>VXBB01006451.1:0-58730 GCA_013399915.1 Illadopsis cleaveri | reverse complement strand
CGGGAGGTCGCTCGTATTTGAGGCCGGCAAAGGTGCTCGGTCCGTGACCGTGTAGGTGGTTACGCACCCCTCGGTTCTCCCTCCGGCGGCGAGGGCAGCTCTGCTTTTGTTGGCTGTGGACAGACGGAACAATCCGGCTGGTGGAAGTGGCCGGCGGTGAGGGGGCTCCGTGGGCAGCACATCCGTGTCCGCAGAGCCTGTCTAGACGTGGGCCTTTTTCAGGGCTGGGTTAGGTAGATGCACAAACTGCAATGTAGTTTCCTGCCCGGACATCTTTTTGAGACTGTATAAGCAGTCTCCTGCCCTGAAAGCTCAGGCTTATTCTTTCCAGCATCAGTGGCAGTTTACCAAGTAATTTTTTTATTGCAGACACGTCTCCTGAGCTGGCTGTTTTAACGGGATGATACGCTGGAATGATATGCTGCCGGTTTAGGCAGAGGGTTTTGCAGATGAACTAAACAGCTCTTTTTTCTGCTCAGGTGTGAGACTTTTGTTGCATGGTCTTTGCTCCAACACCACAGTCAAATCTTTGGATCTGAAGGTGAGTCTGTTCGAATAGGATTAAGAGTGTTCTATGGTGGAGAAGGAAAAAGGAGCACAGGCTTAATCAGAAATAGAACTAGACAGTCCTGGTGCAGGAAAAGGTTTTTGTTCTCAAGTGACTCATTCCTTGACTTGTTAACACCATGTTACAATTTTCTGAAGTTTCTTTGCAGATTATCCGTTTTTATTCAGTTACTCTGTTTTGATAGGAAGTTATTGCTATATATGTTTTGTCAGTTGCTGCTTGGGCAGATGAGGCATATGTAGGCCTTTTGGGGGGATTTCTGTATTGATCAGTGAGTTACTAGCTGTTCTACTTGTGTTTCTGTCTTTTGACTAGCCTGGGCTTTGAACTAAGCATCTGCCTTCAGACATGATTGTCTCTCTACTGAGAGTGACTTTCTGTCTGTATTCCTCTGGCATACAGCTATTCTCTTGAATTTACAGTCACAAACTGCATCATAATTTTCTTTTTTATTTGTGCTACTGTTAACAGAGCCCTTCTTAATGAAGTGTGGTAAAATAGTTATGCTTATCTAGAATTGCCTTTTTCTGTCCCATTGTGGCCCATGCTGATCCTGTGCTATTTTGTGATTTTTGAAAGCTCTCCGGCATGGTGGCCTCATAAGAGCAGTATGGATCTGCTGTTCCTCCAGGGTTTTTCATTTTGTGGAAGGCTGACTGACTGATACCTGAAACAAATGTTGATTGGGCCGTCTTTGCGCAACTGAAATTGGCATTACAGCTGGGGTGCATCTGGTGGTCTAGGTGGACTGGGACAGGCTTAGCCTACTGATCACCTGGGGCTTCTGTTTCAGGGAAATAACCTGCGAAGCTTGGGAGCTGAGGCTTTGGGAAAACTTCTTAGGCAGAACAAATCCATCAGGAGGTAAAAAAATGTGTCTACCTCTCTTTGTGCTATTCCTGCCGGATGGAGCACATTTGGAAAGGGTTGAGGGTGTTTTTTGTTGGGGTAGGAGGAATGCCAAGTGGTGCAATTTCATGTGAGGGGTGGGACAGGCAAAGGCATGAAAACTGGAGGTGCTCTGTTGGAGGATGCTGGGCCCTGGCAGCATCCTACTTGCTGAAACTCAGTCCACTCACGGAACTGGGTGTTTGACTGGGTGTACTGTGATCCACGTGTCATTCAAGTTTACACAGCTGTCCGTTCACTCCACAAACACCAATCCTGTCTGCCTTCCCTAGCTTAACCTTAGAATGGAACAGCCTTGGCATGTGGGAGGAGGGCTTCTCCTTTTTCTGCCAAGGACTGAGAGCAAACAACGTTCTTCAGCGTCTGGATCTGCGCAATAACCAGATTAACCATCAAGGGGCTGGAGAGCTGGCCATGGCACTGACCCATAATACCAGCCTTCAGGAGCTGGGTAAGAGTGCTTTGCCCACATATGTATATATATGCTTGCAAACACACATGTATCTTCATGTTTCTTGCCTCAATTTCTTCCAACTGGTCGGTTTCATTCCCAATTCTTGTCAATCTGAAGTGCTTTGCTGGCTTTGTGCAGGGAGAGGTCACAACCCCGTGGCCTTTGGAGAGTGGTAACTGAAATTGGAATCTCTGGAACCAAACCTGCAGATGAAAAATTGTGTACTTGGAGCAGAACAGTTTTTAGTGGAGGAGGAAATGTTTTCATTCCTGTTTGTGGTTGCTGTTGGCCTGCCTCATGACAGACTCTTAATTCACACTCGCTTTGTCCTTATATGGAATTTTGCTGGAATTTCCTTCAGGAGAATGTGGCTTTTGTTGCCTATTCTTTCTCATCCACAGTGTCTGTCTGTGGAAGTAAGGCTCGTGAGAGCCAAATGCGAGATGCAGACTCGTGTAGAATTTCAACTGTCCTGGCTTCCTGCAGGTTACTAAAGATTTAACCTTGCCTTTTCTGCTTTGTCACTTTCTTTCCCTGTCATTCTTCTTGAAGGGGGTTACCTGTGTTTGTGCTAAGACCATCTGGGATTAGTTAACTGTGCTTGTTGGTATATAAAAGAGCATGGGTTCTCTTGAGCCCGGGGGTTTTTCAGCAGATATGTGACTACCATGGTGAAAGTTTGCTTTCTGTGCAGATTTGCGATGGAATAACATTGGGCTTCTGGGTGGCCGAGCTTTGCTGAACTGCTTGCACAGCAACAAGACCCTGAAGAGGCTTGAGCTGGCAGGGAACAATGTTCCTGGGGACATCCTGAAAGCTGTGGGTAAGTATGATGTGTGTACAGTAATGAATCACTTAACTCCTTTCCCAGTTCAACAGTTGAGGGATTATAGGGCACTTACTGCTCCAGAAGAGAACTAAGCCTCTTTCCTTCCCTTTCTCAATAGCATTTCCACAGTGCCCTGTG
Source organism: Illadopsis cleaveri (assembly GCA_013399915.1). NCBI lineage: Eukaryota > Metazoa > Chordata > Aves > Passeriformes > Timaliidae > Illadopsis > Illadopsis cleaveri. The sequence goes on along the minus strand of VXBB01006451.1, from coordinate 55,832 downwards.
TCACCTCTTCTTGCCCTTTAGTGAGGGCTAGTTAAGTTGGAAGTTTCACTTTCACCAGCAAAAGCAAAAAACCAATTTGGATTTAGTTATTAGAGATTGCTGTGCCATGTGAATGTGGGAGAACTTGAGACTTTTGCTCATAGTTTGCCTCTGATGCGCCAAGTTTTGATGTGGCTTATGCAGCACATCCTGTGACATTGTCCTGCCCGCAACAGAATTGAACAGCTTTCCTGAGGCTGGGGTGTTGATTACCCTACACACACTGCTCTCTTTGATCCCATCCCACCTTGTGATGTAAGGTGGGACTCTCTCTACATGGGCCAGCTTGAGAAGGACAACTGTCCTGGTGCTTCTGATAGCCAGTGGTCATTCTGAGTGCTGTCTCTTCCAGCAATGCTTGCTATTCTGTTGCTTGAGAAACTTGTGCATGTTCTCCTGCTCTCTCTGCATCAGAGCAAGCCTTGGATCACAACCAAGACCGTGAGGTTATCCTGAGTGAGGCCCAGAACCAAGTGAACATCCTCAGCAAGGAGGTTTTGAGTCTGAAGGATGAGAAGAACAAACAGGTCAGGAGATGCTGGCAGTTCAAATGGGGTAACTGGAATCCTTTGCTTTCCTTTGAGGTCCCCACGGAGCATTCAGTGACAGTATTACTGTGGGCCTGAAGTTTCATGTACATTTTTATGGGCAGGCACACAGCATGGTGTAGTACATTGAGTCCATCCTCTGAGCTAAGTTGCCTAGCAATCAAGTGACAGTATGAGTATGGACACATCCCTCCTGAACATATTCACTCTGGATTCTGGAGGAGTTTTGGTTATTTGTGTTTTCATTTCTTCTTTTGCAATTGGTTGAATATTTTCCAAATGGTGTAAACCTAGAGATCTGTTTTTCCATCTGACACCTCAGGATGCAGATTCCCTATAGCTGACGACCTTATTCAAATGTGCTAATAAAATAATCACACCTCCAGTTTGCTTCCAGTAGAGGGGCTTGACATGTCTTCAACTGTTGCTGGGAAGAGAAGGATGAGAAGTGTAAAGGTTTGTAGCTGATGGAGTTCATTTTCTCACTGAATTTTGTCTTGCTCACAGTTCATGGATTATGTGGATACTGTAGACAAGCAGAAAGAAGAAAGAGCCAGGAGTGAGAAGTGAGTTAGATTTCTAAATGTTTTCTGCTCTTTGATGGCAGAATTGAGCACTCTCTATTTCCTGGCAGAAATTACCCACCTTTATTTTTTTCCCTCCCAAATGCAGAATGTCTGCAGCACGAGTCAGCCAGCTGCAGGAAGCATTGGATGAGCAGTACTCCATTATGAATTCACTGAAAACCAAGTATGGAGGAGGAAAACCTTTGTCTTCCCGCTGTTTGTGCCGTATAAGCAGTGCTGAGCAGAGCTTCTAAGAAGGGGGATAATCTTGTAGGGTAGCTGGATTACTATTCTGGTTAGTTCTGCAGTAATATCCACAAATTACAGTCAGATCAAGCCTTTGAGTTTGCCACACTAGATACTTAGCCTGCTTTTAAGGAAAATTGCAGTGCATTGGTGTAAGAGCAAGTGAATTACAGAAAGTGGGAAGAAAGAAAAAGGATTGTGCAGATGGAATTGGGGCATGTTCCTTGCATGGTTTATAGCCTGGTAGGAATTTCTACCTGCTTTCCCTAGCAGCTGACAGTGTTCTCTCAGAACCGCTGCAGGTATGGAGGAGCCTGGCTTGGAAACAGTGAGGAAGAGGAACAAAAGAAGTGTTCCTGAACAAAAGAAAAAACAAAAGAAGTGTTAGGTTATGCAGAGCTGTACGCACATGGCCGTGGTTTGACTTCAGACACTACTGAGCCTGCCTAGTTTAGTTCTGCCAGGTAAAGGCAGTGTTGCTATGCCATGCAGTGATGTGGACATGCTTGGACAGGACAAGCAAGTTGCTTTTGCTATCCATGTTTAAAATCCTGTCTCTAATTTTAAACAGCTTTTCAGTGGTATAAAATAGCCAGCTTTGTTCTGTGGGAGCAGGCAAATCCTGGAGGGGTCTGGGTGGGGAAAATGGCTCCTGAAAGACAATGGAGGGCAAATGCAATGGGCACAAGAACACTGGGCCCTGAGAAGTCCCAGATTGCTGCAGATGCTGCTGCATAGAGAGGTCAGTGGTGGCGGGGGTGGCCAAGCTAAAAATGCCTCATTTAGGTAGCTTGATTTCATCTACTGCAAGATGGACATTAGCACCTTGTACCAGATGGCATAGAGAGCTTACTGCAGTGTCTGCCTTAGAAGCCTCCATAGAGTGCTTTCCATGATAGGCTGCAGATGACTGAAGCTGCCCTGGCTCTGTCTGAGCAGAAGGTGCGCAACTTGGGAGAGCTGCTGAATGCCATGAAGCAGGAACAAAACTGTGTGACTGAGTGCCACGTCAGGGAGCTCCAGCAACAAAAGCAGGTGAGCTGGACAAGTCCTAATTATGTTTGAGAGCAGGGCTGTAGGTCGTAACTGCTTTGTGTAGATTTGGGGGATGCTGGATGCAATAGGGAAACGTGATTTTTACCACAGCTGGTTTAACTAAAGCCACCATGACAAAAATTCTGTGTAAATTAGATAGATAGTTGCCAGGTATGAAGAGGAGCCCTGGTGTTTGCAGTGTAGGTTGGATATAGGTGGGTGTGATGTTGGTTGGCATAGGCTGGTAGTGAAAGAACTAAGGGGGAGTACAGGTTTTTAATTTTGATTCTGTTTGCAGGAAGGTGCTGATCGGGAAGGCAGGCTTTTGCACGACTTGTCTGCTGCCAGTGAGAAAAATCTGCTGCTGAGAAACCAGGTAGGAAACCAAGTCCAAGTCTGAGAAGTGGCACTTGAACATGTATAGCATCTGCTCCATATATATGGTCTCTACTTTGATCCTTGGTTAGGTGTCTCTTCACTGTCCTGTACAGCCAACTTTCTCTGCTAATAGGAAAAGAAAAACCTTTGTGATGGTAATTTCCTTATGTAGGTGGATGAGTTGGAGAGGAAGTGCAAAGTTCAGCAGGATCAGCTGTTCCAGGTAAAACAAGACTTGACCAACACAACAGCAGAGCTGAAGCTGCGGGCTGTGGAGGCTGAAGGTGAGTGGAGGAGTAGAAACAGCTTGTGGACACCTGTGGTTGGGATGATTGGTCCTGGGTCAACAGCGCAGGCAGCCGAGGAGAAAGGGTTGGCAGGGTGTGAAAAAGCATGAATACAGCTGTGTGGCAGGAATGCCAGAATTGTGATATACCTGGTTTTAATCTGCAGAACGTCTGGAAATGGAGAAGAGAAGATACAAACAAAGCCTTGAAGATATGGAATCCCTTCGGATAAAAGAGGTAAAGATGGGGTTTCTGTAGCATCCTGATTTTAGTCTTTCTTTGGTCCTGACATACATCACCACTGGAGGTCATTGTTTGCTGTCACATGCTCTTAAAAAAGTTAAAAAGTTAGTGGGCTCAGATTTGTTGTGGGAATAATGGACCATTTCTTCAAGCAAAGCCTGACTGAAGAGATCATAAGACTTTCTACCAGCTAGTAAGATTTTCTAGCTTTCAAGAATATGGGCCAGAATGGTATGTGATGCTGCTACAAGAGAAGCTGGGAGGCTGGCTTTTGTGTTGGTCTGTGCACAGAGATAATTATAAATAAGGAATATTTTCCTGCTTCTGAAATAAATACATTTTAATGTTTTAATTGCTTATACACAAGCAGTCCTTTAACAAGGCTCAGCATGCTAGTGCCTTCTTTATTATGTTTTGAAGGGGGTTGTGTCTGAATGTGGACAGGCCAACAGACTACAACCAATTCTCTTTGCAGTGTTTACTGAGGTTTGAAATCTCTCCAAAATAAAATTATACTAATAGAGTTCTCTGAAGATATTGAAATCTTTTAAGTGAAGTCACAGGTCAGGAAGATTTTACCAACATTAGAAAATGAATCTGTTGTGTTTTGTACCACTTGACAATGAGAGCGTGGACTGTATCTTCCTTGTGGCCTGGGAAGGATCTCTTGTCTAAAGATTCCCAGTTTCAAAAGAGTAGGTTCTGTCTGTATTACAGTTTCCTAGTGGAGTTCTGGAAGAGGTAAGAATTTTTCTTTGCTAGTAGGTGGTCAGTGAGAGGATGCTTCACTATCATGACAAGTAGTCCTGCTGCTTGCTATGCCTGGAGATGGGAATGATTTTCTGTCACTTGCTTAAATGGTTTCTGCTGCTTTGCAGGTGGGTCGTTTGACACAGCACATGGAGGCCAGTGAACGTTCCATGCACAACAGGATCCAGAGCCTGGAGGCCATCAGAATATCTCTGGAGGAGGTGAGAAAAAGTGCTCTAGGCACATTTGAACACTCATAGAGCAGTGGACAGAGAAAGCTGCCAGGAAAGTTCTGTGGAGTCTCACACTGCAGACCTTTGTAAAGATTGTCATGTGCTGTAAGGAGGAACAGAAAACAGCAGTATACCAGCTAAAATTATTTTTACTGCTTTGGGCTAAGGAAGAAGATTCCAAGGAGAAACTTGTAAATTCAGATTGGACTAATATAAGGATTCCATTGAACATGGTTAGAGTCTTACTAAGATTTAACTTCACAGGTTTCTCATTTTGTCACGAGTGTAGCATGTTTATCCATATCTATTTTGCCAGCTACATCCAGCACTGCTCTTTCCTGTTCCCTTGTTTTGGAAAGCATTAACCAATACTTGCTCTCATATAACTGAAATTCACATTGAATTTAGATAATGGTCTTGAAGTCAGGAAAGGTTTGTCATTTTTGTTTGCTTTTGCTGCCCCTGAGTGAGAACATATTATAGGCTGTGACTGGAGGCTGCTTGTGTTTTCTGGTCGGTGTTGCAGCAATGTAGCTTCTCTGTCTGAAATGGTTTTCCATGTTTCTGTGGCAGGAGCTGAGCCAAGTCAAAGCAGCTGCACTAACTGAGCGAGGACAGGCAGAGGAGGAGTTAATAAAAGTCCGGAGTCAGACACGCTTGGAGGAGGTAAGGACAAGACCTGTCTGTGGGCCTGCCCCTGTGGGAAGGAAGTGGTTTGGCTACCTAGTCTTTAGTCTTGGGGAGCTGCTAAGTAATTTTCACTGACCCACAAATGGTGTGATTGCTGAGGAAGGAGCCCTGAAAAGTCTTAATTTGAATCGTCTCCAGTAGTAACAGAACTGATGTGGATATTGTCGTGGCAGATTTAAGTTTCCAGTGTCTGAAGCCAGTGACCAGATGTTGATTCTTCTATTTAATGGAACTTTCATGGGGTGCTCCTGTTTCTCCAAACTCTGAGAAATTTCTTCAGGTGGCTACTGCTGGTAGATAAATAAAGTCACTGTAGTATTGAATTCCATGAAAGTGGCATTGAAGTTAATATCCTGTAAAAGAGAACAAGGGATGAGGAAAATACACAAAAACTATTACAATATTAACTTACTTGCAACATAACAAAAGAAAATGCTTCACTGAGTTACAGACATACAAATCTGACGTGTGAGACCCAGCAGTTGCTTAGCTGCATGCGGTGCTGCTGTCACTTGAGGTATGGAGAGCCATTTGAGGTATGGAAGAAGTGAAGGTGGAGCATTAGTTGTAAAAACTGGCAGTGGCATCAGTGCATCTGCCAAGGACCTGTCTGTGTTTCTCAGCTAAGTGTTTCAGTCTCTGTCACTGTCCTCCCTGGCAAGAGGAAGCAGCTTGGAGTCATTCCTGAATGCAAGGAGCAGGACTGTATGCTGTGCTTGTCAGTGCCAGTTGACTCAGTAAAGGGTTCACTGGATTAGGAACAAAGAGGGGAGAATCTCTTCACAGGAATGAAGTGGGACTGTTTAGTTTTCATTTCTCTTTGTGTCTTACAGCAGCAACGATTAGAACACCTAGAAGAGAAGCTGCGGCTGATGACTGAGTCAAGGGATGAAGCTCAGAACTGCTGCCTTAAACAAAAAGAAATGGTTGCTGAGGCCCAGGCCAAAGCCAAACAGTTGAGCCTGTATGCTGATGGACTCAGGAGGAGGCTGGATGAACTTCAGCAGGTAGTTTGGACTGGAGTAGAGACAGTCACCACAGGGCCAGAACAAGTTGCTGAAGTTGTTTGGTTGTTCATGGATTTGTCTTTGTGTGTCAGGACCTGGACAGTAAGGAAGAGGAGAAAGTGACAGAGCTAAATAAGGTGAAACTGGAATTACAGGAGCAGATTGGGCACCTGGAGGCTGAACGCACAGCCCAGGATGGGCTGAAAGAGAAGATTGCAGCTCTGGAAAGACAGCTGAAAGGTGATGGATGCTTTCATGCTTCTCAAATGGTAACACTGAATTACCCTTCATTGGGCCTGGAACTGAGCTGTGCTTACAGCAAGTGCTCCCTGCCTGTGTGTACATCTATGAGTTGTACTCCCCATCCACGTGTATTTACAGGGACTCCTGTGCTCATTTTATAGAGACCAGGACTCAGATGACCACCCAAAGCTGCACAGCAAGCAAAATGTTCAGATTTCCTGCACAGTGGACTGTGCATGCTGTCTGTGCAAAACCTCTCATGTTGTCTCATGCAGCTCCTCTTGTGTGCTTGTTGACCATACCACTTCAACTGCCTTTGTCTTTTTCTTATTTATTCTAGGGATGCCTTGATGTTCTTTACTAATGCTGCTTTTTCACAGCCCTATCCAGTAATCACCGTGAAGCACTGCTGGACAAGGAGGGTGAGATCTCCCTGCTGCTGGAGAAGCTGAGAATGAAGGAAGCTGAGATCTCCAGGGTGAGGGAAGAGGAGGCCCAGCGAGCAAGTTTCTTGCAGAATGCCATCATGGCGTACGTGCAGGGATCTCCCTTGGGAACCCACATTTGTAGGAAGTGAGAGCGTGGCTTAATGGATCCAAATATCTGCTGTCAGGGAAAGAGTGAGCAACTCAGGTACAACTCCTTCTTCCTAAATGGGGCAGTTTTATCAGAGTGGAGTGACACAAAGGCTTGGAAACAGACAAATACTCTTGCTGTTCAGAAATCTTCCTCCTGATGGTGTAAAGGGGAGGAGGAAACAGCCATCCAGGCTTGTGGGTCTGATTCCATGATGTGGAGCCCCCTGCCCTGCCACAGCCTATTGGTACAGGGGGTTACTGGTTACTGGGGGAGTTTGTATGTTCCCCGGCAGGGTCCTGCTGCAGCATTTGTTTGGATGCCAGGACTGTTCGCAGAGAAACATGAGAAAAAGCGACAGGAATGTTTACAGTTCCCTGTGGGCTGGAGCAATTTGCCTTGCTAATAGGATCCTGAAACTGCTGGAAACACCAGATATTACCCACCTGTGCTTTTTTACAGTGTTTACAGACAGAAGCAGAGTCTGATGGGGCCCTCTCTGGCCTGTTTACCCTCCCTGCTGTGGCTCTGGCTGTATTGGTGGGCAGTAGATACACATTCAGAACAGACAGAAACAGCCGTACCGAGGGGCTTCGGGTGCAGTGCTGTCCATGTCCTTGTGGGACAGCTGGGCTTCGGCAGTGGTGAAAGGGTGAGTGAGTGATTGGCTGTCAACATCTGTGCTGCTTCACTGTGAACTGCAGCCCGTAGCTGTAGATTTTGTGGCCAGTATTGCTACAGGATTTAGTTTCACTATGGCAAATGGCAAAACTGTTCTGGCTTCTCAGGCTCCTAGAACTGAGTGCTGTGGCCTTTACCGGGAGAGGAGCGATGCTTCTGGTGTGACACCAAGGAGTTGCTTCTCAGAGCACGAAGGGGAGAAGGTGGTTCCTCTCCTAATAGCACAGGTCCTTGCACGACCTGGAGAAAGGGAGGGTTATGAGAGTCTGAATAGGAGGAAGCAGGAGCTTTCTGTTGTCAGGTCAGCCATACTGAGTCCTGCAGGGAGTTCTTCCTGTGAGTCTGGAGTGGGAACCTATCTTAGAGCATATATTTTAAAAGACACCTGGAAAATGAAAGTTTCTATGTGGACTGGTTGCTTTGTGTTCATGATTTTTTATATTGGGTTTTGCTCTGCTTAATAAAGAACTTTTGCATTTTGCCATTAACACTGGACAGTGGCAAACTGGATGTTTGGCTGATGTGGAGGGTGGGGCCTTTTGCTGTGTTCCTCTCCTGAAGACCTTGTCAGCCTGTCCTGGAGCTAAAAGGCTGTTGCAGGTGGATAAGATGGGGATGGTTTTGCTTCTGGAGTAAGATAAAAGCAAAGAAGCTGGGAAGCTGTTCCCTAGTCACAACGAAGAGAGCCTGTGGCACTAGCTACTTCGTCTGTGGCTGCTGGGCAGCACTGCAGACCCACAGGTAAGGGAAAAACAAAGACTGTTGTTTTCAGACAGGGCCACTACTATGGGCACCTCTGTTCCTAGTAGGGTACCGTGGGGAGCTCGGGGAAGCCAAAAGCCATCCTCCTGAAGGATTTTGGCTACTCCATCTTTGTTCCTCAGCAGCTCTGGGTAGACGACGGTGAACTGTAGAGCTACAACGTAACCAGGTTTTAAAGCTTTGTCCTTGAGCCGGTGGGCCCCAATGCGGTAACAGGNTTGAGTCCCGGCGGGAGACTGGGGCCTTGCCGCGGCCCGCGCAGCCCTGCCCCGCTCCTTTCATAGTTCATGAACTTGGGTGCTGCCTGGGTAGCAAACACAGGCTTCTCTTGGATTTTACGTTTGCCTCCTTGTTGTTTTATTTAGGTGCCGATATTTTGCTATTTTTCATTGTACCTGCTTTATTCCTGACAAGAGTCCTCCCGAAAATCTTGGTGTTCACACGTCTCGTATGTCCTTTTGTTGATTGTTCCGAGGTGAAATGCGTTGCTCTTTCTGATTTCACCACGTGCTCCTTGTCACCCTTTCTGCTTTTTTCTTTAGGCTCTTCCTAAATGCCTTTTTTGGGGAACACATCTGCCTCCAAGATGCAGGCATGCACTAGATTTATGCTGCTTTATAACTTTCCTAGCTCATCCTGCATATTTTTCCTCACAATTCCGATTTACTCACTGCAGCAAGAACAGCGCTGAGGTACTCAGACTTAAATGTGAACTGGTCTTAGGCAGGAACTATACTTCCCCTTTCTCGTGCATGCCACCCCCTCAAATACACATTTGTGGTGAGGTGTTCCAGGTTCCAGCCTGTGAGGGCTAAAGAAGGCAGCAGGAGAAAGCACAGCCTTATTGCAGAAGGGAGAGGAATCACTGGGAGCTCAGGATGTCGGAAATGGAATTCAGCTGAAGGTTTGCTGTCTTGTGTTTTGCCTTAAGACCTAATCAACAGTGCAGACTAAAAGAAATTGGAAAGACATAGATACACAGGTTTTTGTGAATTACAAGCTTCCCTGTTTGGTGGGAAAGAGAAGTCACAGTTCAGGAGGAAAGCTGGACAAGTCAGCGTAGTGGTTCATGACTAAACTTCTCTTTTCTCAGGCCAAGGGGACCTAATCCAGAGGAAAATTGTAATAGTGGTTCATTCTCTCTTTGCTTTCTGTCATCCCAGTGCTTGCAGGGGTCTGTCAACTCTCTTCTTCTCTTCTGACATCCTCTCTTGTGTCAGTCTGGTTGCAGAATTGGGTAGGGGATATGCATTTCTGCTAGCTATTGAGCTTCATCCAGACACCTCACAGCCAGCTTTCCCTGGCACTGGCACTCACAGTCTTTTTCTGGAAGGTTGTCTGCCGTTCACAACTTTCTCCATGATAAAGAGGTTGCTCACACTGCTGGTGCTCTTCTGTTCTTACAGTGAAGCTCTCCATTAGGAAATCTACAGGACTGGTTCAAGTCTGTGTGCTTACGTTATTGCCAGCCAGCCCTAGCCTGGCCTTTGCCAGCTGCCACTGCTGGGCTGACCAATCCCACCTTTAGCAAAGCCCTGAGCTGGTATTTTTATCCTTCTTCACTAATCTTTTTCCAAACTGACAGCGATCAATTTTAAAGTCCATTTTTGTTTATGGAAACTTATTTTTTCTCTTTTGTATTTATTGGTACTGAATTCCTGTATCTGAGGAGCTTGCAGAATTCTTCATTGTTGCATGTTTTTTAACCTCAGTGTTTATCCGTTTTGCTAAATTACCATGCATCTGTTGAGTCCAGTACACAACCCTAATTTATTCCCTCTCTTGGTTCATGGAGCAACTATGTTTTGAGTGATGTCTTGCTGAGGGCTGAATGGGTAGGGAAAAGGAGTGGCAGAGAGCAGGGTTAGGAAGTGTTCAGGCAGCAAGGTGCACCTTTTGAGTTCAGGCCATGTCTGTGACAACTAGGGAATTCCAGCCTGCAACAGGCTTGTTTTCTCGCATGGTAACTTTTTACCTAACCATGTGTTTTTGGTGGGGGAAGGGTGAGTTTTACTGCCTTAGTGCTCCATGCTGTACCCTTCTTTATGCTTGTCACTCTTACCCTCTGCAGAGCTGTAGGGAAGACCTGCTTACTGATCAGTTACACCACAAATGCCTTTCCTGGAGAATACATTCCCACCGTGTAAGTAATGGTCTTGGGCTTCATTTTTGATCTGTATGAATGTGTGTGTAAAAGTTGGATTTGTATGTGAGGAGGTGGCTGTTGCAAATCAGACGGTGAACCTGACAGGTAAGGCTGATGCTGTGGCTGTGTGTGTGAGGAAGGCAGATTGTCCCCACTGGAACTGTGCTGCAGTATCCTTTCCTGATTCACTGCCCCTTTGAATTCTGTGTAGAGAGGTGAAGGTCTCCACAAAATTGTCACTGATGGGCACTCCTCATTGGCAGGTTTGATAATTATTCTGCCAATGTGATGGTAGATGGAAAGCCAGTGAACCTGGGCCTCTGGGATACAGCAGGGCAAGAAGACTATGACCGACTACGGCCTCTTTCCTATCCACAGACGGTGAGTGCTGGGCTTGGACTGGCTTGTGACTGCTCCCTCTCAGAGACAGGTAGGCTCCCAAGGACAGACACGTTTCTTTCCTCTGAGGAAAGTCTTGAGTTCCTGCAGCTACACCCATAATTCTGGTTGTTTAAGAGGTATCACAGCTGATTTTCTCCTAAGAGGTTGTCCTGTTCTAGTCTTTTCTTTGTAATGATCTTTGAAGAGTTATGGGTGCCCCAGGGAGGCTCAAGTAAAAGGAATGCTGTAGAGCTGCTGTGCAGCATAGCCAGTTCCATATTCCCATTCTCTCTCAGCAGGACAGATCCCCTTTGGGCTGCCCTAGGAGTGTTTCTGGGTGTAGCAGTTCTAAGCCCTGTGCTGCTGGTGGAGCCCTTAGCGCTGTTAGTATGTTTGAGGCCTCAGGCTCTTAACATGCAGAGCCCAGCATTGTGAAAGAAGATGTAATCATACACTCAAGGTCCATTCTTGCCCTCTCTGAATTAGTTTAACACCCTTAATAGGGAAGAATTTCTTAAAGCCACAGCAGTCCTTACTTGTGGGAGGAGGTTGTCCTTTCTCAGTCTCCCTCTGCAGCCTCCCTTCACTCTAGCTTTTTCCTTCTGCACAGCTGACCGTCTTGTTTTTACACAGGATGTTTTCTTGATCTGCTTCTCCCTTGTGAGTCCAGCCTCCTTTGAGAATGTCAGAGCTAAGGTAAAGTATTCTCCTCCTGGGTGAAACAGTAGAAGGGAAGAACCAGTGACACTCCCTGCCCCGCCCAGCACCACGCCTACAAACCCAAAACTTCAACAGTAATGTTTTCGCGAGGGAAAATCAGTCTGCAGGTTTTAAGTGGGACCTGCTTTTTATTCATGACTTCTTTGGCTAAGTTATTGCCTTTCTGAATATGCGTTTTAAGATAGGGGATGTCTTAGAAGCTAAAATCCAGTTAAGGGAAGCACTGTGTGCAGAGTTGGCTGGCAATGTCTGTCAGGATTCTGTGTCTTGTGCCTTCATTATTACATATGCACCAGTCTCTTTTTGCAGAGCATACTAGAACTGTAGGCAGTGGTATCCTGTTCAGGTGTCGCCACAATGTCAGTAGTGAACCTCTTCATTCCCAATAGTAGGAATGCATCCTCATGGTTATGGGCATTCATATAACTACTTTTCTTATCATGCCTCTCTGTTCCAGTGGTATCCTGAGGTCCGACACCATTGCCCAAATACACCTATTATCCTGGTGGGCACCAAGCTGGACTTGAGGGATGATAAGGACACCATTGAAAGGTTACGTGATAAGAAACTGGCCCCCATCACCTATCCCCAAGGCTTGGCCATGGCTCGGGAGATCGGTGAGTGTCATGAGCAGGCAGATGTCGATGGCATTGAACTTGGTGAGTGGGTGAAGGACAGTATATGGTGGTAGAACTGGAGTGGTTGAGCTGGAGCTCTCTTTCCCCAGGGTCGGTAAAGTACCTGGAATGCTCTGCCCTGACACAGAGGGGCTTGAAGACGGTCTTTGATGAAGCCATCCGGGCTGTGCTCTGCCCACCACCTGTGAAGAAGCCTGGCAAAAAGTGTACCATGTTTTGAGGGCTGTGGCCTGGGTGTTGGCTCAGCATGCTGTCATCCTCTGACAGATTGCATATTAAGCTGGGTGTTTCTGAAGGGGGCTGGGATGTGTAGGGCCCTTCATCTTGTATGAAGTCAGTGTTTTTTAAATGTCTCTTTGATTTAACGTCAGTGTTGATGTGAAGGGGCAGTGGGGACAGGAGACCAGCTGGGGACTATACAGCCCCCAGGGGAGGTACAGCGGGGAAGGCAAGGTAGCTCCTTCGGGCAACAAGCTGTTTTGGCTCTCCTGAACTCCAAGTGGAAAGGGCTGAGACATCCATCCTATTCTGGAAACACCCGTTTTCAGCCTGCAGGTGAAACAGGTGGTGAACATCCTGGTGGGAGTGGGGAGGGAGCTGATTTCAATGGTGCTGAAAGACAAGAATAGCTGGGAGGGTGGTAGGGTCTCCTTGCCCAGCCTGCTGTGGCTAACAGTTAACAAACTGGTGCTCTAGCAGAATGTTCCTGAGACTGTTAAAGAAATCATAACCAGCCTTGGAAGGGGTCAAAGTAAATGACAAGCTGAAAAACGAATCATTAGGTGCTTTATTGGGTACTAGCCTAACTCTGTGAGTGAAACAGCTCGGTGCAATCAATGCATTTGCCTTTTTGTGTGTGCACACCCTAGGACAGCACGGTGCTGCTCCCCCCATTAGTCTTTAGCAGGGCCTCCCCCCAGAATCCAGTCTCTGCAGAGCAGGGCTGGGGTTGTTGCCTCTATTTTTTTTTTCCTACTAAAGACAACAAAGGAAGCAATGAGGAGTCTGCTAACTTCTTTCCCTTCCCACTGAAAATGCAGACAGACTCTGTGGATTTGGATGGAACAGGGAGAGCTTCTGAAGGGTTGTGGGGGAGGGAACAGGGTTGGAAGAAAGGTCCAATTTCTAATCATCATGTAGAGTGACAAGATAAAACCTTATTTGGTGCAATAAACATTCTCCATGAAGGTGTATGTGAGCTTTATTATATAGCAGCCTTGCAAAGCTGATTTTCTGCCTTACTTCTAATACAGTCTTCAGCCCTGCTGCCCCTCCAGCAAGAAGTCTGTGTCACTGTTTTCTATCCAGTTTACATCTAGGCAGTATTCATATGAAAATTGAGGCCAGGTGTGAAATGCAGCCATCATCTTAGGAGACAAGAAAGCCCCCGTCAATCATCAGTGAGCTGCCAGTTGTCATAGCACTCTTGTCACTCAGCAGGAAGAGAATGCTGTTCACCACATCATCTACCTCTGCAATCAAACACAGAGAACATCTGATGCCCACCTCAAATTGTACCAGAAAAACAAGCACCTAAAAAGGTCAGCCTTTGACCTCTACAGGTAATTAGAGCCAGAAAGTGTTTCTGCCTTCAGATTGTGCTTGATGAAGTGTCTGGGACAGCGTGGCTGAGAGCTGGACATCAAAGTGTCATTGTGATCAAATGGTGCTTAGGTCACAGCAACCACCCAGTCAGGTTTATGAACAATAGAGTAAGTTCATTTCACTTGTCCCAAGATGAGGCTGTAGAAGCAGCGAGAGGAGGGTTGATTCTCACCCTGTCATAATAAAATACTGCAGAATTCAGCCAAAAGGCATTCAGCAGAGCTGTCACTTTGCCCAAAAATCAGCAACTTCTGGTTGTGCTGTCAGTGAGAAGGAAGGCTTGGAGAAAACATGAGAGCACAGCCTGGAGACAGACCTACATCACTGACCTGCAAACTTTCCCAGTGGAATCCGATTAAGCATGGCAGCAGATTTCTGAGGGTCACTCCAGTTAATTCTCCCCATGTCAGTCATAACCACGGTGGGGTTCACAGTGTTCACCCTAATCTGGGACCAGGAGCAACAAACAATCTAACTCAACTGCTGTGGTTGTGCTCAGGTTCAGCTTTCACACTTTTCTTTCACAAACTCCTACCTTGTGGGGTCCCAGTTCCATTGCCATTACTTGGCTCAGCATATCCAAAGCACTTTTTGTGGAACCTTGAAGAGAAGAGGAGGTATTTAACTGCATAGCACCTGGTCTGGGACACACGGGTAGCTGGCAGCTTGGTGACTATGGGTCTCCAGCTGGTCAAAGCTGAGAGGGGCACTGCTAAAGCTGCACACACTTACAATAAACAGCATGATCCCTCAGTGCACGCTTCGATGCCTGGCTGGAGACATTCACAATAGCCCCTGGCATCCCCTGTGCAATCATCTGCCGAGCAACTATCTGGGAAGGAGGAGAAGAGGAAAAAAAAAAAAGAATGCCAGAACTGTAACAAGAGAAATCATTATTTCACTCCAGAGGAATCTTGCTGGGCTATTATGGTAGACCAAAGAAGAAAAACATCTGGAGGAAGCAAGTCCTCACTGCCTCCTGCTTACAAGAGTCAAAGCAAGAGTGTGAAGGAGTACATGTAGTTTGTCAGATTGACTTTGGACTGCAGTCTTTTCAACCCTCACAGTGGACACATACCCCTACTATGTGCAACAATTTAGTCACTGCTATTCATGGAGGCAGCTGTAGTGATAATTCTTCCTCACCTGGGAAACATGAAGCACAGCCCCAAAATTCACATCAAGAGACCTACAAATAAATAAGTAAAATTTAAGTTAGAGAATGCCCAGGGAGCTGTTTTGGGAGACAGCAGAGGACAAGTGCTGCTTGTCTCTTGGAAACACTGGTGATACTCTGGGACATGGACAGAAATGCCAAGTTGTCATGAGAGCCAGAATGGTCAGGTGAGATCTCAGCAATTAACCAGAACCATCCATTGGCTGCAAGCCTGGCAGTGTGTGGGGAGGTGAAGGCATGCATCAGGCACATTTTGCACAGGACTCTGCTCTTATGCAGCCTAATAGAATTCCTCTGTCAAAGTTTACACAGAGCCTGGGGCCTCAGCCAGGGCAGATGACTCTTAGGTCAAGTAAACCCTTCACACAGATGTATAAAGCAAAGCTGCTTTAAGGTGGGTAGAGGCAGCATTTCTTCTGTTTCCACATTGTGCTTTCTTAGTCAGGCTTCCCACTTGCCAGTTCTGCAGAATGATCTTAGTAGAATCCATACATTTTATGTTCTAGTCACAAACCTTTATTAACATTTTTAACATAGGGACAACAGCATGACCCATTTTCTCAGAAGGACGTGGACTCAAGATAGCCTGTATCCTAAAAGCATACTCACAACAAAACTGGAGCTTTTCAGAGAAAAAAAGATGTCATGTTACTGTAGTTAGCAACTTCAATTTCCCACCATGGCCATTTTTTGCTTCCTTACCTGGCTTTGTTGTCTCTATTTCTGAATTGTCTTAGCAACAACTGCCTTTCAATTTAATGGAGCTGGAACCAGACAGGAAGCTCTGAGCTTGATGAGCAGCAAAGGCACTCTCCTCCCATGCCAGTGAGATGGCAGGTCCACCCCAGCATTCTGGAAGTGACACTGCAGGTTCTGGCTACTTAGAAATGGGTGTAAGAGCCAGTGCTTTGTTTCCTTTTGCTGTTTAAGGGGTGAAAGGTGATGTAAAGAATGAAAAGACAGTAAAGAAAAAGGACATAGGCAGTAATAATCGACCAACACTGGACATTGCTAGAAGGGTGCATGTCAGCCTGTCTGGTGTCTGTATACCAGTTGCTGTCTTTGTTCTTTGCAGCTGCGTCCCCTCTAAAAACACCCTTTTCTGGAAAGCTCTGCCGCCGTTTTTGATGTTCGCAGCTTTGTGACGCCTTGGAGGCCATCCTCGGCCCCAGAGCTCCCCGTGGAGCTGCGGTCCCGTGCGGGAGCCGCCTGGCGGGCCGGGGTCGGGCACTCACCGCTGCAGGGCCGAGCGCGTCACCTCCAGGAACGGCTGCAGCTCCGCCACCGCCGCGTTGTTAACCAGCAGCTCGAAGGGCCCCGCCGCGCCCACCGCCGCCTCCACAGCCTCCCAGTCCGCCAGGTCCAGGCAGAGGGTCTCGATGCCCGGGCACTGCGGCGAGAGCGGGCGCCGTGGGCGGGAGGCCGCGAGGGAGCCCGGGGGCTCGATGCGGGGTTATTGGGGCGGGGAAGGGCGGCACGAGGAGGAGGTCCTGTACCTCCCGCGTGAGGCTCTCCAAGTCCGTCGCCGTTCGGCTCAGCGCGGTGACGTGGGCCCCGGCCCTGCTCAGCGCCACGGCCACGGCGCGGCCGATCCCTGCGGGAAGACGGCGTTAGACTCGCCCCGGCCCGACCCCCGCCCCCGGCCCTCCGCCCGCGGTCACCTTTGCCGGCCCCCGTCACCAGGGCCCGCCGCCCGCGGAAGCCGAAAAGCGTCTCCATGCTTCGGCTGGACTGTGGCCGGGGCGGACCCGAGGCCGGGGCGGGCTTCGGGAGCGGGGCGGCTCGATAGGGCGAGCGAGCAGCGCGATCTTTGCCCGCTTCCGCGGCCGGGCGCAGCCCGTCGCCGAGGGAATGCAGCATGAAGCCGTCTGCAGGCTCATCCAGCAAGACAAGCACACAGGTGAAGTTTCGTGGCTCTCACTCTTGACTGAAGCATCATTTGAGCAACCACAGAAAACCAGGCTTTATAGAGTCTGATGAAAAAGACGTGCCAACTCTGCCCCCTCGAAGTTCCTCCTGAAGATGACAATTAAAATCCTCATTATCTCAATTCTTTGGCTTTACTCTGTTAAGAAGCAGGTGCAAGGATTCTTCTCATCCATCTCTGTTCTCTACATCCCAGTCCTTGAGCTTACTTGTGTTTTGGCCCTTGGCATCACATGAGCCTGACAGGAGGGCTTAGTTTTCTGGATTAGCAGATACATTTTTGATACAGAGCACAGGTGAAGAAATATGACAAAACACAGCCTTTGAACTATTTAAATATTTATTTTATAGAATCACTTTATGAATGAAAAAGTAGTTTGATAAAAAAGCTGCATCCTGATAGATCCACACACCTTACTGTATTCTCAACACAAGAAACTTTGGAACGAGCCTGAACATGCTGAAGAGTTTCCTGTTGCCCTGCAGGAGAATATGGTCCTTTTTAAGTTCCATAAACACACTCCTAGCTTTGAGGGCACTGCCTCTTTGGCACACCTAGTGTGACCAATAACCACAGTGTGAAACTTCTACCGTTTAATTTTGCTGCCGTCAGTATAAAGTGTAGTAATTTTTAAACTGCAGTTTGCCACAATTGCTGCCCAGTCCTTGTTTGGTCTGTGCCATCTTACAAGAGGCTGCTTCCAGCGAAGGGGTAAAAAAGTTCCAACAGAAGAGTTCAGAAGCAGTGCTTGAAGACAAAATCACCTCAAGAGCTCATGAAGTTTCACGGTTTTCTGCTACAGGAATTTAAAACCAAGAACCTAACAAGTGTTTAAAAAAAATATATGGATACCAGGAATTTCCAGAACTATTAATGACAAATAATTAAACCACAGGATGCCTCAATTCTAGTTAGCAGAACATCTAATAAAGAGGTAGAACCTACTCTTCCACAAGTCCTCCTCTGTTTTCTGTGACAGGCACACCTGTAACACTGACAGCCCGTTACGGAACAGCCAGTGTGCTAGCTGGGCTTTGATCCAGTTCCCTGCAGCTTTCTAATTTGCATACCTCATGTGTACCTTAGTACACATAATAGAAAGGAGAAATACAAGAATGAGCTGCAGGACTGTAGTAAGTAGCAATCAGCTTGTTTGGTCCTCAGTGGAACTACCTAAAATCATGCAAAGAGGACAGTGTATTGAGGTAAACACTGAAAGGTTTGTTAAAATGCAGGGAACAGTGTATACTTCAGGAGGCTGACACCTGTGCTAAGTGGCATACTTGAATACACTACAGGCATTTGCCAAGAAGTTAAGTAACTAGCTGAAGCCCACAGCACAGCTGAACACAGCCGTTTAGAAACCTGAAACTTCTGCTAGGTCCACAATCAAGCCAGCAATCACAGCTCCAGATCATACAATGGCATTCTATTATTCTTCCCTTAATTTTGCCTCAAACTCTAGCACTAAACCAGCAAGTATTTTTTATAAGAGTAAACAGTGATTTTGCAAAGGTATTTTTTAATGATGTTCTTCAGGTCAGGTAGGGTTTGCACGTGGCCAAAGTCTGGCCTAACAACAAAGTAAACGTATGGAGCCGCATTCCTTCCACTTTCAAAACTAAGATTACTTTCTTTTAAAAGCAGCAGCAGATGACACTGCTAGAGCACTGAATTTCTGCTTGTGAGTGTGCAATCTCCTTTTAGTGACTGCATGAACTATTTGTTGAAATATTAAGGAGTAAAAACAAACACTGATCTTGACTTTATGGTAATTAAAATATTATCTGAAGAAGCTGGAGTAACCATGGTAATACAATTAAAGGTCCTCAAATTATACCATCAAAACCCTCCTCGATGCATTGCAGCTATCTAGCATTCCTCCCCCCTCACACTGCTTCAGAAACAGGGTGTGTTTTGCTAGCACAAGCTTCTCCAGCTCATGTGACCAACTACCCACCAAGTGGGAGGAACAATTACCATCTTGTCAGGCAAATATTTCTTCAATATCAGATATCAAGGGAATAGATCATAATCATCAACCATTGCAATTCAGTTGGCATGTGAGCCAGGTATGACAATTACCTCCACAGGAGGTACACATGGATGACAGGGGAGAACGTACATTGTAAGCAATTTATCCAGTCCTGAGTAAGCTTACCCACACACAGAGTTTTCTCATGACAAAGGCTTTCAGCCTTGTTTACCCTAGTGATTCCAGGATTTCTGTATTCTGGCCCACTGGAGTTTTAATCTGGCAGGCCACAGAAGCTCTTAAATAATTCTGTTCCAAGAAAGATGAGTGAAAACTTCCCCTCTCTTGTCACCATGGGGACTACAGTCTGCTCTAGCACTCCAGCTTCAAAACAGTGGCTTCTAAAAACCCCTTAGGGTAGTAAGAACACTCTCACTCCCAGTACTGCATTCGCCTCAGAGATGCCCAAGCACAGGTTCACATGACATCAGATGAAAGTGTAAAGTGACTTATACACAGGACTGTGGTCATCTTATGCAGAGCCACTAGACTAAAGAACAAAGATTCTTCTTGGAATGTCCCAGGCTGCAGCTGAATAAACCACACCTTACTGCTTTTCTAAACAGAGTCTGTCTACCCCCTTTGTAGATACCACTGGTTGTCTCCCAGAAGAAGAATAAAACCACCAAAAAACCCCACAACTCCTTAAGCAAACTAGCTAAGACACAGGTGTCAGTGGTTGGTCAAGAATTATGACATCTTCTTAGCAGGGCACCAAATAGTGTCAGGATAAAGCAGACAATGGACAGATTAAAATCTACATTAAAAAAAAAAAAGAAAGAAAGAAAGACAGCATTAGATTGGAATTCTCCATACATGAAACATATTAGCATTGAATGTGCAGCAGTCTGATGGAGCAGAGGGTGGGTCTACCTGCTTTTGGCACAGTAAAAAGAATTTACATGAGAAAATAACCCCATTAGTGGGCCTGATCATCTTACAGATGACAAACATGAACAAGGTAGGGAGATCTTGTTTTACAAGTGAACACTAACCGGGTTGGATCTTGCTGAAGGCCGAACACTCCTCCCACACTCACAACATTGTGTTTGTTCTCAGGGTCACCATAACTCAGGGTTACCTGTCAAAACAAATAAGTATTCAGAATTTGTAATGCTAATGCAGAAAACCAGAGTGGAGATAGCAGGGTTATTAATGAGGTGCCAAGAAAGTCTCCAAAGATGGTGGCTAATCTGAACATGGATCACATTTGGAGGACAGCAGTTAGTTCTGACGTAAGCAATGTTGGTGTTGAATGGCACTAAGGGTAATGTGGGAGAATACACAGAAGATCTGAAGTTGCATTGCCCTGAAGGACGAGTTTCAATTGTAAGCTTTGTAAGGACATTAATCCTGCTGCTCTCTGTACCTGCACTAAGTAACACATTCATCCTCACCAGACATTGCCTGAAGTCTGCAATAGCAATATTTTAGCATAGGGGGAAAATATAAATATTTGCATGTGAAATGGCATGGAAAGGATTGTCATATTCAAAATCTGGAAGAAAATTTAGATCTTTGGAACACCAGATGAGGGCTGTTCCTTTACACAAGCACTGCATTAAGAATTTTTCAGGTGTCAGGTACAAGAAGACATATGTTTTCTTTATAATTGTACATTTCCTGGGTTTTGGGTTAGCTGTCTTCATCTCATGGAACCAGTGATTACCAGTGAAACAATATATTAATGCTACAGTCAAATTCACTAACATGAAGGAGATGACATCATGGTGGAATTTGGCCTCTAGTGCACACTTCTGCTGCCTAACACAACTGCCAGAAAAATATAACCATGCAGCAGGCAGGGGCAAAACCATACTCTGTTTACTTATGGTGCCAAGCAGTGTGATGCAGGCAACACTGCTAGATGGCCTTGTGGCTCCATCTGCTGCCCGGGAGGTAAAATGTATCCCAGCAATTAAAAAACAACTTGATTTTTCAGAAGCAACTTTAAGTTTCTTGAGATTCAGACAAATTATTCTTAAAAATGATCAAAATTTAATTAGGTCTTACTGTAGCTGCCTTTTTGAACAGCATGAATTAAGACTGAAACTTTGTTAGGCAAAACCAGGAAGACTATTTAGCAAACTTCTGCACTTTCTACTACTGTTACATGCAAAAATCAGGGTATAGAAGGATATGGGGAACACCCTATTTAGGCTTCATGTAGCAGAATGTGTCCTCAAAGGAGGGGACAGCTATATGACCTAGTTGGCTAGGGTGAAACTGTGCCTTTTACCTAAATGAAGGACTTGAGCAGCACACAAATCTGAGTGAGTCTGTAGATATCCTTCTTTGCTGAACAGTGCTGTCTACACAGAGTATTCTTTGGGATCAGACTGAGGTGTAATTATAAGAACAAGACATGAGGCAGAGCCCTACCTGCTGCAGTACAGACTCGCCTTGCAGTCTCTGCAGATTTTCCAGGTGGGAATGGAACAACGGGCTGTGTAGCAGCTTTACCTCCAACAGCCCCTCAATGATGTAGCCAATAGTGCAGTCATCGGGAAGGCGCACTCTTTCTGCAGTACTAATGAAATTGCCCAGGCTGTGACAGAGAGCATAGGAGACAAACTAAAATGTGTTTTAAAGCCTCCCAACCATGTATTGATGAAGCTCAGCTACGAACAGTGCTTACCTGGCCCAGGGACTCATCTTCAGGGCAAGACCTCGGCTGATACAGAACCCAGCTCCACCTGTGGCAAACCAGAATTTCACGGTTGTCTTCTGAAGAGCAAAAAGAAAAAACACACAACAGTTACTGATAATCAGCTTTTTGCATTTGGCTGGGCAGGGAAGGGAACTCAACGTTCTATTTGATATCACATTACTACAGCTGAGTCAGAACAAGGCTACAGATGAATCCCTATTTGTTTAGGCTGCTGAAAGTGCAGCTAGCTGTTATCTCAAATGCTACTATCTTGAAACAGACAGCAGGTAAACCATCAAATTAGCATAAGGGAGGTAGTACACATGAAATAGAAAATGACAGTCCCACTTCTACCCAATTCCATCTCTCCCCTGTTCATTTTAACCAAGGGTCATAGCCAGCTCAGTGTTACCAGGATATCTGAGGTGGTCCATATATATATTGGCTCCATGTCCAAGGAGACTATTTTGTTGTGCAGAGTCTTCCCTAACAAGCTGCTTTATAACTGACTTTCTGGCCAGTGGATTGATATATCTTTAAAGAGACCTGCAAGTGCAGGCAACCTAGTTAGGACTTTATCCTTAGAACATGTATCTTGTGATTGAGATACGTTTGCTTCTGTTCTTGGAAACCTAGTAACCACTTTATATTGGGAATCCTTGATCTATCCAGAAAACTTTTGTTACCCATCTGAGGTTGGTTCAAGATGATGACAATGTGTGTGATACTGCACTCAAAACAAATAAAGAAACCCCTAGAACTTCCACCCAACCTCCCAAGCCCTAAAACAAGGAACACTGCCCCCAAAGCCACCAAAGGAAAAGTAAGAATCAAGGTGGAGAGGCCCTACTAAGATCAGTGTGAGGGAGATCACAGCATACATGAGCAAAGGAACAGAAACAGACAGCCATCCAGGAGACAACCTCCATTGTGCATAGATATGCATACAACATCAGAGTGAAGGTGCATTTAACCCAGCATCCAGCCTCGAAAAATGACCATCACCAGGTTCACTTCTTGCAGATTAAATCACTTGGGTTTATGGGGGAATGTTATGAATTGTCAAGGTTTTAAAGGTTTAGAAGATCAAGATGTCTCTCAGACAAACTGAAAAGGTTTGCTTACTGATCCATCACTTTGGACATGGTCAGCTGCTTCGATGGGATGGTCCAGGCTTGGTCGCCCCACATAGACATCCTGGCTATGTGAGAAGGCAGACAAGAGATGTAGGAGAGTCCGAGGGTTCACATAGTTGTCATCGTCCACATGGCAAAACCATCTTCAAACAAAACAAAGCAAGAAGTTATAGGGACAAAGAAATGAGTTATAGGTTTACAACTGAGTCATAGTCTTTCAAGCTTGGAGCAGAAAGTATTTCTTATTGTCACAAATTACAGAATAGGAAAGATGAAAGCACCCCCAGATGCTAAGTCTGTGAAGGGGCTGAAATTAATAACCCCCTTAGATTATAATCCTTTCCACCTTTCAGATGATGCTTGTTTATAAACACTGCTTCATGCTGTGCTCCCTTTCCTGCACTCATCCCTACACCTTAGCTAATATCACATTCCTTACTGGAACAGAGATGGTTATTCAAGTTTCCTGTAAGCACAGAACTGGAAGAAACAAAGTCAATCAGAACAATGTGTTTAACTTACTTTTGCCCAGATTCCAGGAATTTATCATATTCTACAGACATCTTGCAGCAGAGAGCTTGCCGGGTATGGACAGCGGAACAGTTGGTGTTGATCATATGATCCCCTAGAAGAATAAAGGTCAGCCCTTTCGGGTTCGAGAAGCATGTGCAGTCAAAAAAAGACTACAAAAGAAGTGCACATTTGGCACTAATACTGTACATCTGAGGTGCACATGGTGCACGGATGGAGAAGAAACTGCAGGACAGGCAGGGCTCACAGGTTATCCATCTGGCATGTAAGCTGCAGAGGCCAAAATTGTGTGAGTGCATAAAGACAAACGAGGGCATATAAACAGTGTAATGAGATGTGCACAAAGGAAATATCTACTATAAATTAGGACCACATAAACGTAAGCTTTCTAACAAGAAGAAAGGGGGCGCAAAGGTGAACCCGATATTCTGGAAGTTCCAGGCATCTTGTCCAGGTGGCAATTACAGAGAAATTTTCTCTATTTTCTCCATCTTAACTTCCTTAATTGCTTGTACAGCACGAAATAAGGAATTCTATAGAAAGTATGAAAGAAACAAAACTCAGTTATAACAGACAGTATGCACCTATGCTGCTACACAGCTCACCTGCTTTCAGGCGTAGCTCCCGATCCTCCCAGTCCGTGAATATAAACGTCTGTGGGAGACAAAAATGGTGTGTCCACATTTAAGAAATTCAGATTCTAATTTTAAATTTTCTCAGTTTCAGTCAGAATTCAGAATGTTTTGTCTGTCTTGGTAGTTTGTTTCACAGGATCTACTGGAACGGGGGAGGGAGTAGGGGTGCAGAGACCTCCAGCAACTTCAACCCCTGCCTTATTTGTTACATTTTTTCATTACAAACCAGAAGAGTGTCATTTCAATAAAGCAGGCTGTATTTTACCCTCCTTGTCTCAGAGTACAGACAACTGATTTCCAGACAGAAAGGATTTTGGTCTTTTTTGGTACTACCTCCTCTCTCTGGCTAGGAATCATCCACAGCTGTCAAGCAGGTTAAGAAGAAAGAATGCAAGTCAGGGTGGAAAGTGGTAGGTGGTTAAAACGGTCTTGTTCCAACTGATGGACAAAATCTCATTAATATACTTGAATGGACTGAAATTCTGAAACAAGGGAACAAATTTTATGTTCTACAGGAAAACTTAGGCAGCTGAACTACTTAGTCCAAAATGTCGGCTTAGATGCATCATCACCAGGAATCTTTCAGTATCATGAAAGCACTTTCCACAGCCATATAAAAATCAGCAAACTATGTCTGCTTGGACTACCGATCCCATATTGCAGGTAACTGGCTTAGTCAGCAACAAACTCTTTTGGAAGCTCGTTCATTCCAACCGCTTAAATAAGACGACCTTCCACAGTCTTACATAGAAAGTCGCTTTTAACACAAGTAAGAAAAAACTCCTTGAGAGTGCAGCAGCTGCCCTGGAAAGCGCAGGGCCCAGGCTCCCAGCTGGGGAGGCTCTCACCTGTCCCCTCGCCTGGGAGATCCAGGTTTGGAGGAGCAAGTCCAGCCGGCTCTTATGGTATTTCCTCGTAGTCTTCACCGCAATAAAGATGTCCTTCAGCTCTAGGCTCTCCCTGGCCGAGCTGCCGGCACCCCCGAGGCGGCCTCTCCGCGCAAGCTGCGGGCTACCCACGAGGCCTCCGCCACGGCCGCCGACCCCGGGTCCGCCGCCCGGGGCTCNGTGAGGGAGGATGCCGCTGCCCGTCCAGGTCTTCAACCTGCAGGTATGGGGTAGCTGTCTCCCGCCGACCCGGCCCGTCGGGCCTCGCCGCGCTCCGCCGCGCTCCGCGTCCCTTCCACGGGGGGTCTGGGGCCCCATCTCGACCGAGGCCTCTGGGGTCGCCGTGCGGCCTTCTCCCTGGGCTCTACGGGAAGGGAGCGGCTCTCGGCTGGCCCTGGGCCCTTGCTCGCCCTTCCGTCGGGTCTGTGTCGCTTCCGTCGCAGTTCGCGAGGAGCAATGCTCAGCCGAGCTTCGTCCGGCACCCGTGGCGTCCCCCACCGCTGCGGTGGCCCCATGTTCCATTGCCGCGTTGTCCGTGCCGTAGGCAGGGCTGGCGTAGTGGCGGAGGGAACGGTGAGATGGCCCAGTGAGGTGGAACTGAGAGTGCAGTGCAGGGGAGAGCCCCAGGAGCGCCGAGTGGGTCGGTGACACTAGATACCTGCGAAGGCTATCCTTTGCAAGTTTTAGCAGTAACAATTCTATGTCAAGGCACGGGGCTTTGAGAAGTGAGGAGAGGATGAGGGACAGTGCAGCATCCAACTCAGCTCCTTGGTTAGTGGCATATCTGTACTGCACCCCCTCCAGCAACTCACCTATTCCTGCCGAGTACAGCAGAAGACTTCAGCTCAGGCACCAGTTTGTCTGCTTGTGTGAGCCCTGCTGAGATACCCTCAACAGAGTACCCGCTGGGGCTCAGGAAATCCTGGGGAGTGGTTGTTATATTATTTGCTTTGTGAGTAGTTTTTAAACTTGCATCCTCGTTTCAAAATAAAGAGCTTGAAAATGTTTTGAGTTTGCTTGTCCTGCTGGGATTTCCAGCCCAATTGTGTTTTTTCCTTGTCTGGGAGTTAATTGAGGAATGCAGAGTGCAGCCTCTCAGCGTAGCAAGGCACAAATTGTTCTGTTCCACCAGCTGGAATTACAGTTATCTTTGTAGTACTCTTTTCTAAGGAGTCTGTAATTGAGTTTTTACTCTGGTCGGCAAGCGCAGCCTAAACAAACTAACCTTGGCACTTAGTGTTTGTGATATAAGAAAAGATAGAAGGTAGAAAGTGGAAAAAGTAATGGTCTCAGCATATGGTGAATTACCTGTTTTATGCATAGTTTGTCTGAGGGGTGATCTAGGCAATCAAAATTTCCTCTGTGCCCTCCCTCCCTTTTCTTTAGTGGAAAAGTTATTAAACTAGGAAACAAACATTTTTATGCTTCACTTGCTTTACTTCAGATTTTGGAGGATTTCAGTGTTGAGATATGTATTTGATATGTACCAGTTTGTGAAAGAATAAGACCCTCAGACTGTGGGTGAGGGTGATTTTTAGATAGGAAGTCTGGATATGCTCTGTTCCTTCTCACAAAAAAAACCCAACCAAACAATCAACCCAGTCAAAAAAAAACCCCAAAAAACAAAACCCCTCAATCTTTGATTTCTTAACAGACAATAAAATCAGTAAAAATATGGAAATAATCAGATGTGTATGGAGGCAAGGTGATTGGCATGTCTGTCGTTTGTGAGATCCACTTTTGCAATTTACACCAAATCAAGCTTATATAACGTGCATAAAATCAGCATTCTGTAAGAAGACATTCAGCTAAGTTTTCTTCACTTTAAATGGATAATTCCTAACAAGACTGTTCAGCACTTTTTGACTAGGAGAAGACAAAGAATTTTGTGCCAGCAGACCAGTTAGTTTGTGGAATGGGATAGCAAGCTGGTCTTACCTGGAATACATGCAGGGGCTGTAACAATGCAGCTGTGCTGAAGTCACTGCATTGATGTGGGTTCTCATGGCTCAAAGAAGTACGGGATATACTGGGAGAATAAAATTCTGTTGTTTCTCCAAAAGAGAAACAATTGGACTTGAAAATTACAGTAAGATAGTTTGACTAGTGGCAGGTCTCTGCAGTGCAGACAGATTGTTCCTTGCTGTGTTGGAAACTCTGAAATTGTCATTCTGCATTCTGTTCTTTATGGTTTTTAATACTCCAAAGAAGTGTAACAGTTTTTGCCTCCTTCTCCCCCCAAAAATATTACTTCTAAGCATTAAAGCAATTTTTGAAAGGCTGTGGTGAGTTTTTTGGTACATTTTGCCTTCTGGAACTTCTTGAGCTGAGTGTTAGCACCTGCTCTTGCTCAAGGAAGAGAAATGGAATGCATATGCATACCTCAGATACTTTGTAGAATCAGATTTATTGACCCCTTCACTTCTTTGCTTGATAATTTACCAACCCAAATAAACATGCTAAGCCATGCTGCTGCTTGCGTTAGGCCAAGCATCATGCTCACTGGTGGTGTTGCTAGAGAACAATCCCACGGATATCAAAAGACTGAGGAATGCTTTTTCATTTTTAAAAATTAACATGTATTTAAGAAAGTCCTTAATAGATTGAATAACATAGTTTTTTCCTGCTGAAACGTAATAAGCTACTTTTGACCTTGTTTTGCTATTTTAGGGTGCAGTGGAGCCCATGCAGATTGACGTAGATCCACAAGAAGATCAGCAAAATTCACCTGATATCAACTATGTGGTGGAGAACCCCACACTGGTGCGTGCTGCTGAGGGCTGTTGGGTACATTTCTTGCATGTGGTCTCTTCCTTTAAGAATTTTTAAAAAATCCCTTCTGAAAAATCTTAAAGCTGATTAGTTTTAACCAAAAGCATCACAACTGAAATTTTGAAAAGGTAAATTGTAGTGTAGAGCATATTTCTGAGGGAATTACTAATGTTTGAAGAAAGCAGACATGGACTAATCTTAGTGATTTTTGAGTCATGTTGCCCTCCTTGAGGGGTCAGGTCTGCAGGAAAACCTGTGCATGTCACAGTGTAGTAGCTTGATTTCTTGTGTTCACTTTCACCTTCTGAGGCCATGTTTTGTTGGCAGGATTTGGAGCAGTATGCGTCCAGCTACAGTGGGCTGATGCGAATCGAGCGCCTGCAGTTCATTGCTGATCACTGCCCGCAGCTGCGGGTGGAAGCTCTCAAGATGGCTCTGTCATTTGTCCAGAGAACTTTCAATGTTGATGTGTATGAAGAAATCCACAGAAAGCTGTCTGAGGCCACGAGGTACTAAGAGGCCATGGGAACCTGGGGAGCTTTCCTGACAGTGCTGCAGTGGAGGATTTTGCATGTAATACCAGCATGTACCTTACACAAATTGTCTTTGCCCTTAGAATTTAATAGCAGTGAAATGTGTGTTCATGCTTTTTTAAAAGATAGAGCACAGAAGGTATTATCTCATTCTGAAATCTTTGTGCTTTAGAAAGCTGCAGGTAGATATTGAGGTGATTTAGTCCTTGCAACTGCCTCAAATATTAATGAACTTATTTGTTTTTCCTGAGGTACTTTATGGAGACCTGTTCTAGACGTTTTTGTTTTCATAAGTTAAAACCTAATCTAACTCTTTGCCTTGTTTTGGTTTGTTTCTTCCTTTCTCCCCCCTCTAAAAACAGGTTTGCTGTTAAGGATAACCTTTGATATCTCACCCATCCATGCTTCCCATCTTTGCATTATTTTTCTTGCTCTGCTTATTTCATGATTTCTTGTCTCTTTTGCATGGGGAGTCTTTACCATGTGTGTGACAGTGTGTTCATCCTAAGATCATTAGGATATTTTTTGAAGTAGTTGTAAACATCTGTGATGTTTGTGTTACTGTTTGCACTGGAGATTTTAGCAATATGTTTCTTTTTTCCTCGCTACCCTTATTTTATCTTCAGTCTTTTTGTGTATGCAGTACTGTTTGTTAGAGTAACAGTGCCATACATTTAGCAGATCTCTGTTTTGAAATGTTTTCAGCCTCATAGCCTCATTCAAATACTTTCCTTTCAGGGAACTGCAAAATACACCTGATGCCATCCCTGACAGTGGAATTGAACCCCCTCCTCTTGACACAGCTTGGGTTGAAGCTACACGCAAAAAAGCTCTTCTTAAACTGGAGAAACTCGATACAGATCTGAAAAATTACAAAGGGAACTCCATCAAGGAGAGTATCAGGTGAGGTGCAGAAGGCTCTGCTGGAGCAAGGAAGAGCATTCTGCTCTTCCATGCATTTAACATGGGGTGTGCCCTTAGGCCAGTGTGTTGACTTACTTGTTTAGAAAAAAACTGACTTTGTCCCTTTCTGAGCATACAGTTCATTGATGTTTTAATTCCCATCCTCCAGGAGAGGCCACGATGATTTAGGTGATCACTACCTGGACTGTGGAGACCTCAGCAATGCTCTAAAGTGTTACTCGCGAGCCCGGGATTACTGCACCAGTGCTAAACATGTCATCAACATGTGTCTCAATGTTATCAAGGTAGGAAGATTTGTAGGCAAAGGTACCTAGTGTCTTTGTGATACCTGCTGCAGAGTTGCCTCCCATACTTGGCTCTTGTGTCTGCAATGATGTGGCTTATCTAAGGAGTGCCATTTATCCATGCCTGCCCCACACTGTTTCTGGCTCTCTGCAGGTCAGTGTCTACCTCCAGAACTGGTCTCATGTTCTGAGCTATGTAAGCAAGGCTGAGTCTACACCGGAAATTGCAGAAGTAAGCTCCTGCTCTTTAAATTGCATACATTTTCCCTTTGTTTTCTGTTTCCAAAATTTGTAAAGTGATTTCTTCCTTTCCCCTTTTACAACTTCTCTCATGATATATGTGTACAAAATCTAACTCATGGTAAAAATGGATACTTCCTGTCCTCAGTCTTGCCATATTTCCCAAGACAAATAAGATTAAGTTATCTTGCCATTGAGATTGGCAAGTTAATTATCGAGGTGAAATATCCTGGGGACAGTAGGAAGCAAAATAGCTTTCATACTGCTTGCTCACTACTACTTTGTTTTATGCTTTAGCAAAGAGGAGAAAGAGATAGCCAGACACAAGCAATTCTCACCAAACTGAAATGTGCAGCAGGTGAGTGAGTCCTTCAGCTTCCTGTATGGTTTGCCCATTTTTCTACCTGTTAGCTGTCCTTAGGGCTCTTGGGTTTATTTTTTCTCTCATATTTGACAGACTTTGTATTTCCACACCAGACATGCAAAATTTAATGAAGCTGGTGAGATAGAACAACTGGTTTTTGCCATCTCTTTCTTCTCCCTGAGTTTCTTCAGAGAGGATACCTGTGTGAGTCAATGGAGTTCAAAGGATGCTTGATACAGTCTGAGGATCTTGTTTTACTTCAGTAGTGAAGGCACTAGCAACCATGTGGGGGCCTTTCCTACTCCCCAGATTTTTAAATTTTCCCTAATTTGTATATTGCCATAAAAAAAGGACTAACTTGTTCTGGTTCCTAGGCTTGGCTGAACTAGCTGCCCGGAAGTACAAACAGGCAGCAAAGTGCTTCTTGTTGGCATCATTTGATCATTGTGATTTCCCTGAGGTGAGGACCAAGAGGGAACTGTGTGCAGGTCTTGGAGGGGATGTAGTTCTTCTAAATATTAGGTTGTAAAATTCAGATATTGTAGTTATTCTTGCAGCATTCCTGTATAGTTTGGTGGTGCTGTGAATTGTGCTGGTTGGTTGGTTTGGTTTTGATTTGGATNTTTTTTAAGTCTCTGTTCTTGGCTTCTCTAAATTTTCTACTCTAGATCACATAAGAGTTACTTGTGGGATTTATAATTGTGTTGCTCAATCAACCAAAACCTTCTGAAATTTGTGTCTGCTCACTTAGCAGTGTTACTGTTCTGGCCCTGTCACCCCACACACTGTGGATGAGAGCAAGCTGAGTGTTTCCACTGCATTTGATAAGGACTAATCTTGTCACTGCATGAAAGAAAGGCCTGGGGTGGAAGACTCAATGCCACCCTTACACCATTTTGGTAGTCAGTGACAGCTCGCTCTCTGTCTCTCCCTCCCTCTGTAGCTGTTATCTCCCAGCAATGTGGCTGTGTATGGTGGGCTCTGTGCCCTTGCTACATTTGACCGTCAGGAACTGCAGCGAAATGTTATCTCCAGTAGGTAAGTGATGCCTTGAGTGCTGTTTGTATGTACTGGGCATCTTTTGGAACATGGGACTTTGGTTAAAAGTGCATTCTGGCAGGAGTATTTCTCATACAGGAGAGAAAGAATCACTAAGCTTTAGTTTGGCTTTAGCATTAAGTGGTGTTTCACTGTCTAAAATACAGTGGTTAATCACAGCTGAAATTTTCTTAGTATAAGTTTCCAACCCAGATTAAGTCCAGCATCTGCATAGCCCTGTTGTCTGTCTCTGTCAGTTCATATCAGATATTAAATTGAGGGACACAGCCCTCTGTCAAAGGCAGCTGTTAGGATCATTTGCCTTCATGTTGCCCCTTTTCCTGGTGTATGTTAATTGTTAAAACAATTTAGTAATTCTTAGTACACCTTGGAGTGTAATCTATGACATAAAGAAGGGTTAAGAGAATTACAGTCTTTGGAAGAAAGTGGATATTTGTGTGTCATAGATTGAATTGTAATGACACTGAATTCCTGTCAGGTAGATGTACAGAAGCAGTAATCTTAAATTGCTGTGGAAAAGGGGTTGTTACCCTTTTTTATGGGCTGATATGTAGCATGAGATCCCAAGGTTTAAACATCTATAATGGACAATTGGGAGTGTGCTGAGTAAAAGTGTACATCTCTAAGATTTACCACACTCACAGTAAGTTGTTTCTCTGAGAAATTGGCTTGCTTGTCTTGTCTATGGCATGCTGTACTTTAATGAAGGCTGTGCTTTGAAATGGGACACAGAGCTGGCCAGCACAGACTACAGTATGGCATTTGTTTGCTGGTGATGTATCCTGATTTTGACCTATTCACATTCGTTATTTTGTTTTGTGTGGACAAACACTTCTACTACTTGGTTTGTCAGAAGTCTTTTGTCTTCCTTCATCGCAGCTCTGATGCTGTGCTTTATCTCTCTGTGTTCCAGGCTCCCAGCCCTGCTGAAAATGGGCTGTCTGGTTTGTTACAGGGTAAATTCTTGGCAATCTTCAAATGATAGTGAGAGTTTTTAGCCTTGTGACTTGGAGTGATGGAGTTATGGGGTTTTTAAGTGGTGCGTTCCAATGTCTGATCACTGCTATCTTTGTCTGTAGCTCCTTCAAATTGTTTTTGGAGCTGGAGCCACAGGTTCGTGACATCATCTTCAAGTTTTATGAATCTAAATATGCTTCATGCCTGAAGATGCTGGATGAGATGAAGGTGAGTTGCAGGAGAGCAGTGCCGACCCTAAAAGTTCCCTTTGCCTAGCCTTTTGTGAGAAGCGGTGATGGTCAAAAGTAGATACTAAATGTTCAGCCCTTCTGTGTCCTCTGTGTCTCCTGATGTGGTGCATGGAAATTGGGAGTAATTTATTAGTAGACAGAAATTATAAACATTTTAAGCATATTCCTAATTCTTTTATTCATTCTTGTTTTATCGTATTGTCTTGCTGTAGTGTAATATTCTTAGGGTTTAAGTATATATGCATAAATGTTCGAGAACACAGGAATAATATCTTTTTCCAGGTTGCTTCTCATCTTCTGATGTGGTTTATTGTTTTGCATAGGACAACCTGCTGCTAGATATGTACCTTGCACCTCATGTCAGGACACTTTATACCCAGATTCGAAATCGTGCCCTTATCCAGGTAATTGTTCCTGTCATCCCAGAGGTGGATAAACAGGGAGCTAGGCCATCTCTTTTCTCCTAGTTTCTTAGAGGGTGGAGTGCCCTTGGCAACTGAATATTTTCTTCTTCTTAGTACTTCAGCCCCTATGTGTCGGCAGACATGCGCAAGATGGCCACTGCTTTTAACACCACAGTGGCTGCTCTGGAAGATGAACTCACTCAGCTGATCTTGGAGGGACTGATCAATGCCAGAATAGACTCGCACAGTAAGGTGAGGGCATTTCACCCATGGTTTAGAGACTGAACAGGTTTACTAAGCATAGAAATTCTCCATTCCTGAGACACTTGGAAAGTGCATTCATCTCTTGGGCCTGATGTGTTCAGTAGGGGTGAGCTGTTTGTGACCTCAGGTTCCATAATGCCTCAGCTGTTTTCCTGCTGTGGAACCCTGGCACAGCTCCCATGTACAGTTCTCTGTATTGGTTACAGATTCTGTATGCTCGAGACGTAGATCAGCGCAGCACAACTTTTGAGAAGTCTTTACTAATGGGCAAAGAGTTTCAGCGCCGTGCCAAAGCAATGATCCTGCGAGCCGCAGTCCTGCGCAACCAGATACATGTCAAGGTATGGGCATGCCGAACAGGGACTTAAAGGCAGTGTTAAGATTTTAATATTTTTTTTAATTAAAACTGCAAATGTTGGTGAATTGAAGATTCTGGAAGGGAATGAATCTATCATGTTCCTGATTGGACAAAGTCTTACAATAGTAAGTACTAAATATATAAGGAACAGGTGTTTCTAGCCAGTACATTAGTCTGCTTTTACAGCTCAGAATCTCCTTTGAAGTTAATACGGTTGGGTTAATTCTGAATAATTCCTTTGGTCCAGTCCTTGATAGACTTATCTTTTACCTTCTCAATACAGATTGTTTGAAGCAATTTTTTCAGCAGAGAAAGTAAAAAATGCATTGATTATTAGGAGTATTCCTTCTGGAATGCAGTTTGAAGAGGATGCCTTTAGGGAGGATAGGCCATCTGCACAGAATGCATTAATTTCTATCGTATATTAATCCCTGTGATTACTAAATGCCAGATAGGGTTCAATTTCTGGAGTCAGCAGCACCTTGTACATAGTAAATAAGAGTAGCTTAAAAGTTCTGGTTTGACTTTTTTAGGAGAAATTTTTGTGAGTTGTAAAAGCTGTTAGTACAAAACCATCATTAATGAATCTGGGGGTACGCTCTCCCCCTGCTGCCATCCTGCTGTGCTTCACCTGTGCCTTATTTTGTCTCTGGGGAAACAGGCTGCAGAATATTTACACATCACTAACTAGGATGTGTTTTGGTCTTGTTGCAGTCTCCTCCGAGGGAAGGTAGCCAAGGGGAGCTCACTCCAGCTAACAGCCAATCCAGAATGAGCACCAACATGTGAAAAACTTCATGCACTACCAAAAGAAATGGTTCCTCAGGACTATACCCAGTGTCTCACCCACTAACTGCTGAGCTTCACAAACTGCCCCTATCTCCCTCACTTCTTACTCGGATTGAGAGAGTCAGGGTTGGTGGTGGATAATACGAATATTCCAGTAACTTCAGTTCTCCTTGAAAAGAAATTATTTTTAAAAACAGCATCCCTGCAAATGGGTCATCATTTCAGTTTGGTAGAAAACCTTCATTCTCCTTCCACCACTCCATAAAGAGCTGTCTGGTTATTCATACAGATGCTGAGTTGAGAGTTTTTCAGCTGCTATTAGTTTTCTAGTTTCAAAGCTGCAAAAATAGTTAGTTGAATGGACAGGCATGATATAAGATGAATTTTGCTGGCCTGAAAGTATTGTGTTGCTTTTGAGCAATGCTGAGCTTTCTGTTTTCCAAATAAACTTACAAATGCATTGCTCTCAATTATGGAGCTAGAGTTCTGATGGGGGAGGAGATTTCCTTTGAGAAACTCTTGGAGAATTTTCATCTGTACCAGAAAACATGGCATTACTTCAGTGTGTTCTGCCACAGGCCTTTATTGTAGGGTTTTATGTTTACCTGCAACCAGGTTCTCTCTCTCTCTGGTCTCTTATTTTCAAAGAACTGTTTCCTGATGTGTTTCCCTCTTGTGTGTGATCTGGCTTTGGGGTCCAGTGTAACCATAGCAGTAAATCTCTATTTCATGCAAATACTGCTTCTTGCCCAGTCTTACTGCCGTAGTGTGTGATGGTTTCCCCACATGTGAAACAGTTGTTTTGGGTAAAATGGATAAATGCCATAAAACACCACTCAAGTCTTGTGGAGGCGCTAAAAAGAGTCAGTCTAGGTGCCCACTCTCCAGGTGCATTTATTCTGCTTTTCCTTTTATAAAGGGGTTAAATGTGGCAGCCCTCTCTGTGTGTGTGTGTGTGTGTTCTTCCTGTGTTCATGAAAGGAGATATGCACTGAATTTTCTGAAGTCACTGCAGCCTTGTATTCGTCTAATCCATAAGGCAAGCCGAGAATTTTGATCCAACCCTGAGTGATCTGGCAACTGACTACAGATGTTACTTCTAATGTGTTCATGCCTTTTTAAAAAAATTAAGTTGTTATATCTAGTGCATTAAATAGCAGGATTAAAAAGCTTCTGAGTGGAGTTTTGTGTTAAAGTTGGGTTTTAGGTATTTTGATCTCAAACCCTTGATTCTTTGCTAAGCTTCGTGATGTTTCATAGATGATTATGTTTGCTTTCTGATCTGGTTGGAGATGTAGCTAGGATGAACTGTGAAGAAAGTGCAGTTTGAAGGAACATTCGAACAGCAAAATTCCTGTAGCAACAGTGGTCTCTCCTGGCTTCCCATGGTTTTTATGACTTAGGTGCTGAAAATGGAAGCAGTAGTTTCTGTGAGGTCTTTGGTTACATTTGGCATGGAAAAATTCTACTGTTTTGGAGGGAAGAATTTAGTGTCGAGCATCACTGATGGCTAGTTTAGTGAGAAAGGCATGTTGAGTCCTTGGGTAAATTGATGTACATCCTTACGAGAAATGCAGGGAAAGCACTGTTAGGCTTTCTGTTCATGTTGAAGGAAAGCTTTTCAGTCCTAAAATGCTACTCAAACATTGTTGCTTTCTTCCCCCAATGGGCCAGTGATACTATTTATAAGGAAAAGATCTTAACACTCTGCTCTTTAGAAGATGGTTTTGCATCCTAGTGAAGTGCACCGTGCCAAGTGGCTGTCTGTACTTCCAGTTTTGGGATTTTGTTGTCTGATCTCTGTCCCTTGCTAGAGGATTTCTGCTCCAGGGCTCCTCAGTGGGCAGTGATACCTTGAGCTGACTGGAGTCTCTGTTCTTCCATCCCTCAGCAGCCACAAGGGGCCCACAAGGTGGCAACAGCAGTTTTCCAGCTCTGGCTGTAGGCCAAGGCCATTCCGTAGCTTGGGCAGAGGTGGTAAGTTTTCTTCGTCTCCCCAGACAAAAGTGCTTGGAGCCTCTTTAGGAGTGAATGAGAATTTCTGTTTATTGCATTAGCATCGTGGGTGCTTTGTGCAGAAGTACTGGCATGTAACTGTCTCCTTTAGCCTATGAAAGAAGCTGCTGTTGCTTTAAGATATTGTAGATGGGAGTCAGGGTTGTCTGAGCATGGTTCTTCTGCCTCAGTCCCAACTGCCCAAACCCCACAAAATACAATGCATTGTGGATATAGTTCTAGGTAAATTGCATTCATAAGCAGTTTCCTGTAGTAAAAATTATTCTTACCTTAAATTTCTATGTAATTTCCCAAGTAATAAATGGCAAATTAGTGACCCACATAGAATCAATTTTCAGTGATTCCCTGTTACCACCAAGGTCATTCAGTGGATGAAGTTTTGTGGAATGTGTAGCATGTTGGTATGTCTAAGATATGATCAGAGGGGCTCATTCATATGGATTTAATGAATTTGTGCAGCACCTTTTTGTTAAGGAAATGCCAGCAGTAGGCCATGACAGGTTCCTCACGTAAATCCTGCTTTCTTTACATGACCTTGCTAGGAATAAAGGAAAAATAGTTGGAGAGAACTTTGTTCTTTTGGCAAAGGCAGTTTTGGTTACCACAATCATTCTTAGTGGTAATGTAGAAACTGCCATTGTGAGATTTGTGTTAGAGTAGTTGGAGGTGATTGGTTATTATCTACCCAGAACTTGTCCAGCACAGTGGTCTGTGTTGCCAAGTTTTGCAGGGGGAGGTCTGTTAGAGGTGATTATGGACCATGGCTGGTGCAGCATCATCTGTGAGCTGCTTCTGGCTAAAAGGTGTCAGTGAGTGAGGGAGAAAATAAGAGAGCTCAGTCTTTGACCCATGCCATTGTGGGTATGATCTGTACATCTCTTCTGGGACTCTGCAGCAATGGTCTCAGCATTGTTCCATCCTCTGGATAGCTCCCAAAACTGCCACTGAATAAGGTATTATTTCTGATACATGCAATGTAATATAAACTTTCAGGAAAAAAAAAAGAGGAAACTTTAATCTGATGAAGATCCATTGTCTATTGGTAGAAAGTGCTTAAGCACTGATTCATTTTTCTTTTGAAGTCTCAGCCAACTTAATTTGACTATTTGAGATTCTTCTGCCATCTTTATTATTCTTTATGAAGCAGATAGCAGTGGGGCAGTAGTGTGCTGCACAGGACAGTGCTCTTAGTATTATTTATACCACCTTCTTGTGACAGCTGAGGCTGAGCCAAGTCGGTGTTTCACTTCTCACTCATCAGCTGTGAATTTACAGTAGGGTGAAAAACACCAAACTTGTGTGGAACTGACTTCTGCTTCCTCTGATGCTCTTAGGAAATAGGGGAAGGATTACTGTCTGCTTTGCAAATGAGCTTTGTACTTAAACTAATGTTATTTTGGCTTCTGTGTTCTTATGGACCTCTGAACTCCATTCAGCCTTTCATATGGTTGCTGTGTAGCTTTAGATTCTGTCATAGGATAACTTGATCAGGCTAAATTAGTTAGAAAGGGAACAGAAACTGGCTAATAGGGCATGTCAAGCTCTAAGAGAAAATGTACAAGATTAAAAGCTTGGTAAATTCATAATGCAATTAAGTCTCTTGACAGGAAAGAAATAATTCAAGCTTAGGCTTTAGTAGAGTTATTAAAGCTACAGACTGAAGGGCAGCTGCATTAGCAAGAGACAGTTAATTCAAACAAGAACTCAAGTGCCAGGACCTGAAAAATCTGGCTTAGGTAGTGGATCAGGCTGGGTATTCTTTTTGTCCGTGACCCTACAGGTACTACTGTTTCAGTTCTCTAAGCCTTCAGCTCTAGCTTTGACTGTTGTACTCCCTGTGCCTGTAGTTGGTATATGTGAACCCTCTGCACATTAAGTTTGTACCCCATAAATACATGCTGAAATCTTGGAGTTTCAGTCTTTGTTTTGATGCACTTTTTTCTTTAATTTAAAAAAAAAAATCTTTCTCATATATCATTTCATAACCTGTTTCTTAAATAAAGGCAACTGGCTTTTTTTTTTTTCTTTTTTTTTTTTGTGTCACGTGAAATACCCCAGCTTTTTCATCTGTACTTCTGAAAATAATTTAGATGTGAGAATCCATTTTCCTGAAGACTGGAGCATCATTTTCAGCATCATTCTACATTCACTGCCTTTTCCTCCCCCTACTCTATGAAAATTAAACAGTGTATATCTCCTTAAGGGGCCTGTGAAACAGAAACAAAATAGGCCTTGACCTTGCCAAGCTGGCAAACTACATTTTTTTGATTAGAGATAAACAGGATAATTAGTATATTGCCTAGGCTGAAAGTAATCCCTTGTTAGTGCAGGTGTAGGTGTGCTCAATGTGAACAGTAAGTGGCTTGGCTTTGCTCATGTTGTAATTGGGCCTCTGAGTTCACAAGCATCAGTTAGTGAGCCGTGGATCATCTGGACAGCTTTGCCTTAGTCACTGCAAGGCTGGCAGCTTCTTGCATGGCTGTTGAAAGTTCAGGTTGAAACTTTCTTCTGTTAGCGTGGTGATTTGTAGCTGGATGCACAGAGGTGGGTCCATGTTGCAGTGCCAAACTGAGCCGTTTTCCAGCCCTGTGTCAGGAGTGTGGCAGCCTCCAGCCATGCCACGGACAGGAGCAAACAAGGTAAGGTCTGTCTGCATTACTCTGTTATGCTTGTTAAGAAATGCCTTGGGATGGGGAGAGGAACAAGCATACCTTAAATACTAATTCTTTATAGAAAGGTCTTCAATTAGCACTCTCAAGTGTAAGGCCTCGCCTGAATTTAAGAGCCTAAAGCCACCCTGATTGTTCCTTCACACTAGTGCTTCTGTGATGAGACTGTATCTGTGAGAGGAAGGTGTGATCTAAAATCTGTGTGAGTAAGAAGATAAGCCAGATCTCTCACTCAGCCCCAGTTCTCTTGTGCTGGAACCGGCTGTTTAGCATTTGTGGACTTTGAGCGGGAGAATGACTGAGCTTTCTGATTTTTTTGGGGAAACTGTAAATGGGAAGAGGTCAATTAAAAGAGTTTGAAATTCTAGGTTAATGAATATTTAGCTTTTTTACTAGAGGAGGGGGGAACAGACCAGGAAACTCAGAATACTTGACAGATTTAGCATGTATGCCCGTGCAAGGGAAGTGGACTATTTCCACAGGAGGTGGGAGAGATGGTTTTAAATTCCCATCTTTAGAAAAGGCTTATGTTGGACCTGCATCTGGTTTTGTCACACATCTCTCAGAATTTCTCATGTGGGAAGGATAAATGACCACATAATGAAGTATGACTCCTTGAGCAGGGAAATGTTCATGGACTTGGTTCCGACTTCTATTGTAATAAGTTAGCTGAGACTTCATTATTTTCATTTGGAAAAAGCCAATTCTTTATTCACATAACTTATTTTATACAGTTTTTACAGTGCAGCTCGTGTGCAACTTTAATTGGTTGATAGCGTTGTTGCCAATTACTCTATTGGTCAGTAAAACGTATTCTACTTGTCCATCAAATCTATCTATTCTTGGATTGTTCACATATTTTCTTTACTGATTCTCATGGGACAAATCCCTTGTTATTGCAGGTGCATTTGTTTCTCTACCCAGGAATAGGTTGTTATGCTAATGAGTTTTCATACCAAGATTGTTGTTTTCGAATGGGAACTTGCAAATTACTTTAAAAAAGTGACAGGCTAACTTTGGCAATTTAGCAGAGCAGGCCTGATTTTATGAGGCCTTTCATTTATAATTCTTTCACCTGTCATGACAAACTTCCCACGTATTTTTAGATAACGTGCTCTGTTAAAATAGCCAACCTCTGGCTCATGGAAGACTGTTTCATCATAGTGTAAGAAACTAATAATTGTTAATGTGGATATAGCAAGATCTTACACTTTTATATTCACATTTTCCAAGTACTGCTGTGTTCCTTTCTGCACTGAAAATGTGGCCAACTAAAACACTAACAGATGTGACACATTTTCTGTTAGTGAGGAAGTTACTGACATTGCTATTTCTAGTGTGCCAGAAGGCTGTTCTAATACAATACATTTAGTCCTCAGTATTAAAAAGACAATATGAAGGGTTAACGAGCATACAGGAGGCAGAGTGAAATGGCAGCTTAAAGAAATTGCCTCACTCTGAAATGCAGGGTTTTCAGTCTTTCAAATACAGCATGAGACATATTTAATTGCATCTCTTTTATTTCAAATGCAGGATAATTCCCTGAGTAAGCAGTTTTTCACTTAAATAAAACTTTTCCAGAAAATCATTTGGAAAAAGTTCATACAGCTAACAGTGAGCTGGAGATGACACATTCTTTGGCCCAGGGAAGTAGTGGTCTGGCAGGAGCTCTTGGACTGTTCATTTCCCAAGCTTCACCCTGTACTGTCACCAGGCTCCTTCAGCACTGCCGTCTCCCCCACCTCTGCATCTCCCCTCTGACTGATCTCTGGGCTTTGAATTCCTCTTTGACTGTGCTGCCATGAAAGGGATTTTTCATACTTGGTCTTAAAAAGTAATCCATGACCTGAAAAAGCAAAAGGGGAAAAAAACTACAAACCAACATCCTGAAATGAGATGACTACAGTGGTAAACAGAATACCTCATTCCTTATAAAGAATGGGTCTTTACAGACTGGAAACTGCATCCCAAGGCTTTGGAAGCAGGAGCAATTACATACAGAGAAGAAAGAGCAGTCTTTTAAAATGGTATCATAAACTTTTAGATAGCATGTAGCAATTAAAGTAGTATGTAAATTTTAACACTCACCTACACCCCATAACCCAAAGATTAAAGTAATGAATATACATGGGAGATGGATGAGATGTTTGGTTGATGCCGGGTAAGGCCAGATACACTTACCTGGACAATCTGCTACCTCCTTGAATGCTCTTTTCTTACAGCATCCTCGGCACATATTAAACACACATTTAATGCCCTGGGTTGAGATAGCAGTATAAAGAAGCTTGTCTCAGTGAAAATAATTTTTTTTGTGTTTACTATAATAAGTAACAACACAGCTCTGCACTTTCAGATCTTTGGGAAAAAACCATGTACTCAGGCTGATGAACATGATGGAGTGGATGTCATATTGGGGGCTATCTACTGTGCGCATAATGAACGAAAAAACATCAACGAACCAAAAANAAAAAAAAAAAAATCCACATTCAACTTGTGCAACCCCCATAGCCTGTTGGGCAGCTCCAGATACCCACCACAAGCAGGCACATCCCATAAGCCCTCTGGAACAAGCACAAACATATTTGGTGCTGGTGAGCTTGCTCTAGTTCTCTGCAACATGAAACACAGTGCCTGATGTGCTACCATCTGCAGCTATGCCTAAAATACATTACCACCAGAATTACTTCCCTACTTGTATCTTAAAATACACTTGCATATTTATTAAAGTATAATGTATGACTCT
This sequence comes from Illadopsis cleaveri, assembly GCA_013399915.1. Classification (NCBI taxonomy): domain Eukaryota; kingdom Metazoa; phylum Chordata; class Aves; order Passeriformes; family Timaliidae; genus Illadopsis; species Illadopsis cleaveri. Next base: position 14,453 of record VXBB01006451.1, on the reverse strand, counting down.
TAGGGGACAGCAGCAGCTGAATCTTGGCTAACTGATGATGAGGCTACACAAGCCTGGGTCTCTGGGGTGCTTTGCTCAGACACATTTTAGAAAAGGGGGTTGATGTTGTTTAGCGAGGTTCCCTCCACCCTAATCAGAAAATCGTCATGTTTAGGGAGGCTTTAGTTGAGTTCCTTCTCCTTCTTATTCTCCACATCCCCACACCCCCCCACGTCATTTCATGACATAGCTCAGAAACACATAATCTAGGGCAGGGAAAAAATGACAGGTCTAGTTAGAAGATTTCAAGTGCTACCTGCAACATTACAGGGATGCAAGAGCAAAACAAAAATAAATCTAAGCCCTGGTGCAGACAATCCTGGTTTAGGCACCAAGCAATCTCACCTGGATTAACTATGAAACAGGATGGCTTTGAAAGCATGCCAGCCCAGTGCTCAATGCTTTCCCAATAATGAGCACAGCAAAAAATTTCCCATTTTTTTTCAGTAGCTGCAGCTTCAAATTGAGCCCCAGCTGGCTACCGCCGCTGTGCTGCAGTAACAATGTAACAACAGCGTGCAACATCCCATGCTTGTGTTGCAGGCTTCCCCCACCCTCTGAGGTGTAATGCAAAATTTTAAGCTACAACATGAAATAAATTACTTGCATCTTACACCCTGTTTTACAGGTATATTAGGAGCAATAAATACACTCTGCTCACACAGCTCAGCAACACCACCCTGTCAAGCAAACAGCTATGTTCCCCAAGGGAAAAAATAAACAAGCAAAAGCAAAATGAACTCTTTGTAAATATCAAAATATTTGAAATTTCAATTTCAAATTGAACCTGTAAAACCAGCAGCCTCATTTTGCATTGCTAATAGTGAAAGCCAATGTTAATCTGCTGCAAAGGCAGAACTGAGGATGAGGAGGTGCTTATGCTTGTTTGGATAAAGGCAGAGATCCAAACACAACACAAACCACAGCTGCAGGTGCTGCCTGACACTCACTGCAGGCTGTACTGGGATGACATTTGGAGTATTTTTATTAGTACACTAAGAACCACATCAGTTATTAAAATTTTCACTTTGCAGAAAAACTCCACCCACCACTAACCACAGTAAAAGGGGTTTGTTTTTCATTTCACAGTAAAATACGCTTATCATACATGTGTCTGGAGATTTGTTTCCAAGATATCTTGGGAAATTATATTAACTCAAGTGTCTTAGCAATAAATACCCTCTGCAACACCAGGACTGCACTTTTTTTGGAGAGGAAGGCAAAATCTCTCGAAGAACCTATGTATGTTACGGATTTTTGTGCAGCATCTTCAACCTCAGAGATTCATTACAGTTAATAGTTAAAAAGCTTTTGCCCAAGTACAGACTTTCCTCTCCACACACACACTTATCAGCAGGACTTGACATGCACCTGCATGACTGGGCACTGGCACAGACCTACCTCAGGATTTGGAATAACAGAATAGAATAATAGAATAGTTTGGGTTGGAAGGAGCCTTTAGAGGTCATCTACTCCAACCCCCTGCAAAGAGCAGGGACATTTTCAACTAGATCAGGTTGCTCAGAGCCCTGTCCAACCTGACCTTGAATGTTTCCAGGAATGGGGCATCCATAACCTCTCTGGGCAACCTGGGCCACTGCCTCACCATAAAAAATGACTTCTAATCTATGGCACACCTGGTCTAAATCTACTCTCTTTTACTTTAAACCCATTACCCCTTGTCCTACTCCAACAGGCCCTGCTAAAAAGTCCATCCCTGTCTTTCTTTTAAGTCCTCTTTAGGCACTGGAAGGGGCAGTGAGGCTCCCCAGAACCTTCTCTTCTCCAGGCTGAACACCGCCTGGTCTCTCAGCCTGTCTCCATGGAAGAGGGACCCCTTCCCCCAGTCATCTTTGTAGCCTCCTCTGGGCCTGCCCTAACAGCTCCATGTGTCTCCTGCACCACGGGCCGCAGAGCTGGATGCAGTACACCAGGTGGGGGTCTCACAAGAGGAAAGGCACAGAATCCCCCCACCCCTTGACTGCCTGTGCTGCTTTTGATGCAGCCTAGAATACAGCTGTGAGCACACATTGCTGAGTCATGATCAGCCTCTGATCCACCAGCACCCCAAAGTCCTGGGCAGGGCTAGTCTCAATCTGTTCATCCCCCCATCCTGGATTTGATACCATGGTTGCCCTGACCCAAGTGCAGAATCTTGCACTTGGCCTTGTTAAACCTCAGAGGTTCCCACAGGCCACTGCTTGAGCTTGTCCAGGTCCCTCTGAATGGCCCTGTCCCTCAGGTTGTCATCACTGCACTCAGGTTGGTGACATCTGCAAATGTGCTGAGGACACTCTTGATCCCACTGTCCACATCATTGGTGGAGACACTGAATAGTGCTGGTTCCAATACAGATCCCTGAGGGACACCACTTGCCAGTTATCTCCATCCAGACATTGTGTGATTGATTCCTACATGGTCAGTCAATTTCCATTTAACAGAAATGCTTTTATGGACAGTTGTATTGACTTACCTTAGGGTTTCCACACTGATCACATTTTGCATATTTGGCTGAGAGAGAGAGAGAGAAAGCTGATTTCACCAATGGTATTTTTATGCGGAAGAAGTAAGTAAAAAAAACCCAACAAAACAACAGAACCAGACAAAGCTTGGTGCTTTTCTAGACAGAGAGATTTTTTGAAATAAAAATACAGTACCTCAAATAACAGCACTAAGGTAAAAATACTTTGAATTTTTAAGTGCCTCTATGCTAAAATCCAAACATGAAAGATTTAATCCTCAAGTCAAGCATAAAACAGGAGGACATCAGCTTGAAATTCATAGAAAATTTCCATTTCATGCTAGTGACAGCTACAATTCAGTTTGTAAACCATTTTGATCTTAAAAAGATACTTAGAGAGAATCAGTGACCTACTACTTTGATCCTTGTTTCCTTTACTAGTGAACACTATTTGAATCATGTAGCCTGCTATTGAAATTTCAATAGCAACATTTCCTCCTCTTTTTCAAGAAGTTTCTACATATACACAAGCCAGGAAAATTCTTAGTGGCAAGTTATGTCAAAGGTGGTATCAGTAACTCTCCATACATTTAATGCAATAAATAGAACTTACGTTTTAAAGATGGATCAAAGCTTTTATTTGGATTTCTTAACTTCTTTTTTTGTTTATTCTTTGACAGAAGCTCAGAATTTCCATCTTCCTCTTCCTCCAGAGCACGTTTCCCTCGCACACCTTTTTCAGTTCCACTATCTCCATTTTCCCTGCATCTCTCCTTTGGCCTGAAACAGTGAATTTCATCATAAATTGGCTGGAGGGAAGAAGTAGCTATTCCCTGACCATTATTTTGGTTTACAGATATCTGGGTACACCATAAACCTTTCTGTCATGGCTACAAAGAAGTGTTATTGCCCTTAGAAGTGGGATAGAAAAACCTAGCTTTTTTGGTTAACACTGGCAGTTAACAGACATATTATCAGATATATCAGTTGGAAAACCAATTAAAGTTGGTCAGCTAAATTAGGCACCTGTTATTCCCAGGTTTTACTTAAGCATTTTTTAAAATATTTACTTAAGTATTAATCTTGACACACTTGTTCTCTTCTTCAGCCCAATTTTCAGCAGAAGGGGAATAAGCTATCTGAAAATCTTGTCCATATATTACAAGCATCCTTTATAGAATACAATTTAGTCCTTATCTTTGTTACCACAACAGTTACCAGCAGCATTCATGCTGCATGTCACAATAAAGCAGTGTCAGGTAGCATATTCACTGCACATCAGATTCTTGTTCTGAGCTGCAGTGGGATTCCTGATTTTTACTTTTCAGAGAGAGAGAAATTTGAGAAGGATCCAAAGGAGAAGATGCAAACAATGAGCAACATCCCCATGAATAAAGCAATAACTAGGAAAAAACCAAACTAGAATAAAAATAATCCAAAGTCTTTTTTTTTTTTTAATTAATATAAGCTCCCAGAACAGACTCAATGGCTGATACTGATGGTATGGGTGGGAAAGGCCTATGAGAACCTGTAAGTATCAAAATAGGTAACTCACCCTGGCCTGATGTATGGCTGACAGATCCAGTGGAAAAAAGGCAACCCTTCTTTTGGCTTTTCTCCTTCTTTCTGATTAGCTATTTCTTCCTGCAGCATAGAGTTACAGTCAGTCTTCCTGCAGTTGTCAGAAAATACACTAAACACTCAAACTCCAGGAAATCACAAACTGAAATTTAAGTTAACAGTTACATATAGGTAAAAAAACCCTATCTACTAAGACAGGTGAACTGAAACACATTTGTAACTTCTAAATCAACTTTACCCACGTAAAGTTGTTCAGGCTTAAGGGGATGCTGCTGTAGTAAGCTACCAACATCAAGGTTAGTAAGCCACAAAGTCCCAGAGAAGTGACTAATGGATGTCAACTCTATGACATACTTGGTACATTCCCACAAAGTGCAGGCAGTGCTGTTCTGGGAGATTAGGGCCCATCTTGGTACCTGGCATCGCAGTTTCAGCTCCCTGTTGACATCTACAATGCCCTCTAGAGTCTTCACTTTTGCTAATTCTTCACGCAGCTGCTGGTAAACTTGAAGCCTGAGGCAAATCCCAAACATCAAGTTATATTTAGACTGCAATCAACTAAAAATAACTGTATAAAAACATTTTATACACTTTTCCTGATTCATTTGCCTTTGGTAGAAGCTTATGTTCTTCTCTGTAAGTCCAGAGAAAAGCACACATATGTCTCTTCCAGATAAATACTTGGCAGACAACCAAGATACTCTGACATAAGCTAACCATGAATGTACAGTGCATCAGCTGCTTCTCAGTAACTGCCCATAGCCATGCTCTTACTCCACAATAAATACAAGAGCACTTTGCCTCACAATGAACAAGGAGAGATTTAACTTCGTGTTTGCCATCAAGTGTGTGTGTGCATATGGGCAATTACCACATTGCAACTGGTGTGCTGTGAGCTCACACCCTGGCTGTTCTTGTGGCAACTTGTTCATTTCCCATGCTCTGTTTCCCAGATATGAAATGAAGGGTAAAGGCCTCAGCCTACACCCTCTCCAGCCAGGTCCAGGAAAGAAAACCTTGCAGCATACTCATTCTGGCCAAACAAATCCTTGTCCAGAAAACCCAGACACTTGCTAAGCAGGATGAGCCCTGAAAACATTTAAGAGTTCTATGGAGATACTCACGTGTGATGCCAGAGCTTGAAGAGATGAGCCCTAACATAAGACAATGGGCAAGGGTACTTCCGCACTATCTCCAGGTACTCCTCAGCCATCTCCCACACCAATGGGTTCCGGCCTTCAAACAATGCTGGGTTATGAAGATTACCTTCTAGGGAATGAAAAGAAATACTCAAACTTTAATTTCAGGATTGAAGCAAAGGCCAAAATCTCTGTTCTGGAGTTTGATCATCCCTTTTGTGATTCTACAGCCACAGCCACATCACCCACGTACTCTCAAGAAGAACACAGGGTCTGTAAAACTAGCCTGACCTTGGGATACTGTATTTCACTACACAATTCCTAATTGCACTGAACAGCTCATATCTAATTAAAGTACAGTTTCTAAAAAGGCATCTAACCTTGATACAAAGGCAGTAAACCAATTAATAAATAGAGAAATCACTGCTTTTGTTGCACAGTGGTTAAATACTGAAATGACAGTATGTCATAAAATGTCTTGCCTTATGCCTGTATTGATATTTGTCTGGCCCAAGTTTACAGACACAGCTTCTCAGCATGCTTTTCTCTACTGGCTTCACAAGCCTTTTGTTAACCAGTATTTTCAAAAACCAAGATTCTACAAAATCCTTTAACTGTGTGAGTGATCAAGAAGCTGTTTCTGATGCCTATCCTAGCTCCTCTTCTAGGAAATTACGTCAATTCTTTCTTGTCCCAACCCAATGTGAACCACCTGCAGGAATATTAATCCACAGATGCACTTAGTTCATCAAGAACTATTCAAAACTGTTCCATTGATAAACAGATGTCACAAAAATATTCCAGGATAACAGGAGCCCCATATGCCTTTGTCAATGATTTGAGCTAAATGAGTCAATGGTATTGCAAGTCTAACATAACAATTCTTAGAAATCTTAAGGGATTCCTGGTCCTGGTATGCAATGGCCAGTGTGAGACAGAATGGCCACTCAGCTGTCAAGGAAAGCTGTCCACCAAGTCAATCTGACATAAGTTTTTAATAAATGTATACAGGGCTACTAAGGGAATAAGAAATAATTTGTATTCTCATCTGAGTAGAAGTTCATTTTCTTTACCTGCACTCATTACGCCATGTACTCCTGTCTTACGAATGCATTCTTCCACATCACTGAGACACTGGATGTTTCCATTTGCAAATACAGGAATGTTTACAGCTTTTCTATACCAGTGAATAAAACAGATACATAAAATTGGAAATCAGAGTCAACCCAGAAATTCTCCTTATGTCACACAAATTTGTTTGCTCTTCAATGCCACTGTATACTCTGCTTAAAATCCAGAGTGTTAGTATGAATCCACTAAGACTGGTACTGCTCACTAACCTTACAGCTTGAATGTGCTCCCAAGATGCCACGCCAGCAAGTGGTCCTTTCTGTTCTTTAGTACGGCCATGCACAGTCAGCAACTGGAACACAAAATTATATTTACTTTCCACGTGTATGAACCACTGGAATAAGTCCACTGAACAAAACTTCCTTTCATTCCCTACACTTTACGGATACCACTGAGTTCCTGCTGCTATTTCAATAGTGCAGGGAGTTTAGCAACACAGAAAGATATCAGCAGCTCACCTACCATGAGCTTAGGCTTCTTTTATCTTGCTATTCCATGGCATGACAAGATTCTATCATGGGACAACCTACAGCTTTCCTTTTGCACTGGATTCCATGACTGACTTTGGAATTTGTGATATATTTATCTAGCCTTCACCTCAGCAAAAGGTCCAAATACTGTCAGTACTGTCTCTAACTATAGACCATCTCTTCCAATTTAATTGGAGTTAAATCCTAGAAGGCTGCCTATTTCTTCTAGTGATACCTTTTGATACCCTTTGTCTTCTACAGTACTCTGGCTTTCATGCACTCACACTGCCTCCTGCAGCACTATGAGAAGATTGAGATGCTCAACCACAGTGAAGGATGCTGCACAGTGCAGTGATTACAAAAGACTGAAATCTTTTCTTGTGTCTTCTGTACCACACTACCTGTGGCCTAGGACTGCAAACACACAGAATCTGTCTGCATCCTGTTTGCTCTGTCTGCAAAATAATGCAGCCTATTCATCTCCACAGTGTACCAAGAACTGGTCATCAGATACTTTACACAAAGTTATGTGTCCAGTGCAAGAGTAGAGGGAGCAGCTGCCTTCTCACCTGACAGCCAGCTTTCTCCAGCATCTGTGCATACTTCACTGTCTTGTCAATGTCTGGGAAAACGCGGATTTTGCATGTGATGGGAACAGAGAGCTTCTCGTTAGCCAGTAAAACTGAGAAAGATTGAAAAGACAGGTAAATAGGCTGCACGATGCTATGAAAATGTCTGCTCTCCTCAAGATCTGATACTTGGTGTGGTATGGCAAAAGTCTAAGAAGTTACTGCTATGCAGTTTTCACAGCTTAAAAAATCAGCAGTGTCCTCTGCAATCCTTATTGCATAGTTTAATCATGTAACAGTAACACACATGAAGCACAGAATCTGCATCCTAACAAGGTAGCATAAAATAGTCACCCATTTAATAGCTCTGACACTTCCACTGCATTAAGCCTTCATTTTCAAAGACCACCCCCTCACAACTTAATTATAGATACAAGCTTATTATCATCACAGGCTATTGTACTCCTCCAACACTAACACTTGCTTGTCTACCTTTCTCACAAAAAGGTGCTTCACTTCTTTGCAAATTATCACCAATAATCATTATAAGTATAGTCTGATCCATGGCAAGCAGAGGCTTATCCAGTGAGGTAGGCTGTGGATGTAATCAAGTAGTAAATGTAGGTTATAGAGTCAGGATGAAATCTAGAACACCATGGTAAACTCCCAGTCCTTACACAGTACATGAAATCACAAAATTACCAAAAAGAGAGTTAACATAGAGAGCCAACAGGAAAACAGTGAGTAATGTTGTATCTGAAATTCTCTTCTCTTCCAGAGCTTGGATATACAATGTAGGAAGTAACCTGCTGTCTTCTAATCCAAATCCTACAAGCTCTAATGATAGGTACTTCCCATCACCCTTTTAAAGGAGCAAGCAAGGTGTATACAGGTGCAAGCAGAAAAGAATGCTCCACCATTTTAAAGGCAGCTGGGAAAAGAAGGAGGAAGAGGACAGCTAAGACAACTCTCTTACTAGACAGCCTGGGTTCTCACCCAACTAGATGACCTCAGTTCTCTTCACACCTTGAGGCAATTCTGATTTGCATATTTCTCAACAGCCACATTACATGCTGGGCAAGGAAGCACTCTTATCTTACAGGTTCTCAGCAGTGTCTTGTCACTCAACATTCCCCAGACCACCGGGAATGCAAACAGAAATAAGACTCTCTAACTTCACGGTTCCAACACTTGCTTTGAAGTGGGATGAAGACACATTCTCAGTTCTTCAAAATAACCAAAACCTTGCTTTTTATATCAGTTACAAATGTATTTCTTAAAAAAAATATGATACTATTTGTTGCAGATAAGTAAAGATATTATTAAACAAAGGTCTTTAAAAAGCACTGAGTAGTACACATAGTAGTCCCTGCTACCCTAGCTAAGCTAGCAATAGCTTATAAGTTCTTATGCGAAACAATCTCGGGAATGAAAAATTTGTTAACACAGCAACCTATTCTTGGACAGAAAAATAAGTCTGCACCTGCATAAACAATAGATCTATCCCATGAGAATCCACAAAGGAAATATGTAAACATCTGAGTGAAAGAGAGAGTCTGAGCAAGTACACACAAAACACCTTTTAACCAATAAATTATATGACGAGAAAACTACTAGCCAATTAGAGTTGAACATGAGGTCTGTAAAAACTGTATAAAATGAGTTATGCGAATAAAGAATGGGGTTTTTTTTCCCTGCACCAGGAAACTGAGTCCCAGCTGATTATTATTACAACAACTGTTCACAACAGCTACCGATGGCCTGAAAATAACATACACAAATTAGGAGAAGAAAGGCATAATTTGCTTTACTGTGGACAGAAAGAGTACACAGAGTTGATCAGAAAAGGGCAACTGTGGCTTCAAGCAGAAACATGACTTTTGGCACCTGAGAACTTCAAAGTGAAAAAGTAAGGCACTGGGACTTCTACTGCTTCTACAGCTGGAGAGCCACTAAACTCATATCATATGAGACTGGAACTTAATTGACTCACTTTCACCTGAAGTCTGTTTCAGGTACAAAAGTCTTTTTGCAGATCTAGTGTGAATTTGCAGTGGGATACCACCAAGTATCTTGAGGGGGCCACTGGAATACAGTATGAAATTAAAAAAAAGAAAAAGAAAAGAAAAAGAAAAAAAGAACACAACCGCCCCTTCAAAACCAAAACACAACTCTGCCCAAAAAACCATGATGCACTTCCGTTCCCCCAAAATCCCTAAACCTCCTCTCAATAATTAGTTCATCCTATTTCCTCTCAAAATACTTACTCATTCTCTGAAGAAGATCCCACTCCTCTTGCAGAAATGCTCCATAGTGACCTATGATGAAATAGCATATGACAGACTTGTGCAGAAGAGTAAGATCCTGAACCACAGTTTTCATAAACTCTCACAAAGAAAGATCCAGACACTCATAGGCCTCACTGGCAGAAACAGAGTTGCTCTGTCCTGCCCCACCTGGAAGAGCGGGATCCTTCTGTTCCCCCTGCAACCCCAGATTTACAGGATAAACAAGGAATCCTCACACCCTACTTTCAGTGGTACTCTCCAAGGCTGATATGTTGACACTTGCAGCTCAAAGTCCAACTTCTAAGGGTTTATACCAGCTGTTTAATAAATCCCATTAGGATAACAGATGATCAGACTGAAAGATCTATTTGCACTACTAATCATTTCCTATTAGTCTTTGAAAGATATTTTAGAAGAAGAATGGGCAGTTACTGAACAAATATTTTCTCAACACCTTAACTGATACAAAATTTTCAAACACTGGCTCTGGTTTTCAAACATATAGTATCTAAGGGATTCAGCAGGTGTCATCCTCTTCTACACTGTTGTGAAAAAACTCTGTGAAAATATCAGGGAAACAGGAGATCCTAAGTGTCTGAATGATGTAATTTTAAGTGCAATTTTTCAAAAATAGGCTGTTTGAGCAAAAATCAGAAAGAAAATCAAGCTCTTACTAAAAATAGTGTTTCTGAAGGATATCCTAGACACAGGAGCTGTCACTTAAGAGAAATTAGAATTAATTATATGTAATTTTTGCTTTAGGTACTACAAATCATTACCTGCTACACTGGGTGTAAGTAAGTCTGATTTCAGCAGTACTTCATCCCCTCCCCAAGGTTTGATTTGGCCCTCTTGATATTTTACTGCCAACGGTCACATCTGAAACACCATTTGCCATTTCTCTGCTTATCCAGGGTTCAGATTTGCACATACCTCTCTTTGCAATCATTTGGGGGCAACCCAAATTTAGGTCTATGGCATCACAGTAATCCTGAGCCAACAGTGCTGCTTGGACAAACACTTCAGGATCATTGGCACAGAACTGCGAAAACCAAAGAGAAGTGGAATAATCAGGCAATAGCTTTCCTCAAGTACTGACAAAATGTTATGATGTAGTTATGACGCAACTACCTGCTACAGAAAACAGGGAAATATGCACAGTTAATAATACCAAAAACTATTTTTCAAAATGATCAAGGGAAGCTATGTGATGTAATCTTTTTTGATTTCAGTAAAGCATTTGTTACTGTTTCTCACAGGATGGTTTTGGACAAAATATTCAGCCTACAGCTGGATAAACACGTGTGATGGGCAAACAACTGGTTCATGAGTCAAGTGCAAAGGGTTATAGTGACTGGGATGACATCAGGCTGGTGACCAGTCATGACTAGGGCTCCACAGGGCTCTATCTCAGATGGAGTCAAAGCTCTTTAACAGCTTCATAAACTACTGGTAACCTTGCTGACATTTGTAACCTTGCTGAGGATACTAAATTGGGAGGAGCTATCCACTCCCTGGGAGGCACAGAAGTCCTGCAGAGAGACCTTGACAATCAGAGGGTTAGGCCATCACCAACTATATGAAGTTTAATAAAGACAAGCAGCCTGTTCTGAACCTGGGACATGGTGACTCTGCATGTATGGACAGAAAGGGGAACAAAAGGCTGGAGAACAGCGCTGCAGAAAGGGACCTGGGGGTCCTGGTTGATGGCAAGTTGAATGTAAGTCAGCAGTGCCCTGGAAGCCAGGAAGGCCAGCTGTGTCCTGGGGGGCATTAGGTCCAGCATCGCCAGCAGAGTGGGGAAGGGATTGTCCCACTCTGCTCTGCAATGGGCCTGCATCCCCTTGAGTTCTGGGGACAGTTTGGGATACCACAATATAAGAAAGATCCAAAGCTATTAGAGAGTGTCCAAAGGAGCTTATAAAGATGGTGAAAGGTCTGGAGGGGCCATATGAAGAATGGCTAAGGTGACTTGGCTTGTTCAGCCTAGAGAGGAGGAGATAGAGGGGAGATTCCATAGAAGTCTATAACTTCCTCACAAGGGGCATCAGAGGGACAGCTCTGATCTCTGCTCTCTGTGACCAGTGACAGAACCTGAGAGAATGTCTGGGGCTGTCAGGAAAGGTTTCGGCTGGATATCAAGAAAAGGCTCTTCCCCAGAGAGTGGACAGGCACTGAAACAGGCTCTCAAGGGCAGAGGTCATGGCCTTAAATGTGCCAGAGCTCAAGGAATGTTTGGACAATACTGGTGGGATTCTGGTGGCTGTTCTATGCAGGAGCTGGACTTTGTGAATCCCTTACAACTGCAGATATTCTATGATTCTATGAAAAAAAACTCCAAACAAAATCTGTGACACTTGCCAGCTAAGATCCTCAACCTTCAAATGAAAAAATGAGAAAGATGAGCATTCAAGAGGCAAAGAAATATCAGATGAATATTTCACATGTGGTACTCAAGAATAAGTGGAAACAACTTTTAAAATCCTCTGTAGAACAAACAGCTATATAGCATTTTAACACAGGAAGGCGGTGCTTAAGAAACTAGTTACCCATAATGTCTCTGGGTCTTGAGACAGCTCAAACTTTGTAGATATAAATAAGTACAATTGTCTTTAAAATGAATTCCCATGGAATGTGAAACAGACACATTGGCTATAGTCAAATGCTCAGTCTTAACTGAATGTAATTAATACTACATTTAAAGCACAGTGCAGAAAAAGCAAATTAATAAAACAGGTTAATTTGAAGCTTCTTTGTTGAAGAGGACAGAGATGGGCTACTGTTCTCATTTATGCTTTTAAACAGATTTTCTTAAACCCATTTTTAACAAAAACCAACGCCATCATGTCTTTACATAAACTTGAAACAAAATGTAAACACTTCTGAGCAGAAGGTGTTACTTAAACCCTACAGCACTACAAAAAATTATGACTGACAGCAACTAAAATAAAAAAATCATTTGCTTTCTCTGAGATGACTGAAACAATGGAAAGCCTCCAACTATGCCACATAATGAGAATGTTAGAACAGTAAACAAGGTCTTCAAAGCAGGCTGAGCTCAGACGTACCTCTGCCTAATCTAATTTCGAGACTCTGTGACCGAATCTGCAAGGACTGCTGCACAAGATCCATCCAAAGATTACTTAGTTCTGTTCTTTATGTCCAATAGTGGCCAGTGGGAAGAAGGGTAACACAGCAAGCTCACAGCAACTGACCCTGTTCAGGTAGTGTCACCCAGAACACACAGCTTACTGAGCTGAACATCTGACTTACATCTTTCTAAGATTACTTGATTTTCCGCCACTTTTTTTTTTCCGTGTCCAAAGAAACTACCTCCCACAGAAGAAGAACGTACAAGATGCTGAGACTAGCTCATTTGGTTAGGGCATGGTGCTAGTAACACTAAGGTTGTGAGTTCCATCCCTGTATAGGCAATTCACTTAAGAGTTGGACTCAATGTACTTGTGGGCTGTGGACTTGTGGGTCCCTTCCAACCCAGAATATTCCATGATTCTGTGAAAGCTGTACTTGAGACAGCTCAAAGGTCAACACCAAAATGTCTAGGGAACAGCAGAAGCTGGAAAAGTGTCTGTAGGGACTTCGGAAGCACAAGGTGTGTTTGTTGCACCTAAAAACCCTCAAGTGTTTTCCTTCATTTGCTTTCTAAACTCATGTAATCTTTCAGAATCCATATATCCCACAGCAATGAATTCTGCAGTTCATAACTACAACTACGCTTACTTGTTTCTCATTCATCATCTTCAAGTGAGCAATACTTCCACAGGCTTCTCTTATCTCTCCTTTCAGTCAACAGAGACACTTCTTTTCCAGGGTAAAGAGTCCTCATCCATTTAACTGCTCCACATGTGGAAATCAGTCATTCCTCTGCTCACGACAACCGTCTTTCCCTGCATTATTCTCCAGCTCCACAAGCCACTTGCCCACTTTGGGTTAGAGTGAAGTACTTGGACATCACACAGCAGTCCAGAAGCAGAAGCAACACATGCTTTAAAGTCTGTCCTATCTTCCTTGCATCCTTTTTCTATAGCTAAACATTGAGCTTAGGGTTTCAGAGAACTACTCAAAAAGCTGTGATCCTCCTTGAGTGGCACCAGATCCAGGACACACCCTGACTCTACAAGACCAACTGTAGAATCTGTTTCTAAAGATGTGGTGCAGGGGACTGAAACCCTGTGAGAAGTCCAGTGCTCCAGGCCCCTGTGGTAAAGACAGCAAGTCCTCTGCTAAACATGGGATAAACAGAAAAACACACATCTTCATGAGTTAAGTACTGTCAGCAGTATTTAGATGAAGAAAATGAGATTTCTGTCATCCTATATAACCACGTTAAAACTTGGATGAGACTGACTACCTTCAACTCGTGCACATTTGGAAAACGCCTGGATTTGTTAGCACGACCAGGGTGGATGGCGCGGGGGCGTTTAGTAATGCTGACTTGCGTCCTCAACGTTACCCAAGAACGGCACCGCAAGGTGAGCCCAGGGAAGCTCCTCCCGGCAGCCGCCGCCGCTCCTGGGGCTGACAGGGCGAGCCGGGGCGGGGGCCGCGCTCACCTGCACGATGAGCGGGCGGTCCTCGGGACAGGCCTCGCCGTAGAGGTTCTCGCGGCGGTAGTTGGCGTCCCTGAGGAAGACCTGGGCGTGCAGCATCGGTGTGTAACAGAGCTGGGCGCCGTGGCGGCGGCTCAGCAGCCTCCAGGCCAGCTCGCTCTGGTCCACCATGGGCGCCACCACGTAGTGGGCGCTCCGCAGCGT
>VXBB01006449.1:57202-86053 GCA_013399915.1 Illadopsis cleaveri | reverse complement strand
TTTAACTTGATTTATAACCAAAACTAATTCCACAAGATTCCATACTAATCAGGTATAACCATGTCAGCACTTAAAGCAAGTAATTATGTACACTTCTTTTGTTACATGGCATGCAAATGGTCATTATTTTTGTTTTGTGAATTAGATACGAATTTTGCAAATATCCACTTCTATATTTCCCAGTAAAACCAGAGTTTTCTAACTAAAAAAGAAATCCAATAACACAGATAAACCAACCAACCAACCGACAAATATCCTGTGTGATCAAGGTTTAAATGAAAAATGAACATTTTAGTATGCGTCAAGGAAACCAAGTATATTCTGCCTCCCTTTAAAGCAAGAATATTCCAACAGTACTCTACCCAGGATGAAATGAAAAATTGCTGGAACAAAAAAGCTTGTCCAGACGTAATTTCACGGAAGGCATGGCTAGGTAAACAGGTGAAGGTTTAAAATACATCTACTTATAGACACCACAATATTGTTAAGTATTTTAGAAACTTGAGCACGCAAATAAGTATCTGGATGTTGATGTATTTTCCTGTATCTGAAGAATTAGAGGACTTTTGCATGACACAGTGATCAGGTCAACATAGATGTTACAAAGCAGAATATTGTATTTGCTGTGCCTGCAGAAACATCAGGGGTCGAAAATCATTTTGCTCTCTACCTGTCTCTGGGATATCACCTGGGATAACATGAGCTTCTTTTATGCTTTTGTGCTTCTTTATGAGCAGCAGCTGAGCCAGCTGGATTTTACGAATCATCAGCTGACAGCATCCTTCCACTTTGATCCTGTACTGGCAAAAGTGTGCCAGAGCGTTTTCCAGGATAAAGCAATTTTCTAGTTTAGCAGCAACAAAGATGTGTCTAGCTGCAGTCAAGACTACACAGGGGAGAACTGCTGAAACTGCCTTGCAAGTGAAAGTGGAAGAAATGCACGTGACTGCTTTAAACAAGTCTCAGCAGACAAACCAACCCAATTGCTAAAGACAAGGAAAGGTTACCAAGGAGTAATCTTCAGGCTGATGAAGAGATTTAAGTGTGTTTCTTAGAGTTGTAGCTAATCAGGGAAGCTTTTCCAAAGGCAGTTTGAAATTAAGGAAAGGTGTCACAGACAGGAAAGTCAAAATGCCTGCCTGCCCTGTCAACAGCAGTATGTTCTCAGTTTAGCCTGAACAATCTCCAAATTGCAGAAACCGAGGAAAAATATCAAAGCATGACATGGACTTCTCTGAAGTCAGAAGAAATAGAGAGAAATGACAGGACACAAGGTAAAAATAATGAGCTACAATGAGAGGTTAACCTGCTTTTATACTTTTAACCTGGACAAAATAGGTTTGTCTGTTTTTCTCTGGGCTTATTTTTCTTTAGGAATGATAAAAAAGAAATTGTCTTTTACAAAATTGTCAGACCAGGATGCACAAAAGGAAAATTACTTAGAAAATTATTAACTCCTCAGTATTTTATTTGCAAAGAACAGAAGTCATCTGTTTTCAAATTAAATTTCTACTGAAAGGGAAAGAAGAGGACAAACATGCCACAAAGAGATTTACTGTTCAGTACTGACTAATTTACACAATTCAGGTGTGAGTTCTCTCTCAGTGAGAGAGACATCCTTATGTTATCAAACCACAAAACAGCAGAGAATTTATTTACTTCAGAACATTTACAGTACATAAGCTCTAAGCTGATGTAGGCTGCCTTCAGGACAGCAACAAAATTATGCAGTTCATCCTCTTATGCAAAGCAAGGGGAGGAATGAAGGCTGATAGGGCTGATACTCTGAGGGCACAAAGCGAGCTAATAAATGACCTGCAGAGAGTGTAGGCTGCATCACCCCGCAGCCCTACTGAAGTCAAAGAGGGCATCCATGAGAGATTGGGACTGGAGCCTGCCATATGGCTTGGAGACACTGATCACAGCCAGGATTTTCTCTCTTGCTCGCTGTACATAATTTCTTTACTACAGTTACAGTGAGAAAGACTTCCTCAGTAAATGTGCCTATTGCTCATAGCACAAACTTCTAATATATATGTATGTAACACAAATTACAGTGCAAGAAGTGTTTCTGTTTCAATTGCTTGTTTCCTCATAAAATGTTTTCAAAACATAATCTATTATTAGAATGGGGGAAGTGATAGTACAAAGTATGAAATGAAAAAGTGAACATATTTGCTTTTTCAGTAAATTTTAAGAGCATGTTAAACACTTGGGGAAATGGTCCAATGGTCCACACGTTCAGATCAATATTAAGAAAAAAGGCAGAATCACTTGACAATTTCATGTCCTGAAAGGTCCTCAGGAAGAAAACAAAGTCCATTGTTCTAAAAGCAACACACAGAGATTTACATACATTTGACTTGTTGAAATGCCATAAATGAAAGTTAAATGCTTTGTTTCCTAGTAAATACAACACTGGGAATACAATACAATTCTTTTCATTTACGTCTAACAATATCACCAGCATTTTTAAATTTATTTTCTTTTTGTTTCCTTTCTGGTATTGGGAAAATAATTAAAAAAAAATAAATAAGAGCACCTAGTTTCTGTTCAGTTCCCACACTTTTTGGTTTCACCACTAAGGGAAAAGAATCATCACAGCATCACAGAATAACCTGACTTGGCAAGGGCCCAAAAGGATCACTGAGTCCATGTTCTGGCCGTGCACAGGACACCCCAAGAGTCACCATGGGCGTGAGAACGTTGTCTGAACACTTCCTGAGCTCTGTAAGGTTTGGTGCTGTGACCACATCCCTGGGGAGCCTGTTCAGTGCCCAGCCACCCTCTAAGTGAACAACATTATTCTAATACCCAAACTAAACCTTTTGTGTTACAACACTTTATTGAAAAACTAACTCTTCCATGTTTTCCATTTTTTGATGGATATATTTTTTTACCAAGTTTCTCCTGTTCTTCTTGGGTGCACCCATGCTGAAGTCTGTGGCATTCTCAGCCTGGTTAAAGAAGAGTCAACAATTATCACCTCATAAAAATAATTTCTGCCAAAGAAATTCAAAGTATATGCATCATGCATTTTAAGATGTCATAAACTTTTTCAAACTGTCAAACTTTGCCTCCTTCCCCAAATCTCTCATTTAGATCAAGAAGCATCAAAAGTTCCAGGTTTAACTATTATGATTCAGTAACACATTTTATTTCTATTACTAAACTCTTAGATACACCAAATATCATACTAATGGTATGTAAAAAACTATTTTTACAGATTTGGTTTGGGTTTTTTTTTTAATCTTAATATATACAAAAATATTTAAATCCTTGTATTCAGTGTTGCTGAGAATGACACATAATGAAAGAAAGTAGCTAGATATGTCTTCATGTTCCTGAAACCTATATGTTTGTGAAATTGTCTGGTACAGGCACTATTATTCTTTGACAAGGTAATATAAAAAGTATTGTGGAGGATATGGAAGCAATTTCGTAAGGCAAGAAACAAGAATGTCATAAGAAAGACAATGAAAAATTGTTAGAAGTTGTAGTTTAAAAATATTAAATATGATTAACAGATTAATTGTTTAGACTAGTTCACATACTGTATTTCAATTGTGAGCTAGTTTCTTTATATATCTTGTATTTCACTGGCATTTATAACTCAAAACAGCCAAATCTCAAGTAAAAGCTTCCCTTTGGAAAGCAGAATTTTTTTTTTTTAAACAGCTACAAGGGAAAATTACAAAAAAAAGGGCACACTAAACATTTGTCCAAGGACACAACAAGGTCCAGAAAAGCCACTTATCCATCCTTTTCATAAACACATAAGGGTAAATTTCACTCAGCTCCTGATATGAAGAAAACATAATGAAGAAAAGGTAATGAAGAAAAGGTAATGAGATGCCAATTATTATCTCAGGCTATATAGGGTGCTCTTCACAGGGTGATGGTTTTTGATGTTCTCAGACATGATGAAGATGGTCTGAACTGCCCAGAATGTTGATACTCAAACTTCCTTCTTGAATCCAGTCATTCTCTGCCAGAAAAAAACCCCAATTTCAGTAGAGAAATGCAGTATAATCACAGGTGAGAAATTCTAGGCCACATCCCAGAGCACATATATCACATCCTCATCTTAGGAGTAGTAGAGCAAAATCCAATTACTTATAGATTGTATAGCACAGTAAGTACCTTTTAATTGCATGGTGGTTGTATATTTGATCTTTCCTCACAAAATGATGAATGATTTCATATCCAAGTAACAGGCTACAGATATTAATTCCTTAAATTCATACAAATCCATTCTCAGCTGAGTTGACATAAACTGAATTAAATGTCAGTGCATGGATGTTAATACATTCTTTGTTTTTCTAGGCTTGTTTTTAAATTCACCTGCATCAAATAAAAGGGTTTTTTCTAGCAAGTGCCTTGTTAACTGGACTAAGGTCTTCAGTGCATAAAAAATATGAGCTAGCATTCTGCAGCACATTGGTTTTTCAGTCTAGGCACTTCTGACATAAAATAATATAATTCCTCAATTCTATCCATTAACTACAAGTAGCTGCATCTATCAGCATAATAAGATTACAAGGCTTTTTGTAATGCAAATAAGCTAACGCCCTTTAAACACACCACTAAAATTTTCATTGAAAGACATGACAGTGACCAGGGAACATAAGTCTACAGGTTTTTGCACCCTTTCAAGAGCAGAGATTAGGACTAGTAAACTGGGCATTGACAGGCTGGCTTTGACAAATTCTTTCACTGGTTTAAAACCTCTTTCTGGTAAAAGGCTGCACCTTCTCTGGGGCCAAGTAACTTCTTCAAAAGGCACAGAGACATACAATACCGTGTACAGAGCCATGCCCAGGTCAGCAAAGTCCTCTGTTTGAAGTGCTCTAAAGCTGTACTACTTCTTTTAACATTAAAATTTTCAGGGTTTTTTTTCTCCTTAAACTTGTCCCCTAGACAACATATACACATGCAGCCAGCCATGGCAGAGCCCTTCGAATAATAGAATGGCAATATGGTAATGAAGTAGTTGCAGATATTTAGCTCCTACATATCATCCTAAAAAGGAGTCCAGAAGGTCCTCCAGTCACTGTTAGGTACCAGCTTTGCCTGTATACTCCTTGCATCTCCTCCAGCCCTCCTATCTGCTGAAAAACAATGGTAACTGGCTCATTAATTTCCCCTGTTTCAACTGTTCAGTGATAAATTGTCTATCAGGGAAGAGTTTTCTAACCCTATAAACTTTACTGACTTATCCCACGGAGAAAAATATTTTTTATGTGTTAAGAAAACAAAATAACTGAAAGGCTTACAATGCTGATAAATATATTTTTAAAAACTACGGAAAAAATCCCAAAATCAAACATAAACAGTAATTTGAAGAAAATAATTTCAAATATCAACATGCAAAAATTACTCCAAATTTATTTTCTCCTTCAAAACGTTTGGATGCCAACATACAAAACTACATTAGGTCATGGAATCTATCATAACGTGACTATCTTTCAAAATCAAGCCTTCAAATAGAGCAAGTATCTTATACAAATTAAAGACAAAAGTCAGACAAGTGACATCAATAGCGTGGTATGTCTGAATGTACAGCTGAAGCCAGTCTCCTTGGTTTACTTATGGTAATAAATTCTCTACCAAAATCAGGAAGAGCAAATCCTGTATACACATTGCTGAGATTAGGAAATAAAGTTTCCAAATATCAGAATGCTTGAATTCCAGATTTTGGAAGTAAATCACATGTGATAATGGATGGATAGATCAGTGGATCTGATATCCATCTGTAGACCTATTGAGCAAACCCATAGACCTTTAGAGGTTTATCAATATAGACAGAACTCATCCCAGACCCTTTTCCTGTGAAAGAAACCTGCTGCAAAAGAGAAAATTGATCTTACTTATGCAAGATATTTTGCCTCTGCAAAACACAAGGAGTTAAATCATATTTGGGAGAGCACTCCAGTGAAGCATCATGTTAATAAAGGACAATTAGGATGTGGAGCACTTTTTTAAAAAGCCTCATGGCCCACTGAACACAACAAAACATACATAACCATGCTATACAGCACTGTTCAAGACATTTCATACAAACAGACTCAAAACAGAACTAGTTCTAGTGTCAAACATATTTTAGTGTCTTGTCAAGTCCTGGCTATTTGGTGGTTTACCAGCCTCAGCTTTCTGCAGGAAAGTCCAAGTACCACACATTTGGTGTGTGTCTCAGATCCCTTCATAAATACCATGACCACAAGCAGTATCTAGCCCTGCATTTCACCATACTGTTGCCAGGGTATCTCTACACTTTTGGTGAGATGCAGTTTACAAGGACTAGATTTCCCTCCATTTGAAAAGCCACAATTCAGACAAAGAGTCCAAGCCTCTTTTCCCATCAAAGTTGAGGACATTTTTCCCAAACATGCCCAGCTCAGTTTTCTTCCCAATTACCCTAATTGTCCTCTAACTTAGAGCAAGAGTTTTCTTACCTTCCCACCCAACTGACATCTTACTAGATTTTTTTGCCGTAACCTGCTCCTCTCTAATTTTGTTCCTAAATTTTATTCCCGTTCCTTGGGTCCCCTTGAGCCTGGATACTGAACATAATACCACTCTATGCAGTAGGAAAGGGGTCATGGTTAAATTGCCAACCTCGTTTCACTCTAGTATCATTTTAAAGAAAATCATCTTAGTCATATGCAGTCACTGATAAAAGTAAAATGACTTCCTGGAAAATACTCATAACTGGGAAAAACCTTCAGTGAATACAATCACTGTCAAGTCTCTCTTAAAAATGCCCATTTGTGGCACTTAAAAAGACAAATCTGGACAGATTTTTACAGTTATACCACATTTCAGACATCTGACAAAGTCACACTGACAGAGTTCAAGTTCCCAGCTCAAAGCCTGGAAACATGGTAGTATTTTCAGAAAAGACACCATAAGTTTCTTATTTGATGTAAAGTAACAAGCAGTATTTTTTCCTTTCTCATGATCAGAAACAGTTCAGCCATTTGGGGTTACCAGAAAAAAAGGAGGTCAAAACACTTACCTATCACAGAAACCCCAGAGCCTAACTGTGGCAGACCATGTAAATAATAAGCAACCTGGAACAGTCCTGTGAGAAGTTAGACAGCTATAGCAATTACAGAGTTTGAATTCTAAACAGCAAATGCAGCCAGCCACATGACAGAGGCCAGCCAGGCTGAAAACTGAAAGAGCTCTGTGGCACAGCAGGACACAGCCATGCCATGACAGGTAGAATAGGTCCCAAGCACAGCAAAATATCTGAATCAATAAGGTGCTTGGTATTTTCTGCTCAGCCCCCTGCACAGCTGTTCCATGAATCACACGCATTTACTGAAGTGTCCCCGGGCAGTGTCACAAGTGCACCCCAGCAGAGCCTTTCACCTCACCCAGATTCTGATAGACTTTCATATGCTCTGCAGATTAGGGCTGAGACACTTGTCCCAAGTGCTCAGGGGACTGTAGGCAGAAAGGCAGGCAAATAGCCTGCCAGTGGTGACCCTGCTGGCCTGGGCACAGAGCAACAGAAGTTCATCCTCACCTTGGGCAATCAATCTCTCTTGGCTGCCAGCCCCTCCCCACTACCATGGCTTTCATCAGTCTCTTTTATCAATCTTCATACATTTTAACAGTCTTTTCTTCCTATAACTAGAGTTTTTCCCCACTGCTCAGCCTGCTTTTTGCCAGGAAACAGCTCTCAGCCCTCTTCCTTATGGTGTTTACAAGTTCAGACTTTCTCCAGGGTACAGTACCATGGCCTCAGAGCACCGTATGAGAGAATAAATCTGCTCCTGGCTCCAGAAACTCTCAGTGACAGCCAGCCTCCCATTCCAGCATGACAGAGCAGGCTAGAAGGGTCTTCTCAAGCCCATCCACTCATTAATGGTGACAACCATGAAAGAGCAGAAGAAATTCCTCCACTAATCATTCTGCCTTAAGTTTTTCATTTTTAAATGTTTTTTTTTTAACGTTGAGAGTTGTTTCACATATTTTGTGCATATACCAGAACAGATGTAATTTGCATTATAAAATTAGGCTTTCAATTAGTTACTAAGAAATAATAGGAATAAAATATTAATAAAAGTTTTTAATTTTTTTTGTTAATAATGAGCACTGAAGCAAATATAAAAGAGAATGAGGCAACAAATTAGAGCAGCACATTATGTTGGCTGATTTAAGTTCTTGGACAATAAAGAAAATTCAAGTCAGCTTCACATTTTAGTGATTTTTTTAAAAAATAATTTCATTAGGGATTTAAAGGACAGTAAAACAGTTGTGTTAATAGAATCCTTCTTAGAGTAAAAGAAGAAATGTTGGTAACAGAAAAAACATGAAATTTCACACTGCCTTGAAGGTTTTCAACAAACTGTGACAGCCCTGAAAGACACTATATTCTCCATGCCATGTCCCCTGGGCTTTAAAAAGTATCAGAATTAGTGTTTGTAAGAGTATCCTAGTGGTATTTTTTTACTAATAAGGATAAAGCGTTGTGGCTACTGTGCCGCCTCTGTTAATCTTGCTTAAGCACAGAAGTACAGAATGGGTGCATTATCCAAGGGCAGTGCAAAGTAACCTACAGTTATTCAATTTTTTCAGAATTATTTTCAGCATACAATTAATTACTAAGATAAGCTTCTATAGAGGGAAAAAAACAGAGAAGCAATGCACTTTACAATAATTCCTCCAGGGTGAAGCACAAATTATTTCTTGCATACACTGTTATGATTCCTCTTTGATTGTTCAGTAAATACATAAAATACTGGGTGTCATTAGGTAACCTGATTTAGGAATCCTTAATCCTACTACACTATATGTAAGAGAATTATATAGTATAATTAGAATGTGAGTTGTGCAGAACCATCATGTAGCACTAGAAAATTTAAGTGCATATATGGAGTTTAACAGAAAATTTTTACTAGAAATATGGCAGTTGAGCTCATCTGGGAGCTAAACTTCTTTCTGTAGCTTTAGTTTCATTCTTAATTATACAGAATATGACTTCTTCCCCATCAGATTTTGCTCTTGGATTATTAGCTAAGTTTTTATAGTTTTTTCAACTAAACAAAATAACTCTTCCTCTTTGATTTATTGCTCTGAGGCTGAGGAAAGCCTAAAGTAATAGAGAGGTGCTTTTACTCAAGAATTTCTTTTCCATTTTTAAACCCTTGCACATACATTTCCTTACTTTTTTCTTTCTTCAATACCTGTGTAACCAGCACTGACAGTTCAATTGTCAATCTTCAATTTTATAAAGCATGGTAAATAGGAATGTAATTATGGCTTGAGAGAAAGCAGACTGAGATCAGTAAACCAAAACACCTTCCATCTCTAGCCCAAGCGAACAGTGAAATGTCCCTTTGACTAGAGGGGCTAAAAAAATAAAAGCCATCACACAAAGCACAAGTCACACTGGAAGATCTTCAGGAATTTCAATTTTATGGGTTGATGTTAAACGTCAAAATAGGAGGAGTGACTTGTTGCAGTTTTCACATTAGTGCATGTGTAGAGAAACTACATGAGAAAAGAAAAGAATAAGGCACAGGACATGTCAGCATAGACAGGTGGAGCAACTGAGGAAACAAGGAAAGGGTTCTGGTGCTGAATACTGGTTGACTTAAGACATGGAACAATGAGAATAACTGAACTATTAATTACAATTTCCTTGTGTTTGATTCGTACCTGTTTAGAGGTTCTTGACTCTATTTTTTCAAGTGAATGGGGTTTCTTTTAATACCCAAGTACATCACCAATTCCTCTTAGCCATCTTCTCTGCAATGTTTGATCTTCTTTGCTAAGATCAAATTTTTAAGTTTTCTCTCCTCATCACCTTTAAGATCCTCTCTGGAGCAAAGTCAAGGTCAAGTCACAGAAAAAAAAAAAATCTGACAAGCACTTTTCCTAACTCTCTGATGTCTGTAAACCATAAGTAATGGTGTGAAGAACACAGCACAAAGTGCCAGCGCAGAAAGGACTGTCTCTTCAGAGAGCAAAACAGTCTGCAAGAGATGTCCAGAACTGACAAACCAGAAATAAAAGGATGTAAGATTTCACATTTTCAGAAACCCAAAATATGAAATTACCCCTTTACAGAAATAAGTGCAATGTGACCCAAAGTAAAAAGAAAAAAAAAAAATCTATTTTGGGTATCACAGTTAATGACACTATAACTCTAATGAAGAATTTTAGGAATTTGACACATCATTTGGAAAACCTATTGCAAATTTTCAGCTGTTTAAAGCAATTCAAGATTTAAGTCAGGTTTTCCTTAGACACAATGCAGTACAAAACATTACACCAATGGATTGCATTTTGTGAGTAGAAATTTCTAAAGTTTCTGCAAAGTGCATTCTGTCATGACACAAAGAATTACTGCCAAGTAAGCAAAGGTGTCCATCTACTTGATCTCCACTTTTTTACTCCTGCAAAATCCAATAGATCTTACTCCTGGATAGAAGACTTGTTTTGTGTACTGTCTCCTTCCTTACCAAGACTTTCTGAGCCCAGCATTTCTTGCAGGGAAAAGAGCTTGGACATTTACAGGCTGCATGGCTTAGTGTGAACTCTATAAACTGCAGCCAGTTTACCCTGTGTCACATGGTCTTTGTGGTCTATTTCTAATCTCTCCTGCCAGTCTCCTTGCTCAAATCCCCTCCAACTTGTCAACACAGGTTGGGGGTTTTTTGTTAGCCTGGCTTTTCAACATGCAATCATCACTCCAGTAAGCCCCAAAATTACTCCTTTACTTTTTTCTCCCTTTTGCCTGCATGTTTCCTTCACTAGGAACTCCTACACCCTGCTGCTGATTTCCAACCATCTTTCTCCCACAAAACAGCATATACTTTTCCAGAAAATGACAGTGATATGATACAAATAGCCTCCTCCTGGTCAGTGTTTCCTCTTAAAAAACCCCTACTGGGTAGTCTTGTTAAAAAGCCCAAAGAAGCCTAAGCCGATAGTTCTTCACTATACAAAAAAAATAGTCATAGAAATGTCAGTTTGATTTTCTACAAGCTATGACAATGTCTAAGATTAAAAGCAGATGATCCCTTGCAATCATGTTCACATGCTTTAACAAGGCTGTCATAGCACAAAAAACCATAAGACACTGACCTAAGCAACCCAAATTAAGCACTAAATCAGCATGATCTCAGTTTATCCAGACTTGTTCAGAACATTTTGAAAGATTTTTTGACTAAACGATCGCTTGACAAGTGCTTTCTTCCAGCACATGTTGCCTGTTCTCCCACAGGCATCATGGTGTTACTTGCATTTTTGCATAGCTTACAGGAATGCTGTCATGGGCTTATGACTGATAGAATACTAATAGTGAAATCAGGTGATCTACTACTACACACATATGGCATGAATAAATACGGAATAATAGCCTGTGCCTCCCTCACACCAAATTGTGGTGACAAAGTTTTGCACACTATTGCACGTTGTAATACAGCCAAAACCAAACTAAATTAGTGGCAGGAACTACTTGTGCCATTAAACTAAACTCAGAACAGTTTTACAATATATGTCAACGTTGTTACTTTTCTGATTTACAGCTGTTTCTAGGCCAAAGTTGGAGCACCAGTAAGAAGAAACCCATAAACATTTCTTGGAACTGTATATAGGTTTTATTAATATTTTGTGCACATATTTCTAACACTTGCCCATGTCATCATGTAAAAAGTATCCTACAATAAACATCATGCAATAGTTAACGTCTACTAGAAACAAGTTCCAACTAAGGTGAGACAAAAGCACAAACTCTAAATATGAGATTCTACTTTGATTTTGCACACTAAATATAATAACTAAATATTTCTTGAAAGAAGGTTGGTAGGAAAATGGGCTGATAGTCAAAGCTATATCTAGAAAATGGAAATGGATTCAAGAGTGAAAGGAGGAAATGATCAAAGTGATTCACAATACACTGCTAAGAGGAAGACAAAGGAACGCTCTTTTAAACAAATGCAAATAGTATCCCATTAATGGCTAGCCGTATTACAACACTACAGCTCTCTGCCCTTGGTACAAATTGATTGTAGTGGTTTGAGCATCCTTCACAGGGCTCAGATAAAATAGCATGGAAAATAAAGGGCTGTCAGTTTGATAGAGTGATAATTCAAAGCATCTGTGACTGAAGACACATAAACAACAGTAAAATTGCTTAAGAAACATCAGCTGCCAAGTAACTCTGAGGCAAACAGTGAGGAGGAAAAACTTTAAAAATATGACATTGTCTTTTTTTGTTTCCTGTTGTAGGGACTCAAATGTTCTGGATACAGCTGTATTCCTACAAGTCTGAGAATGCACTGTACTTTCAGGAGATGAGAAAAGTCACTGAAGTCAAAACATTAGATTCACTAACACAGGTATTATTTAATCAGGAGGAAAAGACTGTAAGTCTGACACAGGATTGCTTCAAATCAATTCTGTCCAAATACAAACACATTTTATCTTGTAATATCATATACACAACTCATAGAATCATAGAATCATAAAATTATAGAATCATAGAATGGGTTGGGTTGAAAGACGCCCTAAAGATTATCTAGTTCCAACCTCCAGGCACACCTGTCACCAGACTGGATTGCTTAGAGCCCATAAAGCCTGGCGTTCAACACTTCCAGGAATGGGGCAGACACAGCTTCTCTGGGAAACCTGTTCCAGTTCCTCACCAACCTCAGAGTAAAGCTTTTCCTCCTAAGGTCTAATCTAAAATCTTTTAGTTTGAATCCATTCCCCCTCATCCTGTCACTCCATGCCCATGTAAGTACCCCGTCTTGTAGGCTCCTTTCAGGTACTTGTCACGGTTGAACCAAGTCTGGTGTTCAGTTGGGGAGTGGTTCCCTGTGAGGAGCTGGGGGAGCCAATCAGCTGCCTAGTTTGGAAGATTGACACCCAGTTAACCAATCAGCAAGCTCATTTTGAAGATTGACATCCAATTAAACCACTTAGAAGGGCTGACTACACCTCTATGAAAACACATTTAAAGATAGGCTAGGTTGTGGGAGGCTCTTTTGGCTTCTGGCTTTTGGAGGGGTGACTGGGCAGCTCAGCCCTGTGCGGCCACATGGCCGGGTCAGGCCGGGCTCCCCTGGCCTGGTCAGCACATGGCTCAGCTGAGGTTTCTTCTGCTGCCAGGCCATGCCACCGGGACTGTCCCAACCCTGCGAGCAACCATGCAGCCGGGACTGCTCAGCTGAAATGAGCACAGCCACAGCTGGTGATGGACTCTGTTTTCGTAGCTGCTTTTAGCCAGCTATGCTGTGGACAGAAGGACAAAAGCAGTAGCAGCAGCAGCAATTGTTTTGTTTCTGGTGACCCATATGAAGGAAAGGTGCAAGAGTGGTGCTGGGAGCCAACCTGGCTCACACAGTGCCAGTGGGGACCATGTGATCAGCAGCAAAAAACACAGCAATTCCTTGATGCAGAGCCTGCATGAGATCGACCTTTTCAACACTGCAAAACTCTATAAATAAACTGCTTCAACCGATAAAGCTTGAGAACAAATGAACCCATGAACACCAATTCTCTCCTGAATCAAGAAAAGGAAAGGGTGAAGACACATAGAGTAAACAACATAGGACACTGAGATCAGTAAAGGAGTCAAAATCTAGATGGGAGGGGATTGAGGAGATGCCTTAGTCTTGGGCTGAAATTCTTTTATGAGGTTGTAGTGAAGATACATTTTTGAGATACCACACTTTTTTTCCCCTGAAATTCATGAAGTCCGTGGGGGGATGTAGCATCCTAACTACAGCCGTGAGCAGGAGCATCAGTGTTGAAATAAGCAAATGTTGCAGTAGCTGTGATCCAATGAGAAGTTCGAACAGAGAGAGATGAGAGAGATGAGAAACTTTGCCTTAGGAATAGAAGAAGAAAACCTCTGTCTCCCAGAGATGGATGAAGAGATCTTTTGTGTTTATTCTAGAACTGTCCATCCTTAACTGTACCCCATAAGCTGACATGGCCCATGAAAGCAGCTGTGGGAAAGCTCCAAGGCATGGGAGGGACTTTCACACTGTGAACAGATTTTCCTTTCCCCAGCGGCTGATTCGCTGTGACATTGAAATCACAAGACATCTGATCTTGTGGAGAAGTCTCCATGGCATGGCAAAAGACACTCCTCTCCCTAAAAGAACTGAAGAAAGACTATCTTAGAGGTAGTAAAGTGACTGANGAATGGTTTGGTGGGAATTGGCAGCCAGTCAAAGTCAACCCATCACAAAGTATTCAATGCGCTATTAGTCAGACCTTTATAAAACATTAAACATAACACCACAAAAAAAATTTCAAATTATAAACTAGAAGGCTACAAAATCAGAAATTAAATAGATTTTAAAAAAATAATTGCAGTTCATAATCTGGCAGAGACAACAACATCCTGTAGGTTATGACTCACCTTGGATTGCATGATACCAGACTGGTTTTCTGCTGCCACAGAGAGCACAGCTATAGTCTGTATTTTATTAGCCCAAACTGGAGCAATATAAGACTGAAGTAAATATTTACAAAATAGGAAGTGATACTGGGAGGTTGCAACTCCAAACAGGACATAAGAATCACAGCTAGTAAAAAGCTGAACATCAGTTCCCAGGTCAAGAGGGTAGGTGCTCTACCAGATTGGATAAACAGAGAAATTCTGACGACTTCAATCACCCACCATAAGCACTCTACAACTACATTCCAAGTTGGTGTCAATACTGTAGGGTGAAAGTTGGTAAACAAAAGAAAAACTAAACAATCCATCAAAAATAATAAAGTTGCAAAGCATGACTTATGAGAAACTGCAGAAGTTAAGTCTCCTTTATTTCTCAAAGAGAAGGGTAAAACATTGTAAGTACCTAAAAAACCTTAAAAAATCTCCACATATCATAAGTAATGTAAAAATAACATTGTCAAGTGGATGCAAGCTGAAATTACTTAAAGTCAGTACAAAACTGCATTACAGGTCATAACAATCTCCCTGACTGGCCATTTGACATAAGGTCTTCCCCCCTAATAACTGAATTCAAGTTCACAAAATTACTTTTGTCTACTACTGTTCAGACTAGATGAACACATTTTCCAAGGTCTTAGAGGCTGTAATTTACGAAATTAACCATGTGTCAGTGTGGGTAGCTTGGAGTTTTCAATATGCTAACATTTAGGATCCCCCAAAATGTGAAATACTGTGCTAAAAAACCAGCTATTTATTTCAAGACATTTTCATGTAACCTTTTCTCAAGGATGTTACATGCAAGTTTGACAAAATACATCTTCCAGTTTGGTTTTCTTACAGACAACCTTAACACAGACTTTCACATCCTCAATGTGTTCCATTTTATTTACCTTTCTTTTCTCATCTTAAAGCATAAAAAACTCCAAAGATTTTGTCTCTAGAAAGAGGTCTTCTAAAACTCCAGTGTAGAATATTGTACTCATTTTCTTTTCCTTTTTTTTCCCCCTCTCCTTCTGTGGTTATTGCCCCCTAAAAAGAACAGTTAGAGTGGGCACTTGAAGGTGACAGTTTGTAGACCGGCAATATGCAGTGAGCAAGGACCTTGAAATGAGGGGGAAATGTGCCAGTTTCAGGCTTCTCTGAGAAAGAGCAGAGATGACCAAAACTGAGACTGCTAAGCTGCTGCTTGGCACCTCCTGTTGCTGCTCTGGCTGAACAGAATCTGGCACCAGCAAACTGACCAACACACTGGAAGCAGACAAAACACATGGAGCTCATATGAAAAGAATAGTAATTTAACCGTATGCACTGTTAGATTCTGCCAAAGTATGAATGAGTCTTCTCTGCCCAGCAAATATCTGCATTGACTCTTAGAGAAAGCTTGACGGAATAATGGTTTCTTTTATACACTTTTAAATGTGTTTAAATTTACATTATAAGCTTGGAGTGCAAGAGAATTATTACAGGAATCTGGTGTTGGTCAAGCAGCTAAATAAAAAGCTAATTTACAACTCTCCGACAGTGAAAGGCAGCGTACAAAATAAATCAGACTCTGTTTGGTCTCAGGAGCTGAAAAGAGAAATCTGACAGAAAAAAAAAGCAGTTGTAGGTCAGATCTTTTCTGCTTAATTTCAACCATCTCCTGGACCCTTGCAGTTTCTTAGATGGATGATCTTCAAAGCTCTCCAAGGGCTTCAGAAGACAGTATTTTCATGGGCAGCACAGTGAGAAGCTTAAACAGATTTTTTTCCTGACTTCTTAGTTGATGGGGATATCATCTGGGAATAATAATTATAATACCACTAAAACTAATAAATCAACTTTGATGAAGATATTTACATGATTGATAATATTCAGAAGCACTACCTGCAAGATGGATAGAGAATCCACACAGAAAAGGCTGCTTAAGTTGGTCAAGGATACTATAGCCAACTATGGTACAGGCTACAGATAGAGAAGGGGAACAGAAGGTGAAAACTTCAATCCTTTACAAGAAAGTGATTGCAGTAAATTTTTAAGTCCCCCCCAAGAACCAATAAACAGCCCCAAAAAAGTATCTGGAAGGAGACCAAGTTTCATTTACAAGTCAATGACGCCAAATTAAAAAAGGCAAAATGACAGAAGGCTCTACATGCTTAAAATACTTTCCATGATTCAAGGACGTTCTTCCCAAAGCAGTCATCTCTGCCATTGATTTAAAGCTATACACACATCTGCTAATAAGCTCAATGAGTAACAGGTCACTGGGCTACAGTTGATGAATATTCTTCACTCACTCTTGCAGAAACCTGATCTCCTCAGAAAAGATATGGCTGACATTTAAAGTATACACATACCGTGGTATTTGCTGAGGTTTTAAACAGTTGTGAGTCTCAAAATCTGAGGAGCTGGCTTTTTTCTGAATGCCTGCTTAGCATAGAGAGGAAAAGACATATTCTGAGAACTTTTGAACACAAACGTATTTCAGGCCTCACATATTATGCAAAGGAAACCTGATTGCTGCAGCATTGAAGTTCAGAGCTGCATGTTTCCCTTTCTGCACAGCAGTCTAAAGGGCAGATGTTGAGAAGCATTTCTCACCCTGGTACTTGGCTGTCACATCTAAGACTTGGAATGGAGCCAGAGGTAAAGTTGGAAGACACTTTTCCTTCATGTGGCTTTGGATAGCTCTCCCAACAGAGGCAGGCAGTAGAAGGGTCAGATTTTTCCAACAGCATTGGCATTCAAAAAGGAATAGTCAGACACAGCTTTATTTTTCTTCAGTGGCTTTAAAGCTATTTCATGTAGCTTAGGAAGTATTTTCAATCTATTTAAAGTGAGCTTTCAATACAAAGATCTCTGAAACTTCACAAATGGTTGGTTATGCAGTATTGTAAAATGAAGCCTCATGAGACTAAAGTCTTTGAATTGTAAATCTGTAATGTCTAGGACCAGAATAATCATCAATGGGAAACAGGCAGAGATGCAAAGTTTGGCTTCCCTAAGTGCGGATGATGGGAGTTCTGAATCATCTCCTTTCTCCCAGTTGTATTTCTCCAAGCACAGTACCACAGTGAGCATTAATTGCAGTCACAGCTGACAGAGAAGTAGCATGTCTTGAAGAAACAGGTTTGAGAGGGAAGGGAAAAGAGAGAGAAAACAGATGTATACTGCGTCCATTAATTTTTAGACTTTGCTGTCGCAGGGGGATGGATTTCATGTTTGAGATAACTAAAGCAATCATCATTTTTCTCCAAACTGCTGCTCAGAACTTGATCATGCAATTTACCAGTTTTCCCCTAATTTTTTGCCATTGGGTTTTTCTATTTTTTAAACACTGTTTTGATTCTAAGGTCTTCAATCTTGTTTCCTGTTTATTTATTCCAAATACTTTATTTCGGTTTATTCAACAAAAGACCGTCATTGCTGCCTAGATCTAGAAATACCCATTTTATAAGTGCAGACTAAAATAAAACCAATTTACAAGCTTCTAAATCTAAGGAGAGATTACGTTTAATGTTCCCAGATAGTTATAAAAGAATTTCAGAGAGAAACACTCTGAGTATATAAACCTCCTGCTAATTTATAGTTCAGAACTGATTGTGAGAAAATTAAAACTTGAAGATTGTTTCTGGTTTACAGTATTTTTTAAGCTTCACTGGATTTCTTCTCTTTCAGCTGTGACTTAACAACAGAGCATGATCATTTATAGGGAATGCAAGGACAGAGACATCTTGTGGTAGGTAACAAGACATTTGCAAACAAATGCGCTTTTGTATACTGAAAATTCTCCTTTGATGAAATAAGCTGAGTATACTACAACTTTTCAAAGTAATTTCTAAACAAAAACTTTCAAATTAAAATTTCAAAATGCTTCACTGATAAAAATGTTTATTATTTTAAAGAATTGTTTGAGGTTTTATTGACCAAAGCAATTTTGTTGCATTTGTATGCATGTTGAAAGAAAAATTGTCAAAAAAGACTCAGCTCTAATTTCAGTAAACACAAGCAGCTGCTATGTGTTCAAACTATCCAGAAAATAAATTTAAACAAACAAATACAAGCAAAATCATTGTCCCCTTACAGAGTAATACTGAAAAACTCTCCAGTTGTGGGGAAATTAAATGGTGCGCCCAAACTGCAACAAGGAAAAGTCAGGACAGATGTTTCTTCCTGTGGTCGTTCCTAAAAAAGACATTAGAAGTAACAGTTGGAAGTCATACACATATGTCAAGACAGTGAGGACTTTCCTCCCGTGGTCAGTCTTCATGCTGAACTTCTTTCATTCAGTTTCTTCAGCTTAAAAAGAAAGATACTTCTTATCACTTCCATGAAACATTAGAGTTTCTGCTGGAATCATTGTCCTATACTTTCAATACAAATGGGATCCAGAGCAATATGAAAAATATCTTTCACTGTTTAGAGGCTTCAGAGAGGTTTATCATGCAAAAATGGCTACATTAAGAAAGGCATTATTGTTACTGATCCATGTCAATATTAAATGCACTAGAAATAAGAATGATTACAGCATTTGTAAATTTTCAGGAATCTAGATGAGTCTGTCCTGTTCTCAAATAAATGCCATTGATCAATGTTCTTTTAAATGAAAGCAAAAAAATAAATAAATTTTGAGAATTACAGAAAATTTTTTAAATCCTACAAAATACTGCCTAATGCTGCATGACTGAGGAGACATGAGGTTCAGAGAGATTAAACACTTCAGCTATGACTACAGATCAAGGTCAGACACCAGCTTTGGAAAAACGCCTCACACCCCAAGCTGCAGCTTTTAAACAGCCGCTGACACAGTCTTATATAGGCATATTATCCTTCAGTTTACAAGCATAAAAGCAGCCATGCATGAGATACTAATCATTACAAGCTACCATAAAAAAAGAGAGAACTCTCTCCAAAAATATTTGAAACAGATGTTGAGAGCAACATTAAACATAGGTCTGTGTTGCCCTCTGGAATGTGAGAAAAACAAATACGCTAGTATTTTCAAGTAGAGAACTAAATTCCTGTGAGTAGATTTACCTCACCACATCAGAACAAGATTTCTTGCATGACCTCAGGTTAAAGAAGAACAATTTTGGGTTTGACATGCTAAATGAGTTTGCAGGGTGACAATTGAGACTGCTATTAACTGACCTGGAAGACATCACAGGCTGTTTTGCCAGACGTCTAGAAAGTCAGACATTTATGGAAGAGAGAGCATTCAGTCCGGGAAGTATGTTGCTCCTATTGCCATTATTTTTTGTTAATATTACATCCTGTCTTCTGAAGACTAAAAATCTTATCCTAATGCAAATTTTCAAAGATTGCAGAGGAGGGAGAAAGTAGATACAAGATTACTCACTTCTGCTTTCACAAAGTAGTACCACAGCTATTTGTAACATTTAAAATACTGTTAAAAAATATTTGGTTCACCTTTAACCAAGAGATAGACACTTTTCGTGTCAACAGCTAGATAGCTTAATAGTTTTTATCAAATTACCAATAATGAGAACAGCTTCAAATCAGAACACACTGATTTTTTTAAAATCAAATGTAACACCTTTTAAAAAGATGAAACTTAATAAAGAGAAGGCAAGCATCCTGTCACCTACTTCAGGCTATAAACTATTATAACAAGGAAAAATGAAACATGACAAAAAGTTCTGAGATCACTCATTGAAGACATAATTAGTAAGGAAACAAAGCCAAATTAAACTGCACTTGGCAACACAAGCTGTTTTTGAAGTTATACTTTCCTCTCTCTCAATTGTTTTCAGCCAAACTACAGCCTTCACATTAATTGCAAACCAAAACAATAGTGCCAAGAAAAAATAATGAGTATGGAGTAAGGAGAAAAATAAATTATTAATTAAGGGATTAGGGAAATCAAAAGTTCCTGAGGACCTCTGACTGCCATTGTTGTCCACAGCCATGGAAGCTAGAAGAATTAAATTTTTTTTCCAGGGAGCACTGCAGAGATGGCTGGTGACAATTAGCTCACCTGGCTTGTATCCAAGTAAATACATTTTCACCTAAATGAGGTAAGAATAATGATGCTGCTGTTAGAAGCAGAGACATTACAGGCCTGTGAGTCTGAAAGTTCAGAATACAGTATACAGTATACAGTCCTGCAAAGGAGATAAAACAGTGACAAGTAACTCAGACACATTGGGATACTGTAAAAAAATGATGGAACTAGGCTCTGGACTTTCCTCCTGCAGAGATAATCGAGGAGAGGAAAACAGCTCACCACTTTTTCAAGGACAGAATTATTTATTTGTGTAATAGCATGCACAGTGTTCATAGTGGAAAACAGTATAACTCAGACGAGATCCAGATGTGCACACCTGGACACACGGATACACACACAGCCACTCAACCTTCTTCATGGGGTGGTTGTGATCTTTGAGTGATTCCATGAGGGCATCTAGAGTGTAAAACAGTCTCTAGCATCCCACATTGCTCATCAGAATAATTATTCTCTTTGCCTTTAAGAAACAAAAGAGTTTCTTCAGTATGGTGGAAAGTGACCCAAAGAAGAGAGACCCATTTATTTACTGCTGCTTGAATCAGTGTCGTGGCACTGTCCTGTCCTGCGCGCCCCATTCAAACCACTCTGTGTCCCTAAAGCATTTTACCCATCCACCTCCTAGAAATGTTGAGTCTCTCTTTGCTTATGAATCACATTCTAAATCACTGTTAGCAGTCTCACTCCTACATTTGCACCAAGAGGAATCCAGAGGGACTTAGTTCTTGCTTCTGCAAGATTTAAGACTAGATGATCTGTGTTCTTTCACTACTCTCTTCTCTCCAAAATTAATAATATTCACAGTAACAGGCCATATTTTTCACATCAGCAGGGAGAACAGCATTACACTGTGAGAACTGGACTTACAAGATTCAGAGGAAAGTCAACTTAAAAGGCTGTTCAATCAGAATTGATTACATTTACATTTTACTGTAGATAAGAAAAATCTCCTTTTATGTAATCTTTCAGAATTAACTAAAACATAAGGAGAAGAAAAAAACCTGAAAGAGCATAATAGGGCCATCCATACACTTCTGCAATGGTTATAGAGGAACACAGAGTTAGCCTTGAAAAGAGTATACAGGTCTGCAGTTGGACCTATACTGAAAGAAAGCTTTTCATTCTGCTACTTTTTGCTGTCACAGAAATACTACTGAAAACAGAGTATTTTAACTGAAAGTGCAGCAATTATTCTGTGTCCTCATCTTTCTTAAGCATACCTAATAAAATATTTGCAGGGACTTCTTGCAGGGGAAGGAAAACAAATCTGAAATACGATTATGGACCTCAAGAGTGTACTACTTAGGTAAGTATTATTAGTGCTAATTCCTTTAGAACTGGAGATCAGTTCAGAAAAAATAAACCTCTAGCATTTCAACAAGTGCATACATAGAACATCAGAGCACAGTCAAGACTGGAGCAAGTAAGAGAAAATGGAGGGAAAATGGTTCAGGCAAGAAAGAAAAGCAGAAGATATGAATAATAATAATAAAGCAGTTAAAATAAACAATGCTGACATGAAAAAATACCTTCCCCTAAAATTGCTCATTGCTATTGGCCTTCAGGCAATGTGTCGATAGTAAAAGTAACCTACCAATACCTTTTTCTTCTCAAAGCAGTATTTTAACATTTATGCTGCAAATATTGTTTGATATATTATCACTTCCCTAAGTTTTCATTAAAATACTGTCCATTCAGGATGGAATGACGTGTTTCCTGTCACCAGACATCATCTATCACATTGTCTGCAAATCTTTGACTACTGAAGTGTTGCTACGCATTAAAAAAATACAGAGAAAACTACAACTGTAACAACTGTCTATCCCGTTGTAAAAAGCAATTTTTTAAGAAATTAAAAGGATTTTTAAGAAATTTAAAGCTCTTTTTTTTCCAAGCACTTAAGTTGTTGACCCATTACCATTATCTAGCAATACCTAAGTACTCATTTATGGTGCATATCACTCCAAATTCCTTTTTAAAGTGTTTTGTAACCTTCAATTGCTTAACATGTGCTTCTGCTTTGTAAACAATTACCACAGTGGAGCTAATTCTAAAGTATTTCTGACACACAGAGCAGCAAAATGCCTGTATCAATCTACACACTTTTAGAGGCCTTTTATAATCAAGAGCTTGTGTTTAACTGCTGTCTAAAACCTACAGTGTTAAAAAGCATGATCTCATCGTAGCAGACACAACAAAGATAAACATCAAATTACAATCCCTCAATACATTAATTTAAGTCAGGTAAATAAAGGGAATAAATGACTTAACTCTTCTCTCTTTTCTCAGAAACTGTTCATATTGTTCTACATATACCATTGACATAACTGCTACATATTACATTTAATTTCATGAGGTAAACTATTGCACAGGACTACTCAAATAAATGTATCTAATTCACAAGACTTGAAATTCCAAGAATTATTCTAAATAATTTTTATGTTCCTTTAACTTCAAGAGCAAAGGCCAATGCCCTCAAGTATCCACACCTCCTGCTCTCAAATAAACAACAAAAGATGTATTTTTGGATAGAACTAGTTTTAAGGACAGAAAGAGAAAGCAAATGACCATATCAAAAATTCCAACATGAAACAGTAGATGCCGTTACATCACTCTTTTTGGTTACATTGAGTTTCACACAATCCCCAGGTATGCAGAGCTGTTGCTGTAATCATGGAAGTTCAGATGTCTCTGCATCACAAGCCTGAGATCAAAAGCAACAGGACACACATGGAAAAGAACAAAAGCTATAACCACACCTTGTATTTAGTCACAAGGTTTAGCTGCACTGAGTGGAAAGCTGCAAGGTGGGATCACACAGACATGGGCAGCAAACAGACATAGGAAAAGCAAGTGGAGAGGAGGTGGGAGTCCTGAGGAGAACGTGTGTGTCATCAACCACAGCTGCCAACACACTGCTCTGCTGTGTGTTTTTGACCAGTGTTTACCCTCAGGGCAGGAGTCTGATCATAAATTTTGAGGCTACTTAGACTGTCAGTTTACTCTCTGGCTACCTGCACAAGTACAGTGCTGGTCATTTTGCTGATAGTGCATATCAATTAGCAACTGGAAAATACGTTGTATAGTATTGCTACTGCTGTATGAAATATTTCTAATTGATTCTAAATCACAAGATGTTGTCTAGGTTTACAAAAGAGCAACACTAGTACATTCAACTTATTATTAAGCCCCTCCAACCTAGAATTACTTTGAACTCCCTGTGCTATCTTTAATTTATAGAAAACAAATTGCCAAAATTTCTGTCACCAAACTGCATTAACCTGAGCAATATTCAAAGAGCAGTGTTCACAACATGAACAGGGAATGAGCTAGTCATTACATCTGTTAGGCTTACCTCAAATGTTTTGATAATTATATCAACATCTCCCAGAGTACAATGTCATTGTTAACTACTCAAGACATTGTTCAAGGTTTGTACAAATTACCTCAGCAGCAGTGCTGCTGGAATGTTTCACACCTGCTGCTCCCAAAGGAGCAATATTTCCCTCTCCATTGTTTAAAGATCAGAAGACCAAAAAAGACCTTTACATTCATCAGGTCAGCAGAAGGCAGCCAGGGAATCTTCCCCAAAAGAATGATTCTACCAAAGACTTCCTCCTTAACGGTTAACATCAAGGAAATCATTAAGAACAAACTTGAATAGTTAAAATGTTATGACAGATAACATACAGCATAATGAAAATCAATCCATTTTTTCCATTTTCAGATCTCTTAACAAAACACAAACTGCCAGATGCATTGTTCACTATTCTGTCCTCCAAGCAGCAAGTAGCAAGCATAGCCCAGTTATCAGGTGAAAGCCTTGTGTTAGTTCAGAGATACATGAGTAGTATCTCAGATTCACATGCATTACAGCTAAATGGGTGAAACTGCAGTTTTCACGTCAAGCCGGACAGCAGACCCAAACCACTCAGCTAATGCACATAAATCTTATTGTCTCCACAGAGAAAAGCTTCATCAAATCTTCGGAATAAGCCTTCACCAAAGCCAGGATAGTGACCACAGATTGGCAAAAACACAACAGGTTATCTTTGCCTGATCTGCCACAGGTGCCAGCAGGGCTACAGAGGTCAGCCCAAGCTGCATGGCCCTCTCTGAGTTCTGCTTCCCAGCAGCTCCCACACACCACTCTGAAGTCCCTGGACATCCCTCTGCCAAGCAGTCCTGTAGCTGCAGGAATACCTGCAAAGCTAAAGTGGAGATACGGTCTTCCCACATGCCTAGTAGTTAAAAAGGAAAATTAAGAAGAAAATGTTGCTCTGAATGAAAGATATTAAGAGATATAAGTAAGTCTGGGGCAGATAATAATACCATTTTTACTAAGGTTCCCTCCCAGTATCAAATAGCATTAAAATTTCGGAGAGATTTTCTACAAATTCCCTAACTTCACTTTCACAGTTTCCCCCTCTTTAGCAAATTGACCCAACTTATGACAAGGTTATGCACTTAGCAGGTGAGGGAAAGGCTGTGGATGTGTCTGCCTAGATCTTAGTAAAGACTTCATTTCTAACAGCATTCTCCAGGAGAAACTGACTTCCCATAGTGTGGACAGGTGTACTTTTGCTGGGTTAAAAACTGGCTGGATGGTCAGGCCCAGAGGGTGGTGAATGGAGTTGAATGGTGGTCAATCCAGTCGGCAGATGGCCACTAGTGGTGTCCCTCAGGGCTCAGTGTTGGGGTCAGGTCTTTTTAATGATCTTTACTGATGACCTGGATGCATAGATTGAGTGTACTCTCAGCAAGTTCACAGATGACAATGAGTTGGGTAGGGGTGTTGATCTGCTGCAGGGTAGTAAAGACCTGCAGAAGGACCTGGACAGGCTGGATTGATCAACTGAGGCCAACTGGATGAGACTGAACAAGCTGAAATGTGGAGTCCTGCACTGGGTCTCAACAACCTTATTTGGGGCTTTAGGCTGGAGCAAGAATGGCTGGAAAGCTGCCCAGTGGAAAAGGATCTGACAGTTTTTGTTGACAATTGGCAGGACATCAGCTATCATATGCACAGGTGGCCAAGGAGGCAAATGGCATCCTGGCTTGTATCAGCAATTGTGCGGCCAGCAGGGCCAGGGCAGTGACCATCCCCCTATACTTGGCACTGGTGAGGTCACACCTTGAGCCCTGTGTTCAGTTTCAGGTGCCTCACAACAAGAAAGACACTGAGGTGCTGGAGTGAGTCCAGAAAAGGGGAGCTGGGGAAGTGTCTGGAGCACAAACCACTCCACACTCTCTATACATATATCTAAAGGGAGGTTATAATGAGGTGGGGGATCAGGTTCTTCTTTCAAGCAGAAGGTGGTAGTATGAGAAGAAATGGCCTCAAGCTGCACCAGGGGAGGTTTAGACTGGATGGAAAATTTCTTCATCAAAATGGTTGTCAACCTCTGGAACAGGCTTCTCAGGGAAGTAGCTGAGTCCTCATCTCTGGAGGTATTTAAAATTTGTGTGTGTCACTTAACGGCATTTTCCAGTGGTGCAGTGTTAGGTCTGCAGCTGGACTTGATGATCTGAAAGGTCTTTTCCAACATAAGTGATTCCGTGATTGTCTTCTTACAAAAAAAATAAAAGCACTAATAACTGCTAAAAAGGAGTCACTAAAAAACTGATTTATAATCCAGATCAGTATGTTTAAAAAACCATTTCTAGTGGCTTCCAATTTTACACCAAATGAATGCAGAGACATGGGAAATACCTCACTGCATTTGAAAAGGATTAATTAATAAAAGTCATTATTTTATATGACCTAATATTTGTTAAAAATTCTGCACTGAATATTGAAAATATAATATACAAATCTTTGAAATGACAGAGAAATACTGCAATAAAAATATGCCTGTCTTCTAAAGACTTCAAGGTGTTCTCATGGTGCTTGAATTTTCACAGCAGTGAATCATTTACATTCTCCAAAACCAAAAGCAGAAGATTTTCCCTTTGCAGCTAAGAGCTCTGACAGGTATAATTTAATCATACCATCCAGCCCATGACACACAGCAGAACAAATCTGACCAGGTCCAGTACAGAAATGTTCATCATGACCAGCCAGCGTTCAAGCTGAGTAATACTTCAGATGAACAATACAATTCCCTAATGGAACTATTTCAAATATGAAAGAGAAAGGCATTGTAAGAGAAGGTATAAATTGCATTTCTTACTCCTTCAGATAAGCACCTTTTCTTTCAAGCAACGATGATCCAAGGAATTTAACAGTTAACATAAAAGTAATGTTCTTTGAATCAAAGTTACAGCAAATATAACGTTTTTTTCATCCTCTGATACGGTCAGCTATGGGAACAGTAGTGCCTTTAGGAAATGTGAGTATAGCAAAACAGAGGATGATAATAGCACAGATACTGTTACCGTAAAGCCACATAACAGTTTCAGCTTTATTGTTTCCATTTGCTCAATACATAGGTCAATTAAATTGATTTTACTGGAGTCAAGGAATATTAATAATTGTCATGTTAGAAGAATAACTCTGTGCAGATAACACCAATACGATGTGGCTGCACCTAGCAACTAAACGCCATCTCACAACAGCTCATATTAATATATCCTCTTCTAGTTTGCTCTTGGGGTTTCATAATTTAATCCAATTTTTGTTTTTTCTCTCATACTTAAAGCAAAATACTGTGTCGATACAGTTCTCTGGAAACTATGAACTTTCAATTACTTCAAAGTCATCAACATATTTCCTAATCTCTGACATCTATCATTATGAGAGAAGTCTTCTAGCAAAACATATCAATGAGAAAAGCAATTATTCAAAAAATTACTTGCAGCTTCATAAGTCTGAGAATCACCAACCTGGATTTTGCTCTGGAAACATCTCAACAGACAAAAAAGTGCATCATTTTCCCTGTGTACCAGAAAAAATATCATTACAAGTAGGTAGAGTTAAATGTTGGCAGAATACCTTCAGAATTTATTGGCATAGCTTCCGTGGGACAGGTGAAGCACCGGATCACATGGTTTGCAGTGTTCACCCTTGGAATAACAGGGGCATACCTCAAGTTTTTCCAGTCAGGAGATGAAAGGGAAGCAAAAACCCCACCCCTTGTGGAGATCTAGACACTGTGATATTTGATACAGCAGGGGCTTAATAATACATTTTGAAATTTTGCAGCAGAAAGGATTGCTGCTTTTAACAAAGGATATTTGAAATACCATAAAGTTACATGTTTGTTTGTTTGTTTTTAGAGCAAGATTACTCATTCCCTAGTGCAGCTTCTACTGCGGTCAGTTTAGTGCAGTAAAATTACAGACTGGTTATCAGCAGATTTCTTTCATACACGCACTGAATCTTAAACAGAAGAAACCAGACGTCTAAGAACACAAGAAAGAAATGCCATGGGCCTTGTAAAAGACATTATATCTATGAAAATCTTCCCTCTTATCACAAAACCTGTAAGTTGTGGCTACTGAAATTTTACCTAGATCTAACAGTGAATTTTTCTAAACTCAGCAATGTACCAGCTTTTGTTTGATCTGATTATCTAAATTTTATTTGCCTCTTGTGAATGCATGTGGTCTTAGTGCACAGCTACTGTTCTCTGAAGTCCAGTGAAGAGTGACACAGGTTGTATTTCCTGCTGATACACAGAAGAACTTCCTAAAATGCTAGTAAAATTTTCATAAAGTGCACATCTCAGTGAACCATTTTAACAGTTATAAAATTGAAGAAGAAAATAATAATCAATAGCTGCTTCGGTGAGAAACCACCAAAATTGTCATTACTGCCCACACATGGCATCTATGATACCAGGGAGGATCCAAGAATTATATATGCATTAGGAAATCTTGCAGCACTTCAGCACCAAGGCAAAACAGTCATCCCGACTAATATATGTAGATTCTTGTATGTCAATCTATCACTGAAATCACTCTTGAATTGTTAACAAATCAGTCTTTCCAACACTGTAGGTATCATCCTTGCTAAATAAATACTACATTTACATCTAATGGGGTATTTTCATTCTACCTCTTGCAGGAGATTTAATGCATTCATGTTATTAATGATTCATAAACTTTCCCTCAGATTTCACTCCTGCTGCTGCTGAAGATTCTTTTTTAAATTAGTTCTTCTGTGACAGATATCTATGTGTCACTTTAAAGAGACATTTATGCAGGGCACTGTCATCAGCGGATTTGGAAAATATTTTAAATATTTAAGAGATTATTACTGATGCAACAAAGAACATCAGAGTAATAAATGAAGAAATACAGCATTGTAACCAAAGCTTATTTTTGCATTATTAGAAAGAAACTCCAGTCTGTGAATTCCTGATATTTTCAGATGTTCTAGACCCAGTTTTATAAAACTTATTACATACCTCTAGTCTTAAAAAGAGTGGAATTCTTACACACTTCTGGTTTCAGCATCTTTAGACCATAGCCC
>VXBB01006449.1:33623-52950 GCA_013399915.1 Illadopsis cleaveri | reverse complement strand
GAAAGACAAGACCTTGAAGACTCCGTTTCATTCTCATATCTGGCTCAAAGCCTTCCGAGGGCAAAAAAGACTCACTCGCACCACCAGAACCACCACCTGAATTTTGAGTGAGAGAAACCAAACCCAAAACACATGGAACACATTTCCCCATTTAAAACTCTTCTTTTTTAATTCAGAAAAAGGAAAATGACAAGTGGTTTTGTTTGTTTGTTTTTCCTTCTTCTTTTCTACATTTATAGTTTTGCTTGTTGTCCTTTTCGCATATGTAAAAAACAGACTGAAAAAATAATCAGAAACTCATTTAAAGTATGTTTTGAGCTTGGAAAGTTGTATTTTCCCTGATACAGTCCTCAGGTGGACTCATTTTGTCTTCATGAAAAAAGGAACACGTAAAAACCCACAGGTATTACATTCAGTCAGAATCTCTTCTACCTTTTATCATCATTTTCGAACAGGATTACAATGCTCTCAGCACTACAGCTATTATGAACTCAGATAAGGTTACAGCAGATATCCACTGCATTTCCCATTGTTCATGAAAATTAGGCTGAGATTCATGCGGCAGAAGGCTGAACTGCGCAGAGCACAGACCAGCTCTGGCCAGAAGAGAAGCAGATGCTGGGGAGCTGGAAACAGAAGGGTCAGGCAGCTCCAAGAGAGGTCAGGCAGCTTCACAAGCCTCATGCACTTCATCTCAATGGAGAGACTCTAAGTAAAGAACAGCACACAAAGAGCAACGTAAGAGAAAAATACTTGTGTATTGCTTTGAAATCTAACATAAGCACATTGATTGAAAGAGACAGCGACTCAATTTCTATTTTCTATGTGTACTTGCTGTCCTAATAATTTTGGAAACACTAACCAGATTGTAGACTCTTCAACTCTAGTATGAGATGAGTATGTTCCTTTCTTTTTCTTTGTAAATGTGCAGGAACAGGAAACTATTTGGTTAGATAATGCAATGAAACGTCAGCAACTCACTACAATTGTTTTTTAGCATTTACAGTAACAGTCTTTTTTGTGTGGGCTGCGGTTAGAAACACAAACGTAGACAGGAACACAAACTTATGTCTCTTATTCCATTTTTTTACTTAGTTCACAGTGCTGGAACCATAACTGTAACACTTTTACGGCAGCTTCACCTGTCATGACTCAACATTGAGTGAGATCCAGATGAAATCTAGGTTACCAAAGGGATTCTTCTTTCCCATTCCAAATCCAAGTCTTCACAAACTACTGACTGACTGCAACATTAACCTATCTTCATGCTTGTTCTGACATGCCTTCACACAAGAACTGGTAAGAGAGTACAGGGAAAGGGAAAGACAAAGTACTGGTTAAAAAGAAATTACAAATTCAGTACATCAACTTGCTGAAATTTTTAAAAAATCTTTTATGACTGTACAAGATTATATGCTTCTATAATTGGAAATTCAGAAAGATTTTATCTTAACCTAAATTATATGTTTATTTAAATGTGGGTATTCTCAATTGTTCTTTCAGTTTATGTGATGAACATTTTTGATTCCAGTGGAAAAAAGGCACTTGACATCATCAGGGCAAATGTAACATCAGGAAATACAAGGAAATTAGTGTTCTAAAATGGCCCTTA
Source organism: Illadopsis cleaveri (assembly GCA_013399915.1). Classification (NCBI taxonomy): domain Eukaryota; kingdom Metazoa; phylum Chordata; class Aves; order Passeriformes; family Timaliidae; genus Illadopsis; species Illadopsis cleaveri. The sequence goes on along the minus strand of VXBB01006449.1, from coordinate 51,338 downwards.
GAAAGATGCACACACCATTACACCATAAAATTCAGACAATTTCACATATTAGTATACCATGCTTGATTCTATCTTTGAGACACAGTGACCTTTCAATATGTGATTTAGGGTAGCAGACAATGGGAACTTTGATAGTATTACCGAGAGATACAAACAGATGCACCTCTTACAGAGCGCAGCCTACCCACTCATCTAACGTCCCATCACGCCAGTTCAGTGAACTGATTTTTGGAGATGAAACATTTGAATTGTATCATGAGGGTAGTATTGAAGTCATATAAATGAAATCACATTCATAGTCCACTTATTTTTCCTAATTGACTTCATATCTGCTGATGTCTGATGCTTTTTAGGTCAGTCTGCTGGAGAAACAGCCAACAGCCTAAAGGACAAAATTTCTTACTGCAGATGAATTGTGGAGAACTCATTCTCACATGAGCAGGAAGATATCTGCACCAACTGAAGGAGAGTAAAAAAACCATTGCAGGAATGTAGAAACATTAATATTTCCTTTTCTCCCCTTGCCCTTTCAAAGATTATGATCAGAAAGAAAACACTGCAGCGAAACTTATCCCTTCTTTACACAGTTCTTTGTTCATGCTAGAAGGAGGCTGTGTTATGTAAAAACAAAGTCATCACCTTGTAATGTGATGAATGCTGCTCTGCCCTCAAGGGTTGTGGAAGGAAGTAGAAGACGTAACCTGAGCAACATTAACCTCTGTTGAGGTATATTGCATTATATTAGCCCTTTTAAAAAGAAAAAGTATACCAAACTATTCAAAAATGCCTGTTTATTCAACTTATTTATTTATCATATATTATGTATTATTATATATTAATCCTTCTGTTTCATAAAGCTTTTTAATTTAGCAGAGTAACTCCTGAGTGATGAAGAACATTTTACAGGGAATATTGCCCAAGGAACTAGAATACAAATAACCATCAGGAGTGAGCTCCTCAAAGGGGGAGAATAAGCCTTAGAGGAGACAGCATCCAAGTTCTTCTGTCTGAAGTTGCTCAAGTTTACCACTCTCTCATGCCTCTGCTCCTCCCGACTTTTACTCATTTTAATATCCTCTGATTATGAATGCACTTGTCAACTTTTAAAGAGCTGTAAACTGTAATTATTGATGATAGCTGGAAGGTGTATTGAACTCCTCTGAAACAAACTAATTAAGAACAATTCCACTGACTAGAAACATAAACTTTCCCCATCTGTTATTACTGCTCTCCTCCTTTGATTAGAAAATCCATAAATGACTGAAGAGGACATATGCCAGTGGAACCACAATTTACTTTTTGGAGGATTGCAAGCCAGCAGCAAGACTGTAATGAATGTAAGGAGAAGGAAAAAGAGAAATAAAATGATACTGTGCCATGTGTAGCAGTTACTCAGTTATTCCAGAGAGATGAACAACTGAATCCTTATCGCAGTGTCATGAAATCTGATGCCCAGACTTTATATTCATGTCCAGACATCCCCTTTTTAACACTATTAATCAAAACACTGTAAGGCACATATAGCAATTAAGGGCAGATAATCTTCTACTAACTCTACATTAAAGAGATTATATGCACTGCTAAGAATCTTATTGCTAAAAAGGTTGCAAAAGTCTCCTTATTTTCTACTAAATTTTGCAGTATCACTGAAGAGTTATCTGAGCCGCTTTGTAAACAAGTGTGACTTTGCAATCCAAGGCAAAAAAAGAATATTGGAAAACGCAGCTACCCTGAAAGAAAAGGATGTTTTGCTGCTGCATGTCTTTAGGACCTGCCATTACACAGGTATTGTTGCAGGTGCATGACAAGAAAGGCAAAAGAGACACAGATGGGTTTGAAACACAATACCCTGAAACAGGAAGACTGTTCTAGATGAAAGCAAATGAGAATTATTCATACTTGAAGAACCACCTTCCAAATCGGGTAACATTCTTGTCCATTGATTCTCGTAAAAATACTGAGTTTACTACTTTTTCTTGAGAATACTACTCCTAAAAGCTAGCAACCATGAACAGAAGGCTACCAAGTACTAGGAAGAAAACAAAAGCCAGAACCTCCAAGCCACATCATGTGCATATTTAACACAGCAAACTGAACTTACCTTCAACAGTAAGCAGGTTAAGTTACTAATTAGCATCAGCTAACTACAACATTCTTAGGGTAAATATATTGGACTAGAAATAAAATCACCATGCCAAAATAATCAATAGTGGCTATTGAGGCCAAAAAACAGATGAAAGAATTAAACACCTGAGTTATACTCCTAGAAAAGAGTCTATCACAATACTGAGAGGCGTGCTCAGGTAGCTGGGGTATGGGCAGCAAAAGGAAGAACAGGACTTTCTGTTCCGCTCAAGGTTAACATCTATGACCAACACACTGTGTGAGAGAAAGCTGAAGCCAGAGTAAAAAATTTGTGTCCAGATGAAACTGTGCAGGGTAGAAATCACAAGAGTACCTATAAATGGGTTATTCTTTCATACTCAACCAACACATACCAAAACATTTAGTAAAATTATGTTCTTTAGTAACTTCCACCCTGTTAAATAACAACAGATTTCAGTATTACCAATTTCCCCTGCCTGAATATTTTTGCTTCTCCTTTAAATAGAGGAAAGGAAAAAGCTTACTAGCACTCTGTTCCCTCGGTGTGAAGCAGTACTTTCAGATATCAGACTATTTATGGGCTTGAGAAAAAAACCTTCACCTGTTGTAAATTATCAAGACCATGTAACTTACAACAAATACCGTATTTTTATATGGATGTATTGGTAAATGCTTTCGTAGTCTCACAGTTAATTCCTTCTTCTTAATATACATATTTTTATGGTAGTATATATAGATTTATAGGCAGGAAAGATGTATGTAAAAAAATGGGGGTTTTGGTGTACCAGGTACATGCATAAAATTACAAAGTTGGAATCAATCTCTCTTTCTCATAAAATTTCTTGAGAGAAGCTAATAAAGATCCCTTTACCTATTTGACACAAACCTGCCTCATAAATAGAAGCTGGGCAGTACAGGCAATTAGTAAGTCCTATTATAAATGAAAATTACTGCTGTGAAAAAAGTAAATGGTAAGTGGTAAAAGGAATTTCTTCAATAATTTCTACTTTATGGCCTCTTTAAGACGGCAGAATGCTTAGTTGTTCTGTTTCCCATCTATTCATGACATGATTTGCATGAGATACCTGTTGACATACTTAAGATCCATGTTTCTCTGCCTGAACCAAAGCATGGCTGATAGTACAGCTGTGAGGATATAAATTTGTTGACAATATGACTTAGCATTAGAACATGTACAGTTTATTCTCAAATTGTCAAGTTCATCTGCAGCCCCACAAGGTTCTTTAATGGCTACAGTCTGCTCACAAAGTCAGGGAATGAAAGTACCTTCCAGTTTTGGGACAAAAAACCCCCCCAAAGAATTAAAAATTTCATCTTCTAAAATTAGGCCCCCTCTGATCAAGAAGAAAAGCCTCAGATGGCCTGAATTCTTCCATCTCCAAAAAGTAACAACACAGAACATGTCTAAAGGTGAAAAAAAGATAACTGAGCACATAAAATGTTAGTCAATTTGATGAAGTCAAATTTCCAGGTGTTCATGTGACTATCAGTGATTAAGAGTATACTTTCTCTAGGAAAACATATGGCCACAGCTGCTAACTCAGTTCTGGCCATAGGTTCAAAATGAGGAATTCACTTCCATCTTTCCCTGCTGCCATGATGACAGCCCTCATGAGAATGAATCTACATGAAGAACAGTTTGGCTCTAGTGACACTCTTTGGTGCAGTGTTAATGCCTCTCACATGAAAAAGTTTCCACTAAAGAATTAACATTAACCACTCTGTAATGATTTACAGGAGTAATATATGAAAATGGCTAATCAATATGGGTTCCAAAGTTCCAAGAGTTTTTTCTGGTGCAGAATAAAACCCCGCATAATGACAAGATGTAAATAAATGGAATTTACTTCCATCTTCCAGTTATTTTGATAGCATCATGAGAGCTTGAGACAAAAAACATTAGTTTTAATAATAAACCAGATACTCATAGAAGCTAAAGGCAACAAGAAGACTGACAGACACATAGAAGGAGATATTAAAGAAGTCTATTGGTTTAATTTTCTTTAGAATTAACATAGAAATATATGTTTCTTTGTAAGAACTAAATACATTTTATTTAGATAAAGATGTGCAATCAGAAAAGTATGATTCTCTACCATTGCTGAGAAACTAAAAAGGGACAATAGTAACAGTTACGTACATTTCGTAACTTCTGTCTACAGCAATTAAATCAGCTTGTATATTAGCAGTATAATGAATCAGTACATTGATGTTAACTAGCCTGCAAATCATTGNATGTATTCAACTGTTTACTCACAAACCAAAGAGTTGCTAGAACAAAACAAGAAGTCAAAGAATGGTTGTTTAGCACTCAGGAGAAAGCCTTCAGTGCACAATGCCTAATGGTTACCCGTTATTAACAAAAACCGTTCAACTCTATACCATCTAGAATCAGATCTGTTTTATCTAGAGTCCAGACAAGACCAAGTCTGTCTGGGGAAAAAAATTAAAATAAACACAAAGCAACTTCAGTTGCCTCTGTTCCCTTTCCACACACAGCAGAGGACTAATCCAGCTGTAAGACAAATGCCTTCACAGAATGTCATGGCAAAACTTCTGCAGGGCACAAAAATAAGCTCCCAGCATCATCCCCTGCACACTACAGATATCCATATATCATTATAAGAAAGGAAAAAATGTAATGAAAAGGCTGTATAATGAAAATTAAAGACCTAATAAAAATGTAAGCTACACACTCAAATTTGTAACAAATAAACTTGCACATGTATTACATACATATGCCAAAGAAATGTGATGGCTTTATACATAGTATATTACGACAAACAGGAAATAAGCAAGATTTTGTTGCATTTGCAAAGTCACAAATCAATCAGTATTTTCATTTCAGTGCTGGTATATTACATTTTTATTGTCCCTACTTCAAAGAGCTGTATACCCTGTTTCAACCAAATTTGTATTTTTTTTAAACTAGTTTTGCTTTGCTATGGCTTTACAGTTTGAAAGCTCTTTGAAAGTTCTTTAAACGTTCTTTTGCACAGTTCTGCATTAGCTTGAAATATATTCAAGTAAAGAATAGAGAGAACCAGCAGAAAATAATTTGAATAGATGCTTTGAGCTTCTTTACATGGAAAACTTCACAGAAACTCGAAGGAAACACTAGTGCCTAAGCATAGACGATGTTCCTGAATTGCAATCACTGTTCTTTAGCATTCTGATGATTATACATCAACATCTTGTTGTTATATGCAGGCTTTATGCCTGCTGTATACAGAGGGTACAAACCATTTTACTCGTGTGGTATGTAAGACTTATAACAAACATTCGCTGTGATCATTAGTCTCCAATTTACAATCAAAGTCTCCAACTTCTGCTTGGGATCAAAGAAAAGGAACTGTTTGATATATGATGAGCTTAATCAAAGTTTTCATCTGCTCAAGCTTTAATCTGTAAGCTGACATACTAAATTTGTGACAGTTTAATTTAGTTTTACAAAAGGCATTTTTATTAGTAAAATTAGTAGTTTTAAGCGATTGATTACTCCAAGAAGCTAAAAGTGCAGACCCAGATTATAGACCTTCCTTAAATCTTTATTTTCCTGAAAAATCTCCTGGTTTGTGTGAATTTTGACCATCTACATGCATGCATTGTCTTGACATTTCTCTTTGCTGCAGTACTAGCAATAAATCAGACCACTGCAACAAATATCAACTTCCTGCAACATGACAATCAAACAGCCTGAATAATCAAACTGACAAACGTAAGCTTGCAAATTGTATACTGTGAAATACCAGGAAGCAATCAAACTCCAGGCTTTATGGCACAGAATCACAGTATAGCCTGAGTTGGAAGGGACCCAGAAAAATCATCCAGTCCAATTCTAAAGTGAATTGCCCATACAGGTATTGAACCCACAACCTTGGTGTTATCAGGGCCCTGCTTTAGCTCTTTCTGGTTATCTTTGTCTCAAGATGATAAAGATGGCATAAATGCCCCCTGAGGCTTTCTGGTTAATTCAGTATAACATATTGATCTGTTTATACCTCTTCTGACTCTTATCTCTACTGTCAAAACATCCCAAGGTTTAGGATTTCAGAATGCAAACAGTCATGCACCACAGCTTGACTTAAGGCAAATGATATGTCTACATACAAGAGAGTATGTCTGTGAAACCCAGGCTTTACCTTTTGGGGGTTGATCTTTTGTTGTACCACATCCATGAAATCCTCATCTGAGAGAGTGAAGGTAGTATCAGCAGAACTTCTGGCAGGTCCCTGATACACTGCTCCAGAGCCATTCTTTAAGTCAATTGCTGAGAAGCAAGAGCAAAGAGTTTAATTTCATTATAAAGATAAAATTTTCAGACTTAAGAACAGTACTTTCCTTACCTATTATAAAGTATCCAGTCTAAACATAAATCTTGAGCTATCAGCCACTTAGAAAATAAATGAGGTTTAATTCTTCTTCATCAATGAAAGAAAATAAAAAATTATTCCTGTACTAAAGGGGAGGGTGTTTACACAAAGAACTTTAAAATTCTTGCAGCAATGATAAAAGCTATTTTCTAATGACACTGAAGATGCACAAGGTATTAACTAGTGCACTTACCGCAAAAATGTTCAACTTAGTAATAAAGCTCTAAAGTCCAAAACCAGCATCCCATAGTCAGACAAGGCAAATGTAGTGGTGTTCAAACACACTGCTGCATTTTCCTTAGTCTGTCCCTTAGGCAATATAATATAGCCTATTCTGCTTCATGCAAGGAATGTTTAAAGCCTTGCCAATTATCTGTCTGTCTCTCCTGGGAAGACAAAAATTCCTCCAAGCGTCTGTAGCTTCAGAGTGTTCTTTCCCCACACCAAATGACCTGCCAAAATAATCTATTACAAAGCTAACACTATGAGGTATTGTGTCATTTGTTTAGAAGAGTATTTTGACAGGATGTGCTCTGCCAAGTAATTGTCAGATTTTGTGAATTCCCGTCTTTCATTTACACCTTTGCCTCTTGATCCATCACCAGCCCATCCCACACATTATTCATTTGGATATTTCAGTAAGGACATGGCACCTCTAGTCACAGAATCATGGATGACAGTTGGTTGCTCTTCATGGACAAATATTAAGGCCCTTGCCTAACCATGGCACCTTATTTCTGCATAAGCTATTTTACGTGCAACTTTTTTCAAATAATTTTTTGACAGGGTAAGGAGAACTATAGACTGGGAGTAGCTTTAGTCTATTTAAGTCTTTCATTTTCTGAAATCTGCTTTAAGTAATATTTATCCAGTTAAAACAGAACTAGAAGGGGACTTAAGTATATAACGTTGCTCAGTGAGAAGTGGCATATTGGATTATTATTTTCGAGTTGATTTTAAGGTAAATTATAATTTCTGGAACAGATTTAATGCACATCACTAACTTCAAGCAATATGGGAAGAAATTAAAAAAGGTTACTGAGCACCAGATGAATGTACATTTGTGTTTGTGGGTAGAGGCTGTGTAACATCCTTGTGATCCAAAACAGCTGCTAAATAGTCTAATATACCGGAGCCTTTAACATTGCTCCTTGTAGGTTAAGCAGGCATAGACCATTAGTAGGAAAACAAAAATCAAGAAAATCATCTACATGAAATGCAAGCTACACACACAAAGTCTGAGTGCAGATACCAGCTCTCAGACTAAGTTAACCAAGCCTAACTGTCCATGTGCTTTTAAAATACACCTCCACCCAAATGCTGCCAATGTTAGGCACCATACCAATGTAGCCAAACTGCTCCCTTTGAGACAAGCAGGCAGGTCAGCAGCAGATTAATTCAGAAAACACAGATGCCTGCAGTTCCTAACCAACTGTTTTGAATTACTTCTTAGGGAATCTCTTTTTGTAGTTCATTCTGCGGCAATAAATTTATTTCCTGTCCCTACCATTCCTACACTGCTCCAGAAGGGACCCAGATACCAAAAGCCTGACATACCATCTCCCAAGACATGACTTCTCCTTCTTCACTAAGTACTGGCTGAAAAGAAATTTTGATATACTTTATTGATAATACTCATCCATCAATCTCACCAGCACCAAGTTTAGATGACAAAAACAATTAAATAGGTGCAGTGACTCAGAAAAGTTCTCATGACCCCTACATTTTATTTTGAATATAGTACATAATTAACAGTTATTAGATTGTTGTACACTAAGATATTACTTAACATTATTACAGTCCTTGTTCTCCCTCTCCATTTCCTAGCCAAATCCCATGACCATTATTTACCAATCAATATCTACAATTAATACTAACCTCTCAAAGCACAACCACACCTTTAACATTGCATAATCAGGGCACCCATAATCAAGGTAAATCTTTCATGTTTAGAGAATCACAGAATTATTAAGGTTGGAAAAGACCTCCAAGATCATTGAGTTCAAACTTCGATCACTATCTTAACAACTAGACCATAGCACTAAATACAGGAGTTTCTTGAACACTTCCAGGGATGGTGACTCCACCCTTTCTGTGAAGAAATTTCTCCTGATGTTCAACATGAACCTCCCATGGTGCAGCTTGAGGGCATTTCTTCCTCTCCTGTCGCTGACTGTGGAAGCAGCAGGAGAAGCCAACCCCCACCTGGCTACAGGTTCCTTTCAGGCAGTTGTACAGAGCAGTAAGGTCTCCCCTGAGCCTCCTTTTTCTCCAGGCTAAACACCCTCAGCTCCCTCAGCTGCTCCTCACAGAGGACTTGTGCTCCAGACCCCTCCCCAGCTCCGCTGCCCTCCTCTGGAAACTCTCCAGGCTCCTCAGTGTCTTTCCTGAACAGAGGGGCCCAGAAATGGACACAGAAGTTGAGTTGTGTCTGCTGTGGCTGCTGCCTTCTCTCATCTGCCTCCTTCCCAGATCTTAAGAGGCTGAGGGACATTAGAAGAAGATGCTGGAGCTACAACCACTGAGTAAGGCAGCAATGGGCTGCAGGGCTCAGATTGTTTTCAGCACTGTCAACTGCTGCACTTATCACAACAGCACAAAGCTGTGTAAAAGTGCCAAGTCAAAAAATTAAAACACATGATCAACTATATATCCAATTAAATAAGAGAAAGAGGCCTACCAGGTAGCCAAAACAACCAGAAACACTGCTTGTAAAGGCCTGGGAGGCCCTTACAAAGAGAGGCTTAAAAGAAGATAGATCATTAATTAATTAACATCAAGTCACGGCTTAAAACAAATCAAAAAGCTCAGCCAAAATAATATTCCTCCTCACATACCAGTTGTTTCAGTGATAACTTGTCAAGAATTTTGGCCATGCACAGAAATAGTATGCAATATTTAGCTACGTGAACCAAATTGTGAATAATTTTAATGTCATATTTTCCTTTTTCCTTTCTTGTAGCTATGTACATTATGGGATTGACTCTTCAAAATGGCAATTTTACTTAGAAAAGGTAGAAAATTCACAATTGATCTAATCTAGCAGTATAACATTTACAAAAATGATTTAAAATTCTTCTACACAGAAGATCAACTAATAACCACCAGGATGCATTTAAATGTACGGTAAAGAAGTGCAATTCTACTGAGTTGAGTAACACTAAAATCTGGAAGCACCTTTGAAAATCAGTCAAAATAGTGACACAGAAATAAATGCAAGCTATAGCAAAGGTAACATTGTACTGTCATCTTCAATTTTAAAGTAAAAAATTAATCTGTCAAAGGCTAAAATTTTAATTCTGTACAGAAGCTTACATTACATTAACAATTGAAAAAAGCCAAGCATTCAAGTAAGCAAATGGCATTGTCAATGTTACATATTCTGAACTGACTGTCATTGCTCATCTGCATTACAAAAGTCCTGCTGATGACCATACAGAGATCTGGTAAAGATCACATAAAGTCAGCAATCTTTTGGATTATTGAAAATATCCTAACTGCAAGAAAGCTGTCTTCCTTTGAATGTAAACTCACAAACTACTATCTTCTTCTGCATTTACCATGGAAAATGAATTATACCAGCATGTGGTAGAAGAGACAGTACAAGATCATGCTCCTGAATACTGAATAATAATATAACATATGCAAACACATGAAAAGAATTAAGTTGGCAACTGCTAATAAATCTCAAGTACTTGCTTCTGGAAGGTCTTTTGCTGTGTGTTTTTTTGGGTATATGCTTTTTAATGGCAGCAAAGTATTTTCAAATATTCCCCAAATAAAAATTTTATCATGCAGATACACATATACCTTGCCATTAAAAATGTACCACTGGAGTTAAACAGACATAGTAGGTTCTTGATCCATGTAAGGGCAAAGAGTGAAGGTTGACACTACAGTTGTTATAACTCCTAAAAGTCTGCTAGTGAGTTTTCATAACTATTTTCATGTTAAAAAAATGAAAGTTTAATATTTAGTGATCTCTAGCAGTTTAACTATTTTAATGCTAATCAACTCCTGTTTTCTTCATCCAATAAGTATTTGAAATCTAAAGGCACACAAAAATATTTAGAAAACGCAAAGAAATACAGAAATACAGTAACACTGAAAGTTCTTTCAAAAAAAGCGATACACAAAGAAAGTACTAGCATACCAACACTCCCAAAAGGAAAAGTAAATAACATTTCCTACAGACACCCTGCTGGGTCACCTAGATATTTACAATCAGCCTTACATATTTGCTACACCACAGAGACTACAGTTGTTCATAAGCTTTAAGGAACTGACCACACCGTAAAAATATTCACAGTAACTTTTCCAAGATTCTGGAAATGTTTCATTTCAGCTTTTAATAGCAGTCAGCAGTGGGAAATGTTTAAAATACTAGATTAACTCCTCCAGCCTCTATCCCACAGGCAGCTTTAAGGTTTTTTCATATAATAGTACAGAAAATTTTCACTGCAACAGAAGCAGAGGGAACAGGACAAACAAAAACTGTATCTATTTAATCCCTTTTAACTAGAGATATATGAACAGGAAGAAAGCAATACCTTCTTCCTACTGCTTCAGTAGGAGAAGCAGGAGAGGACAAAAGGCTGACTAATGATTTATTTGAAGCAGGAGTGCTTTCTTGATCTGAATACAATAGCAAAAACATACACCTGTTCCCATCTAATAAAATGTGATCTCATGAGGCAGTAAGGGCACTGCTCAGGTCTAAGTCTCTTTAAGTGTGCTTGTTTTGCATTCAGCAATTTGCAGATTGAGAACTTCCTGAGTGAGAAATTTGATTCATATCTTGAAACACCCCTCAGCAGATTTCTCCTCCATTGACTTGTCCCTCTGTTCTCTGGACATACGCAATATTGAATTTAGGTGATCAATAAAGCAGTTCCAAAGTTAAAGTCAATGATGTCAACCTGAAATAGTTTTCTAGTTGCTATTATAAACATGACTGTCACTTATATCAAATTCAGTTATACATGAAACAATAGACAGGACTGCTACTCTGTGGAGTACAGAGTGATTGTCCAACAAACACAAGTTTCCACTTTAAGTGTTCAGGAGTTTAACCGATACGCTTCTAATTATCATCTAAAAATGCAAGCAAGAACACAAGTAAAACTTCGTAAGTCTTCCATCCAAGTTCTAACCATGTCTATAATTTAAATTGCTTCACACAAAAATGGAAAACTGCAGACAGTAGAAATGATTAAGAGCAGTAATGAATTTTAAGACAGAACGTCTGAGTTGGATTATTCAGTATTTCCCTTGTCTCATTTTGATGTATAGGCAATCAGCTTGCATAATATACACAGGTATATTCAGAATATTTATTAATTTCTATCCAAATGGAAATCACTCTTTATCCCTCAAAAACTGCTTAAAAAGCAAGGCAAGTAGAACACAACTATCCTGATCAACCTATGCATAATATTTTTCCTGAAACTTAACAGCATCTTGATACTCAGAATCTCTGCTGGTTAACATTAGGAAAAATTTAAGTAAAATTATAGGCTTCTAAATTGCTCAACAATAGTTTAAAAAAGTCACAGTGTACAGAAAAAAACATAATGCAGACCTGATCTGACTACTGTGCCTCCCCTCTTAGCCTGTCAAAGGGCAGCTCCTTCACCTGCATCGTCCCCAAAACTCTTTTGACTATATCCAAACACTGAGACCAATCAAAAAGAAGTTAAGCAACAGACTTGACCCAAACACTTCCACTCCTCCACAAAAAAGCTTGGAAGTTACAACCTCATTAAGCTTTTTCCCTTTGGAAAAACTTTACACTCTACCAATAGAGTGGTGGACATGCCAACTAAAAAAATTTTTTAAAAATCCAAAGATAAAAAAAATCTATCCAATTAATAAAATTAGATTTGGGGTTGTTTTCAAAAATACATATCTTTATAAAAAGACCAAAGGAGAATTTAAGAAGAAAAGGTTTTTGAGGAAGTAGTTTTGCCTCCATCAGACCACTTGACATAATTCTATTATTCATTTAATCAGGAAAAAGTTCTGCTGTGACCCATTGCTATTACAGGCTTTAGTTTCCTGTCATCAACCAGTCCCATGCTTAAATGATGGGAAATCATGATTATGCCTCCATTAAACCTTGATCTCAGGAAGTTTAAATGGAAACAAATTGGGCTACATTTTCACTGAAGTGACAAGAACAACGCAGTAGAAATAATTACTTATTTGTTTTAGATCAGTTAGCATGTACATCACCAGCAGACTAATTACGGTAACACTCCTATTAGGCTAATTTAGCATGTTTTCCTAAGTGCAGTGGCAACCCAAACTGGGAAACGTAAATAGAAATGCACCAAAGTTCTAAAGGATGATGTAGCCTATGCCTAGATCTAAACAGGCAAGTTACAGGAGTATGTTCCTAGAAAGGTTAGTAACTGCAAACTTCATCTGACCTCCTTTTCATTTGTGCACCCAGTATGCACTCAGACCTGTAAGTCCCACTGCATATTCATCTACTACATTACACTTAGTCCCAAGCTATCAAGTTTAATTAGAATGATTACAATTAATCCCACTTCATAACAAAAATGCATTGGGGTATTATATAAACACTACGACTTACTCCACTGCATTGCTGTTTTTCCATCTTTAGTGATGTCCCACTGGAATACGGCATTTACTTTCTTAACCAATTCATTTCCCATCTCTTTTACACGACGACCAATTTCTTCAAACACAAGGTTACTCTGCAGCCCTTCAGTCTTAAAAAAAAAAAAGAAGAATTTTAAATTGCAACTTTGTTAAAAGGTACTGAATATGTCTCTTACTTTACAGCACATATTGCTTCAACTATCTATAGTAGAATTATTAAATGCAATTGAGATATCTTCTACCACAAAATAATCACTTCTGGCAACCATCAGCACTAAGTACATTCAAGCAGAAAATGCTTAATTTCAAATTTTCATTTAAAATTATTTCAAATCTTGCTTTTATAGTTTTTGTCATTTATCATTATAATTTAAGACATGTTTTTTAATTAATGCCTCTAAGAGTTTCTAAACTGCCCTTTTTTCCCTTTGGAGGATTAACCACTGCCACTTTTTCCACAGTGAATGTAAATGTTAGTTTTCAGAACAAAAGAAAATGTTTTTACCAGTACATTACTTCAACTTGACATGAAAGATGTTCAAAACATACTGCACTATGAACACAGTCAAAACTCCAGTGCAGACAAAATTTAAGAGTGGGATTAGCTACATTTACATTTCCAACTTTTCCAAACATGTTATTTTCCAAGCCTTTCACTGTATTTCTTTTAACAAATATTTGTACTGGATAAAAGGCTCCACTTTAGGAAGCTACTTCAGTGACATTTTTCATCTAACTGGAACTGGAGCAAAGAAGGTCTCAGAGCTTTAGTTGTTCACTGTACCTACTTGTACAGCAGAACATAAGACTCCTCAGGCTGCTATTTCGTCACCTCTTTGGTTAAGCCTAACATTTTCCATTATATAAAAGGGTTCTCAATGGCATTTAAATTTGCCAATCTTCACTCAGTCACGCTGGTTTCCCCTGGTGGGTGTCTGACCATGTCAAATTTCTGCCAAAGCACCTTAATTTCTCAGAGTAAGCCTAAAAAACCCACCTGTCCTACCCAAGTTTTAAAAAAAGAAAATCTGAGCAGTTCAGAAAAGCTCTAATGTCTGAACTTCATTCAACAATTCAGAATGTGTCAGAAGATTAAATATAAGCAGCAGAAAGAAACAGGTTCCTGGATAAATCATAGAATCATAGGACGGCCTGAATTGGAATGAACCCTAATGATAATCTAGTTCTAACCCCCTTTTGGGGGGCAGGGACACTTTTCACTAGACCAAGGTACTCCAAGCCCCATCCAGCCTGGCCTTCAACACTTCCGGGGATGAGGCAGCCACAGCTTGCTGGTTTCTCTGGGAAACCTGTTCCAGTGCCTTACCAACCTCACAGTAAAGAATTTGTTCTTAAGATCTAATCTAAACCTATCCTCTTTTAGTTTTAATCCATTTCCCCCTTATCCTGTCACTACATGCTCTAGTAAAAAGTTCCTCTTCATCTCCCTTCAGGTAATAAAAGGCCACAATTTGGTCACCCTAAAGCTTTCTCTTTTCCAGGCTGAACAAACCCAATTTTCTTAGCTTTTTCTCATAGGAGGGGTGCTCAATTCCCCTAATTTTCTTGATGTCCTTCCTCTGGACTCGCTCCAACAGGTGGATATCCTTCCTGTGCTGGGGACCCCAGAGCTGGATGCAGGGTTCCAGGTGGGATCTCACCAGAGCAGAGCAGAGGGGCAGAATCCCCTCCCTCCCCTGCTTCCCACACTGCTTTGGATGCAGCCCAAGTATCACCCAATATTCCCCATTCTGTGATCACAAGCTTTATATGAATGCCACTATCTCAGTATTTCATAAACTTCAAAGCATTAAAGTTTCATTGTTTGCACAAAGGAATCAATGGGGAAAAAAGATAACATTTTATTAAGGCAACACATTATGTATTGCCTTAAGCAACTTTTAGACCACATTAGGAACCCAGGTCATCTTCACTATCGCATACACAATTCTGTGTTTTGTGGCAAGTATGGTACCCAAGGCTTAAGGCATGCATGCATGCAGGGAATTTTTTAAAATATACACAATATAAAGAGCATATTATGTGCTAGACCTGACCACATGTACAAACAGCTTTCAGAGTCTTATTTCAAAATGATTCAATGATGAAATTTCTTTTCTGTGAGTACATTATCTCATTTTCATTTATGCTAATGCCTTCCTGCCATTTTCCCCATGTCTCTGAAAAAACTGGGAGAGGTCACACACTTTTACCTCCTACACAGAGTTTGATCTTCAACATCTATGTAATAATAACAAAATCATTGCTCTACAGATACACACCCAAATTACATTAAATATTTTCTATTTTGAGCTATGCAAGTGCTCAAAACATGTGACCCTCACTGGTACATGCCTTACTTTGTTTTGTAACATACAGCGCAACGCTTACCCCGAGTGCTTAATTAGCATCAAGCACATCAAACATCAGCCATCCTGTGTATGTCAAAAAACCTAAAATTTTCCTTTCAAACAGATCAATTAACATCTGTATCTTAAACAATGTTTATGTTTAACATCTCTGAACTCGTAACTCCTCTGAATACTGCAAATAAGATTGGGAAGTGACCTAAGTATTTTTCCTGTCTTTTTCTCAATAATAAATACAGCCTAACTATGCTTCTCTGCAAGTTAAAAATTCCGTTGCTTCCACCTACCATCAGAAGCTTTCCAGCAGAAGGCTTTTCCAAGGCTGGTACTATATCCACATAGCCCCCTGCAATGGCAACTTCTCCAGTTTCCTTGATCTGTAGTGGGGAAAAAATACATTAAAGAGGTGATTTATTTGCAGAATGTCACAAAAGAAGGGTATCTAAGGAGTATTACTGGTATTTTAAGATCAGAGATGAAAAGAGAAAACATAAAAGTTACAGAGTGAAAAAAAACACCTCATAAATGTGCTGTAGTCTTGAGGCAAGTTGTTATGTTTTTCAAATAGCTCTTCAAGCAAAGTGATTATCTGCCTCTGGAGAAATTGTACCAAATATATTGCTGGTGTTCTGTTCATAAAACAGTTGAAATACCTTATTTACCTCCAGTGTTACAAGTTGCTGTCAATATTTCCTCATAAATAGTTCTTAGAAAGACATTGTTCTAAAATGTTTTTCCTTGAGGTAGATATTTCATTGTCAAGACTCCATTTAGACAATTTCACTATCTCCACATGCCTTATTCTGCAGCTTGCACTAGAAACAGCTTTTTAAGCATTGCAAACAAGAAAGATTACAAAAAGAATGATGGAGAATACCTGAATTCCCCTCTGGTTTAATTTTTTGAAATAGTTTATTCAGATAAGAAAATGGGTTTCAATTTGGCATTTTCTCTTTGAGGGATGTGGCAAACCATACTGACTTATGGCAGCTAACAGAAGATGGCACATTGATTCAGTGACAATGCATACAGAGAGGTGTATGATAAATAGCCAAGCTGAAGAAATACCAAGTATCACAGCCTAGTTGATTGTACTACATTAACTATTACTCAAGTCATGCCTAACAGCTTGTCACCTGCTGCCACTTGTAGTTTAAATCCACTTATAGTTTGATTTAACCAGAGTTTATTTCAGCACAAAGATGGCTTTAATTCATACAAATCCAACATGAAATAAGAAACAAAATTCTGTACAACTCATAACTGTTTAAGATGGTTTATTATAATCCTGCTAAACCTTGTCATTTCTATCCAAAATCAGTTACTCCAGAATTGTGGAAAAACCCTAGCAAAATTCAGCAAAACTCTACATATTTGCAATTACTAAACCAATCATAATTACAAATTTTGCTTTTAAACACAACAGAACAACTCACCACATTTACAAATTTGGAAGGGCTTGGAAGCGTATTATGAACCCTTTTAATTAACATGGTATATGGAAACCATCAAAAGTAAATATATGATTTCTAGAAATTCTGTCAGGACTGGGTGATAGTACCTTTTAAATACAGCTACAGTAATCTCCAAAGCTTACTTGAGACACTGAACTACCTTATTACTCCTAGTAATTAGAAATTAGAAATGGAGAGTTTGTACACAGTAGTTACCATAGTAGTACACATTGTTAGAATTCTGAAATTCTGTAGCTGCTAAGCTCATCAGATCTGCAAAAAAAACCTGCTTCCTTCAGTCAACATATATCCCAGAAAGCTGTATAAATACAAGCCTCTGTTCCTATGATGGCTCCCTTTGTTTGATTTTGCCTGCCCAATCCTCCCTGCAGCTGGAACTATATCTGCTGCCCTAGTCACTAATCAAGAGCAGGCTACATTTTTACTGAGATGAGACTGCAAAACTTTGGCCAGCAAAGCAATGTAACTTGCAGTGCACAAGCCAAAGCAAATATTGACAAATACCAGTATCAAATCATAGGTTAAGAAAGTGAAAATGTCATATGATGCCATAGAAGTGATGAACATTTACTTTTTGTCCTTTACCTGAAGTTTTACCGTAGCTCTCACTAAGTACCCTGTGACATGAAGACAAGGATTACAGGATAGCCACATAAAATGCAAATAGCAAGACCAAAGGAAAGAAAATAATGCAAACCCAGATTTCATAAAAGTGTTAACTCTGTTTTATTGCAGTTACTA
>VXBB01006449.1:80-27483 GCA_013399915.1 Illadopsis cleaveri | reverse complement strand
TTCATTACTCAAGTTTTCTTTCAAAAGAGTCTGAAATCTAACAGCAAATTGCTACCCAAGAACTAGAAAAAAAATTCCAGATACTAAATTATTACCTAATTAAGTAACTTAATAGCTAAATTAAAATTGTAGGGTCTTACTGTCATTCTTCAATTAATTCAAATTTTTACAAAAATTGCCAGGAGGCTGTTTTCCCAAAAGAGCTGTTGCAATAAATTTTAATTCTAGCTAAATAATATTTAGTTGCAGTACTGGAAAAAAATCAATTTATGGATCATTAAAAAAAGACAAATTTCTGTGTTAAGCCCAAAATTCAAATCTAGCTATGCAGTTGTTGTTTATTAAAACTGTAATAAGAACCAACCATTTATTTAGAGTGATTAAAAAAATAAGCACTACTTTGGAGACAATACTTGTACCAAATGCTTTTCAAAATTACTGTAGCAAAAAATACTTCTGCTTTGCAAACAAAATAAATATAGCAGATAACAAATGGATTCAAAGAATTAAACGTGGTCAATGTACTTAACTAAAAGTCTGACATATGAATGTGGGAAATGATGTTTGTCTTTTTCGATTTTCAATAACTAAAGTGACACTAGTCACAGCTAGAACAAACACAGGCAGAACTGAATGAAAGAGTTGCAGTAGGTTTTTTCAGATTCAGTACAGCCAAATCAGGTCTGCCAACAAATTTCATTTACCACAATCTTCGGTAAATCTTCATTATATAAACTACAGTCAACATGAAAACGGAACTGCTTTACTGCCTTGTTGGCTCTACTCTCTATATTCCTCCAGTAAGGACATTTCATAAATGAAAGCATTCGGAGGGAAGAAAAAAAACCCAAGCAACCAACCAAAGATGCATCCTTGGAGGATTACAAGAATCAGCTGATGTAGAGCATTAGACTGAAGTCAGTCATAATATGGTTAAATTGTTCTCCAATTTATAAGACAAACTGTCAAGTCTCATTTCCTAACAATTTAGGAGTTCTGCCAGACCACAAAAGAAAAGGCGATATCAAACCTGTCTGTGCCAATTTTTCAGTCTTCCTGCAGACTGTAATAAAGGTCAGTGGTAAAGCTAATGAAGAAGGAAGCCATCTATATATTTTCCCTTCTAACTGGGCAGAAAAATACCTCTACCCAAAAGCTTACCTTACCAAACAAATGTGTGTATATATGAATACATGCACATATGGACATGGACATGTATGTATGCTTTTACAGCTTATTTAGGAAAAAAGTACTCAAGCCATCTTGTGAAGAAAAGATCCACAATCTCATCTGCATGAGCCAATGGGCTCTCATTCACATTAAAAACAGTGAAAAATTCCAGTTAAAATGGCAGTGTTGATGCTTCAAGGGCTCTGATTTAGCACAGTACTTAAGTAATTCACTGTACATAAGATTTCCCCACGCTGCACTATTCATGCATTTTCTGTTTGTCCATATCACATGTTTTTCAAATTTAGCATCAACTTACTTATTCTGACAGAGACTTCACAAAACATTAGTCATTTTTCAGTAGCATGACAAATATGCAAGAAGCCTTTCCCTTAACAATGCCTCTCTTAATTAAAAATGACAAATTACTTCATTTTGGAGAATTTCAAATGGATTAACAAAATTATGATCTTTACTAAAACAGGTATAGATTGACTGTCAGACTAGTACCTTTCCTTCTTTTATCACCTTAATACACAAAATTCTACCATAATCCAAGCCCTCAACTATTTGTTAAAATTCCATGATTCCATGGTTAAAAAATTATATTCTGATCTTCCCAACAAGAATAAACACAAAGGACTGAGGATTATATAAAACTAGACATTAATAACAGGCTTTCAAACTATACAACAGTTCTGGAAGTACCGTTTCTGCACACTGAAACTTGTAAATAAACAGAAAAAAGGTTATCAAATCTTAGCAAAGGATTCGCATCCCTTTGTTTGGTTTCTATCATTCTTTCTTATTTAGTACTTTTTCTTCTGTCATACTTTCCATATTTGTGAACCTGCATAACATCATTTTCTCTATCATGAAACAAATTATTTATGCTATAAATAGAAAAAAAAAATCACCTGAATCTCTCAGGAGGCTCTTTTGTGCTATTGCCTGAAGTTCGTTTAAATTTACACACTTTTAGGCAGTGCTGTACTACCGTCTTTACAGAACAGGATATAAATTAGAATTTGTTCTACAACCATATTTTGATGGGAACTATGTCATACCTTTCCTGGTGCACAATGGCTTCTAGTTTCTCCTGTTTGTTGCCCATGCTGTGTGCATTGGTGTAGATGCACTTCAGTTGGGCTACTGATCCCACCACCTTTTTGTAGGTAAGAAAACATAATTCCTACACTATGTTCTCAAGCGCTTCCTTGTTTTCTAACACATCAGTAACTCCTCTGTCTCTGCTGACACATGGATTCCATCTCCACTAAGACATCTTCCCTCAAATACTGTCATGCTGCCCTCATGCTTATCTCTAGGGAGCCTGGTTTTAGCCCTTTCCTGCTTCAAAGCTGGCTTAAAACTCATTTAATGAGCCCTGCTAACTCCTGTGCAAAGATCTTTTATCCCTTTGAGACAGGCGTACCCCATCTGTTGACAGCAGGCCTGTTGTTGTGTAAACTGACCCATGATCAAAAAAAGCCAAAATTCTGCCACCGACACCAGGCTCAGAGGCAGCTATTAATCTGTTGGGTCTTCCTGTTTCTTCCCTCCTCATTCCCTAAATTCTCTGAAAACACAAATATTTACATATGCTTAGGATTAAAACACATATGAAGACTGTAGAACAAAAGATGGCTTTCCACAGGTAACGATTCATATTCCAACTACAGAGAAGCTTGGAAGGGTCTTATCATGCCATCCACAGATGTAAAGTAATGCTTCATAATAACAGACCTACTGGCAATAGGCAGAAAACATTTCACAGTAGATTTTAGCTTAATAATTCATTAAGCATTCATTAAATGCTTCCCACGCCCCTCTTTCATTCCAAGAATTCTTTTTAACACTTTTTTTTGTGAAGTCCACCCTTTTACAACAAACTAGATTTCTGCATAATTGTTTTCACAACTGTTTCCAGTTACACTACAAACTGTAATTTTAACCAAATTTGACACAGTGAAAAACTAAACTCAGGTAACTGCGGGATGAGCACGACTGGAGGACTGAGAATGACTCAGAAAGGAAAGGTGACTCCTGCAGTCTTAATCACAGGATGCTGATAACACTACTTCAAACAGGACAGGGGCCAATTATTTTCTCCTCTTTCAGAGAAAACAAAAAGTAACTGTATGTTTGAAAAACACCCCAAACCACTAAAAACCAGCAATTTCTTCACATACTGTCAATCAATGCTAGATTTATACCTGGAATAGAAGACTTTACATAGTTTTTTTAGATTAGTCTAGGTGTGATTTACTGAATCTCTCTCAAAATCTCTGAATGAGTAAAGAATCATACTCATTATATAGTGTGTGTATATATGTCTATTTTTTATGCTGCTAACTGTATCACATCCAGAAAAATCACCATCCAATGCTATATGCCACTCCGTTAAACATTCTCTGTACAACTACTATGCCTCAAACATTTATAAACATCCTTGATTTATAGATTAAAAACTGCAAGGAGAAAACATTGTAACTGTCAGCAGCAGAAACAAATTCCAGCTCTTCAATGGAAAATTTGAAGGCCTAGTTTTTTAAAGCACTTCACATTTTTGATGTACAGTTTACAAGCTCAGAACACAGCCTCTGTGGACTTCAATTTCAGCTTGTGATGCTCAGACATCCTCCAGCTAGTCCTACTCCCAAATTCCATCTTCCAAATTCTATTGTCAAATCCTCTCCTACCAGCCACTGATTAGGGAGCACCCATGTCCAAGTGCTTTGGGATATCTGGGTGACAGCAGCCCTCAGAACAAAGTACAGAAAATCCACTGTCAAATAACTGCAGTTCCAGCCAGTCTCTAACCATGAGACCATTTTCCACTCATTACTCCTTCTCAGAACGTAACTTCTTGCAACAAGTAACAGGAAAACTGACTTCTTCTGCTGTCTCAGTTCATGCCTACATGTTTGAGCTTTTTCCTCGCATGTAGAAGGAGCTCCTGAAGAAGAGGGAAACAAACACACCATTCAAGCCTGCATCACTGAAAACTGTATCATTAAACATTGCACACAGAGCAGATGAAGACTACAAAACCCACAACCTTTACTTGGAATTTTTATCTTTTTAGATATCTGTAACACTTAAGACACAATCATAGTTTTCCAAATTAAAGCAACTTAAAAGTGACAGGATACAAGTAAGCTCCTTCAGTAGACTAGTATCAGGCTCAGCTGCATCTGCTCTAAAGAAGAATTTAAAAACTCTTGAAGCCAAGAATGGCCAGACTGCCTGACCCTGGAAGCCTCAGAGCAGAAGTACCCTGTGCTGGAGATCTCCAAACTGCATGGAAACGTAGCTGTGGCATGCAGCAGAATCTGGGGCAGAAATCTACATGTGATAGCTCACATGACGCTGCATTGCAGTCTTAAAGGGTTCATGGCTGCATATGAACACAGCTGGTTCAAAAGAATTATAGGTTGAAACACCATGTTTTTCAAAAAATGTCGAAATGTTCCTTTTTACTTTTTTGTCATGTCCATTTCTCCCTATCATAATATAAGTAACAAGCATACAGAGTCAGAATTCAATGTGGGAAAATTCTTTAGAGAAATACATGATACTGTTGCAAGCAAAGAGAATTTTCCTACTGGCAAATATTTTTTAAAATTACTAGATGTTCTATTGAGATGAGCTGACCTGAAAAAAAAACTTGGAAGACCTGAAAACTCCACATACTACAGCTTTAGTTTTGCCATATCGCAAACAAAACCAGTAGCTTTCAGAAGAAAGAGAGAAAGCAGAGAACAGTAAAACAAAAACGGCTTGGTGAAAAATTTCATTCTATGCACTATTGTTATGCTGTTTATTCATTGTCACTACACTGTGTATTCTGAATATTGTTTCTGATATTTGAAGATAGAGAACAGCTTTTTGGAAAGAAATTTGTAGAATATCAGAACATGAGCAAACCACAGATGTCCACAAAAAATTCAAGACACCTTATTTGTTTCCTTCCTCAAAGTGACTTGTATTAGTTAAGGTATTATCCACTTTAAATATGCACTGCAGCTTACCTTGTGTGTCATCAAAAAATGTGTTCCCAAGAAATCAGCACATTTAGGAAGAGAGTAAAATCTATATGCAGAAAAAAATTCTCCAGAGATACAGGTCATTCCCTGCCTGTTATTTTTCACTGCATTAGTAACCATTCAGCAAAATCAGTTTGATTGATTAATTTAAGCCCCCAGTTTGAAAACTGTCAGGACAAAAGCTCTGTAACTACATTAAACATTCCCTATAGGGTTGAAATTGAATAATTCATTCCTTGCTAATGGCTAATAGTCAAACACCCTCGAGACATCTTGATCTTCTGTCAGGAGGTCTATTTTATTCAAAAGATTTATGGCAGTGTGTCTAGTAAAATGAAGTTCAGGTTACAGAGAGAGAACAAGCTAGAAAAATACCAACACACATGCACATCTTTACAGGGCAAGATGGAAAAATTGTCATCTAGTTCTTTACAGAAGAATTCATGAATACAGAAGAAATACTTTATGTCCTTCTTCAGCAAGATGCAATTTTAAGCTTTAAAAGCTTTTAGAAGATCAGATACTTCTAAATTTTTCTTAGCCAGTTTTACCTTTAAGCAGCTTACATCATGCTACTGCAACTTGTTCATAAGCACTGGCTGGAATTTAAAGAACTTCTCAGAAATGGGTACAGATCTGAGAGGGATAAACATGTATTATACCTCCTGCTATTAGTCTTTGATACCACTAACCAAAAGGATTATTTTGTTCTGTCTCTGGTCACATAGCACAAAGCTTTTTCAAGGAACTGTAGGTGGCTGTACCCTCTCTTCTGCTGAACACATGGTGATGGGCAGAAACAGTTATTTAGCCATCCATTCCCAGTGTCCTCCTCACTAACCAGTGCTTCATCTGGTCTGCAACATTCTTCCTCTTGGAAAAAACCCACTGCAGTAGAGTTACAACTGAATGACCTTGCAAGGTCACCACAGTCATTGTCTTCAGTGAAAGACAGGTGTGTAAATACTTCTAAAATATGTATGGAAGTCTGTTTATCAGATGGTTTACTACATGATCACAATATGAAAAGGGGAAAAATGATAATTATGAAGAGTAGTTTAGCCATGTAATTATGGTAACAAAAACTGACTATCACAACTATCACTGGACATTAGTACAGTTTAAGTTAAATCAAATGCCATCTGCAAACTCACTCTTCCAGTCTGTCTTATACTCTGTACCAGCTCAATAGTTGAATAGCAACAGTCATTTCTGCCAATATACTTTTCATTTAAACACTAAGACATTCAGAAATTTCAAAGGAATTTGTGTGCCAGCTTCCATTTCTTAAAGAAGATTTTGGGCAGTTATGTGTCATTCCACAGACACATAAATGTAAAATCCCGATAAATGTAAAATATTTTCCCAAGCTGTCTTTCCCATTAAATTCTGTATCTGTACATAAAGTTCCTGAGTGCTACGCATTTCCCCCACCTGTATACCCCTCCTGTCATTATCACTGCTACTGAAACACAGATGCTACTAAATAATTTGGTACAGAAGCCTTCTTGTGATTATAAAAGTCCACTGACTGTGGCTCCTTCAACTTCTAACTAGAGAATAATTCTCTTTATATATCTACTTGTCAGAGTAGATTTTAAAAAAAGCAAGAGAAGTGGCTACTCTCTGCTACTTCTTTTATTTCCAAGAATCAATTTTGCAACAGCAAGTTTCCCAACTTCTGCATTATAGCATCATTACTATTTTTTATCTCATGAACTTTGAGCATTTTATGCACAATAACAATTCTGGACATAAGGGTTTAAAGCTCAGAAACTAAAATTACCATATGAAAAAGGCAATCAAATATCATGTGAAAACTGATGAGCCTGGAATCAATTCCAATATAATCATGCAGTGGAGAATGTTTCCAACATTCAAAAGTACTTTTAAATATTGGACTTTTAGAGATGTTGTATCTCATCTAATAAAGGGTCAGCTGCTAGAAAACACCTTCCACTACATTTAGCCATCTGCCAGGAGGAAAGTACTCCCTCACCATTCCCTGCTCCTTGCTCACCTGGCCAATTTTCGATGAATTCTGTTGAGAAGAATTAGACACCTGTACCTCCTAGACCAATGCTGTGAATTTTAGGATGCATCAGTGACATTAACAAAAATGCTGGTCTTGGCTCTTTCCCGTTAAGTGGATAGGACTAACTTGGACTTCAAGCACAAGAATCAGCTGGATGACACTTAATTACTCCATATATAATCAGAGAGAGGCTAAGCAGACATTGCAATTACCACAGTTCAGCTAATGCTCAACATTTTAATTCCATCTTTAAAAGCTACAGCCACCTGCCATGACTAAGTTGCTTTCGGAAACACCACTCAGTGTCCTAACGTTGGTAGCTCCAGACTTTCCTTTCTTGTTTGTTTGACACCTGCATGTTTACCTTTAGAGGAAGTTATATTTCTTTGCACAAGTCTCTGCCTAGGGAAAGCAGATGCCTGTGAACCAGTGGGAATGTGGGCAAATAGAAACATACCTGGACAGGTGTCTGTCAGTATTTCAGGTTTCCCTTGACTCCTCCTACTACACAAATTGAACTTTTTCAATACTGTGAGCCACATGCACTTTTTTTTTTGTCACAATGTGTTTGTTTGCACCATGCGGTGCAAATTTCCGGAAGGCTGAATCTTTTTTTTCAAAGGTACCACAGAATACAAACATTCATCTCCTCCTTCTATGGAAAACTTGTAATAAACAATTATAAAATTTCATCAGTCCTAAGAAAAGAGTGTTTTACACAGTACATTGAACACACTGTCATAAGCTAGAAGAAATTTCAGCTTTATACATACATACACACACAAAACATTAAAAAAATGTATAAATACCTGAGGTATATCAGAAAACCTGAACTATTAGTTAACATCATTTAACACTCCTTTATCCAAACAAAACAAAGATTTCCACACCTAAGAATACAAAGCTTTACCTGATCAGCTGTTGTAACATCAGAAATTACAGCATCAGGGGGTCTCTTGGGTGGAACTGCTGTTAACTAAAGCAAAAGTAATAGTATTATTAATATTTCACAGCAAAAATCTTTTATCCATTCCTAATGCCAGAATATACCACTTATGTATCAAAAGAAATAATATTTACCAATTTGGTAGGCCTCTTCCTATCCTTTCTGATTTATGGACAAATGGAAAAAGATATTTAGTCCAGAAAGGGTCTCTTATCAAGGTTAGCCTAACAAAGAGTGATTCTTAGGCATCAGATCCTGCCTACAGTTACCTGATTCCCCTGATGAGTTTGATAACATTTCTTCCAAATTATCCAAAAAAATCCAAGCAAGAATTGTTCACTCAGAAAAAATCGTTGTCTCACAGAATATTAAAATGCTTTGGAACACAGAAACAAGAATGAAGCTTTTAAAATAATATTTTTAAAGACACAATGAAGTGTCTTTAACAAGTAAAAGTTAAAATTATTTACTACCTCATCTGTGGACTATGTTACATTACTTTTCACCTTTACTAGCTTCCACTGCTTTTTTGTTTTACACCTTTTTCTTTTACTTTTTTTCTGCCATTACATACTGTGTATTAAGGCCTGCATTATTGCAAAAAACCTGTTTCTTGTGCTATCTACAGCTTCATGGTTCCACAGACATAAATCTTACCAATAGATTGACAGAGAACATCCTAGATCATGACAAACATAAAGGACACCATAACCAATTCAATCTATTAAAGTAGCAGAAATCTCTTTTTCTCCTCTACTCCTTGTGTTTTCAAAACAAACAAAAAAATCCAAGAAAAAAACTGGCATGAGCTTTAAAATGAAAGGAAGCAAATTGATTCTCACCTGTAGTAATTTTGTGTAAGGTCTTTACCAAAGAAAAGTGAAAAAAAAAAAAGAAAAAAGAAGAAACCAAGTGCTGTGTAGTTTCATGTCTAATAAAAGCAAAGGCTCTTCCCTGTTTAATACAGAGCAAGCCCACTTCTTGGGTGGAAGACTTGGTAACAGCACTCCTCTTGTCACTTCAGAGAATCAGTGGACCTACACAATCAGCTTGATGACAAGAACATTACCTAAACATGCTTTCAAAACAAGCATGACTTGCCAATCCATTTACAGTTAGTTTAAAGAAATTCAAATTCACCTACTGAGCCATTAAAACTAGCCAACATGTGAATAAACAATGAAATCTCTCTACCCACAAGTCAAGCAACCCTCAACTCAGGAAGAGACACATGACTACACATGTTGGTCACCACAGACCTCAGCTTGGAAATCTGTCCCTCTTGACTTGCAATACAATTTTCAAATACAATAAAAGGGTTAAATGACAAAAAGACACACTCTAACATATGTCTGTTCAGATTGGGATTTCTTTTTGCACAGACGGCAATGAAACTCTTTTTAATTGGGAGGGTCTGTAAGCAAAAAGCAGGAAAATTCACCATTGGAAACTAGCTTCTTGCATGCTGATGCCTGTGTTGAAATTGCTGTGTTATTCTATTGTCTTAATGAAACTACATTTGGGGATTTTATTTTTTTATCATGGGAAGGAGCTGCCTGAAACAGGTATTCTTCATATTTTAAAATGTAAAATAATGTATATAACATTCTCACACTTCACTAAATAGAGTGAAGAAATTGCAGTTACCTAAAGTGCAATGTTTAACTAAGAAGTGCCAAAGCACTACACTGGACTCGCTGACATCACCACTGTAGGTTAGCCTTGAACCACACGGTTTTTTACGTGCACTGCTTATAAAATCTGACTACAGAAGAATTAAGGGGCTCCTTCAAAGACCTTGATACACTGTCTGCAACAATTTCCTGTGTATTTTTTTATAATACATAGAAGCTCCTTGAAGCAGCAGTCATTTCAGCACATGATTTGTAAAGTTTATATATGGTAAAACTTCTAGATAATTGATACAGATTTAAGTAAAAAAACTTTAAAGTTTACATGCAAAAATCACAGAAAACACCACCTACAGTATTTCAGATAAATGAAACCTAGATATTTAATTATAATGTTCAAAACCAATGAGCTTAAAATATCGTCTATTCAACTGCTTATTACAGTAGTGCCTCAGGGCTCTAGTTCACAATAACAATATGCAGTCACAGCTGACACTGCCCTCAAACACAGCATTGAAGGGGACAACGTCAGGTACCCAAATAGCTACTTCAAGCATTTCGACATACACATTCTGTGTTCATGTGACAATGTTTGCTACTTGCTAACTCTCTGAAAACAAGAAAGTTGAGCTCCAAACTATAACACTACTTCTCTTTTCCTCTTTATGTTTTCCAAGCCTCTTCCATGCAAACACATAGATTTAGAAACAGCTACACCTAGAGGTCTTTTCCAGAAACCGCAAGCTCAACCCTAATGGTGCTTTCCATTATGATGTTCTACCATTTCAAATACTTCAGTGTAGGAATATATCATGTGTGTAACATTTATCAATTCACTTTTTTCCCTGACTCTCAAAACCAAACCACTGGTTTCCCAAGACCTGAACATAACTTTTCACTCAGGCTCTGCAGTGAACAGCAGTATTTAAATTCCATCTTAAATCACTTCTAGTGTGAGTTTGCACAACCACACTGCTTAAATGCTAGTTTATACTTCCTAGTTTATATATAGCAAATATTTTTCTTGCAGTGTTGACAAAAGTCTTTATGTGTTTGGTGTTTTTTAAGTATGGATATATGTGGATTTACCTTGGCCTTTTCTGATGTTCGTTTTCCACCAAATTTTCCAGCTCCAACAAAAAACAAAGAGAACTGATTATAACACACTAGGTCCTTTCCGCAATAAGTATTCACTGAAAAAAAAAAGAAGAGGAAAGTCATTCAATCTCCTGTCTTCAATCTCCTTTTTCATACAACTAGCATGTGTTGTTACAAGAGTCAAGTTCAGCTCGAAACCTGACAAAGCTGGTTTTAACAACTGAGGGGACAGTGGTCAAACTTTCACACTGCGCTATGGCAAGTCACTTCCCTAGTAGGGAAGACTAAAGATCTGTTTCAAATAATATCATGAACTTTATCTATATGAAAGCATTAAAATTAAAAAATGAGCCTTCAAAATGGTGACAACATTCAAGGTGCTAAAAATATTTGACAACACAGAACTGACACTAGTTTTATTTCAGCATCTCTGACTATATTAACAATTTACTTAAATATAGAATTGTACCATAAAATATGATGTATTAAAAGCTATGAGAATACCCAGTGTGTAAAGTAGATTATGAACCCATACAAAAAGTGGTACTAGCACCTTGTATGAGAAGACTTCCAGAGTTTAAGGTCACTTGTTTCTTCTTTTGAACAAGTTAGACTTCTTACTGAGAGAACTGAGATCCAGTTTCATATTTCAGTTCCTATCTATCTCATTCCTTTACACCTTAGGCTGGAATTCACAGCACTGTTTTGTTAATAATGTTCATTTCTAGTTCTGGAAGAAATTTAAAAACCACTGAGACTCTGCTCACAAAAAGAACTTTTCCATGTTGCAGGAATAGACAGGCTTCATATTAGGCCAGTATGAAAGCAAAACAGAGCTATGAGGAATGGTCAGTAATTTTACAATTTTATCTGACCACTGAAGGAATTAAAGGTCAACAGTGTTTAGAGATTCACAGCCTAAAAACCTACTCTTTCTGTCTGATTTCCCAAAGGACCTTAGCATAATCACATCTAATGAAAGTAAGACTCTGACAACTACAAGTTATCAACTTCTGGAGACCTTCTCATCCTCTAACTTGGATACAAGAGGAAGGAAATGGGTTTTGTTTAGAATAAAATAATGTAGACATAAAAAAGGAATGCAGGACATGCTCTTAAAGATCCATGATTTGCAGACGGGTCTGAACAACATAACAATATTATTAACCTTAGCAAAACCATCCACAAAACACAAGCAAACATGCAGACATACACCCCTTACTGTGGGGTGGCGGAATATAAACTGGCTGCCTTCAGGCAGGAAAAGGTATTATTATTGTTAAGAACTTTGATCAGTTTGCATACTGCATTATTCTATCTACACAGGAAGAAAGTGTTCTTATTTCAGTATGCTAACTACCCAAAAACAATTACACTTTGATCAGTTTGCATGGTGCATTGTTCTAGCCATGCAGGAAGAAAGTGTTTCTATTTCAGTAGGTTAACTGACCAGGAACAATTACACAGCCACATCTCACTGAGATTTAATAAGCTAAAAGTCTTCTCCATGGAAGGGCTGGCAGTCATTGGCACAGGTAGTTAAAAAATGAAGCCTAATAAATATCTGTATCCCCATCAAAAGCCATGAACCACTTTACCATCTATTAGCAAGACTGCTCCTGATCCTTTGTCCAGAATATCAGCAACAGTTGCAACTGAAGTTAACTCTCCTGTAAGAACAGATGATCATGGATACATTGTAAGCTTATGCTCCAGGAATGAAGCCCGCAGATCACTCTTTACACTTCCTTAGTAACTATCATACCTACTAACTTCCTTACCTATTACTATCATTATTATTGCTGTTGTTATTATAATTATTTTTTATTATTATTGTAATTATTATCATCATAAGCATTGTAACAGCCATATTCATTACAAACATCATGACTATAACAACAGTGTCTGGGAATCTTTGCAAATCTTGGTTTGAAGATCTGAGTGTTGCTTTACTTGGGGTTTTTAATAAATCTAAATCTCAATCTCAATGTCTTTGGTTTTGTTGGTTTTTTTTTTTATAGAATTTTGTTATAGTTCATGTATCCAGAGCTAAACACATCACTTTTAAGACTCAAACACATTGCTATCTTCAAAGATAGCTCAAATCATTTATAGATTGTCCACAGATTTCAGAAGAGCTGAGACAACTATAGCCTACAAAAAAGAAGTTCATCTCAGAGCCTGGGCACAGGGGTCTCTGAAGTTTGTTGCAGAGATTACTGCTTCAGAGACACCATGCGTTTATAAATCAGCCTATAAAATGCAAAAACAAAAACCTTTATGAAGTCCTGAAGTAATCCTCAGACTTCTTTGTAGTAAATATATTTTTCAGATATCTCTTTTTTGTTTCAACAAGAAATTCTGCCATTTATTTGCGGCTTGCATTTTTTTTTATTGCTACACCCTCAAAAACTTAATTTTTAAAAACTACTAATGAAGAAATCCAGACACATGCATATCCTGAATTAATGTAACAAGCAACTCTCAGATGGTGTAATCCGGGAAAACTCAGCCATCTCTGAAAACAATTTGCTCCTGCCATAACTAATACCTTGAGAATTCTGACAGGAAGAAAAGCAATTGTATTTTAGCCTCCTCATTAGGATGTCCATTTGTTTTTTACATACATAATTTAAATCTTTATCCTCTTACAGGCACACAGACACAATCAATGTTGAAGAATTCTTAGGTAAACATCCCAAAAGTTCTATGAAACAACCTTATTTAAATGTTTTTCAGTTCTGGTAATAAGTATCAAATTAGATGAATAATGCATAGGTATGTAGTGTATTTGTTTATTTGTATCAAAGATCACACACACTTTACTAAGTATACTGTAGAAAAGCAACACAGGTTTGGGTTTTTTTAATCTCAAAAACACAGTTTCAGAATTCCTTCACCAACACAACACGTTGCCTCTCTTCTCCTCCACTCCTTGTAAAAAGGAGATGCATTACTACAGTTTGACACAAATCTTCCCTATTTCCATTTACAATATGGCTGCAGGAACTGTTGTCAGAGTGAAAAACAAATCAGCAACACAGAAGGACTGACCTGAGGTTGGTAATGGTTTATAAAGCTCCAGATATTGCTCACCATGCAGCATCTATGTAAAGAAAGACAGTGCTGTAACAGAAATCAATAGATTGCTTTCTCCCGCAAGTTCCTACACAGCAATTTTAGAAAGTGGTCAGAGCAAACAAATTTAAAAAAACCCCAAGTTTAATTCTTTTCTTTTGCTATCTTCATCCCCAAAATGTTTTCAAATAAAATTTTAAGCTTTTATGGTTTAAAAAAATGTGTAGTGAACATAGAGTACAATCAAATATCAAATCCATCATACATCTCATCATAGGAAGGTATGATATACAATGCAGTAAATGAATAATTTCTTAGGATGTAAGAATAAAAACGACTTAATTTTTATTTTCTAGAACAAAGGGAACTTAACAGTATTACAAAAAAAACCTAACTGAAGTCACCTTTCAGTTATATGACACACAAGCAAAATTAGCTACTTTACTCTTCCATACCCTTGCAAGATCAATATTTAGTCCTGCTAGAGAAGGAACGCCGTCAAACATTGATGTCTGAGCAGGAATTACTCCAAAGCTGGGTAAACAGCAGAATTCTTCACTTCCTTCAAAGAGAAATTTTAGGTGGTCTGGATCCTTAGTTGACATTCCCACACCAAGTGCATACAGAATAGGCTCCAAGTGAGTGTATTTATACACATTGGTACCCAAATTACGGCCAACAATACTCGCCTGGAAATAAGAAGTCATCATAAAATAAAAATCAAAGCCAGTTAATACTGAACTTGCATTCTTTCTGTAATTCTTCTATCAAACGCGACACTAGAGCATTTTCTTTACAGTCACATGTACAGATAAAATAGGAGTAATAAATACACCATATAATATTAATGCATCCATTGCAATATAAGCAACCCAAGGCATTATATCTTGCTTCAAGCAATCTAACTCAAGAATAAATGGTGTAACTTCATACAACTGCGCTTTCAGCAGTGTGTAATATTTTTTCTAAAACAAACCACAATTGAAATAATTAACACTATAATAAGACTGAAATGAGGAAAAATTATCTATAGAGAAAGAGCCAGAGCAAAATGACACTGCCCAACAACAGCCAAGCTCTGCTGCTTTTCTGAATAATACCCTAATTAAAGAGGCTTAACAGAACTTACAAGCACTTCGATTCTGCATTATCCAGTCTATTCAGCTGTAAGTTTTCCTATCATCAATAGGAAAAATAGAGACAGGAGTCTGGAGATGTTTTTTATTCTGCTTCCTCACTTCACAGTTTAAACCCCCCCTTTCTTTTCGCAGACAGCAAGCCAGAGGACAAGCTGGGCAGCAACACAAGTCTGTTCAAGGTTTCACACAGCTTTGAGTAGCTTTGTCTGGTAGACAGATGTACTTACCGTATCAACAGAAGAAGAGACCACTGATGCAGAGCTTGTTGAATTCATAGAAACATTCCCTTGAGATTCTATCTGACTTAGAGCATCACTCAATACACTTATGGACTCTAGAAAAGGAAATTGAAAAAACCTCACTTTTAGATAACCATACATGACACACTCCAGTTACAGACACACAACACACACATCAATCAGCAAACGAGACATAGCCTAGTACTTCTCAGTTCACTTTTAAACACAGTAAATATACACCTGCAAATTGAGCACAGTTCTGCATTTCACAAGCATCCACACAAAAGTAGAGGAGAAGTGATTTCTACACAAGTTCCAAGAGTTCTGCAGCCACCAGTCTACCATGACACCTATCTCAATGTGTTAAGGAGAAGATAATGAGCCCTATATGTTTCAACTGTCAGAGAAGCAAATATCTGAAAATTACTACTGATTTTCTTATCATGAAAATTATTTGTAATACAAGTAATAGGTCTAATCTCCTGACTGTTACCCGCTTTCCTGAATCAGACAGATAAATAGAAAAGCAAGTAAGTCTAAGACTGAACAATGACAAAATTATAAATTAGATGATGCATGGCTGAATTCAGGTATGGTAAAAAAAGGCCATCAAGAACAGCTTGGTCCTTGAAGCGTAATAGGGCCAAAACCAATATTAAACATTAGAAAGAATCAAATGAAAGGTGATGAGAATCTTGCATAGAAAAATAAAAATGTGTTTAAATCAAAGGAGTGCAAAATCATTACTTAACTACCTTAACCCAGAGTCTCTCCCCGCCACTTCAAAACTCCTGTGCCCATACTGACTTGGATTGCTGCTTGCATTAACACAGTGTTGCTCTATGACACAGCACTGCCCTAAACAGCCTGCAAGGTAACTGAATGCCCTCTTGCAGAATCCTGTTTTCCTAACTATCTCTTGCTTAACAGTCTCACTCCCACAATCATTGTAACATTTGTTTGTGGCTTGAATTTTGTGAAGAAAAGGAACATCTGAAAAACAAACATATGTTGTCACCTCTTCTGCCAAAGACAAGCTTCCTCTTTGGATAGAAGGTGTCATAATATGACATGAGGTTATGACATTTACATAATGTGAAAATGTGCACAATAGGATTTGTAGTTTATAAGAACCTTTTAAAAGGTAATCTCTTTTAACCCTTTGTTCATTCATTAAATGAATTAAAGAAAAGAAATACAGAGCTATTGGGAGAAGTAACAGACTGTTTTCTACTTTTTCTGCATAAACCAAAGGAAGGTTTCACATTGCTCTAAAATCTTCACAAGAGAATACAGGTTTAACCTCCAAGCAAACCTGAATGTTTCCTCAACTTAGCATGGCCACAAACTACTTACATGTAGGAATATAAAGATCACTTTTAATGGTGAGACCTAAAACTTAACAACATTAATTTTTGACAAAATAATTTGTCATAATTAAGACCAACAGTATAAAGGTAACCTGTCAATTAATAATGGTGCAGAATACTACAATCTCCTTTTCAAGAAGTCTTTCTTCCAGAATGTATTTTATGAGTTGACTATAAAATTGATGAGCTGCCTAGTGTCTGGCTGAACACTAATGAGATCACAGAGTCATAGAATAGTTTGAGATAGAAGGGACCCTTAAAGGTCAGCTAGTTAAACTCCCCTGCAATGATCAGATACATCTTCAACTAGGTCAGGTAGCTCAGAGCCCCATCATACCTGACCTTGAATGTTTACAGGATGGGGCATCTATTACCTGTCTATGAAAAACCCGTTCCAGTGTTTAACCACCCTCTTTGTAAAAAACTTCTTCCTTATAGCTCATCTAAATCAATCCCTAATTTAAAGCCATTTAGAGCCGCTCATCTTATTGCAACAGGCCCTGCAAAAAAGTTAAATACTGAAAGACTACAAAAACATGTCACAGAAGCCTTCTCTTCTCCAGACTGAGCAAATCCAACTCTCTCCGCCTTTCCCTCTAAGAAGAGGAGTTCCATCATTTTGATCATTTTTTTGACCCTCCTTGAGCCTTGCTCCAGAGCTACTCTATGTCTTTCCTGTGTTGAAGACTGCAAAGTTGGATGTCGTACTCCAAGTGGTGAGAAGACCTCTGAGG
Source organism: Illadopsis cleaveri (assembly GCA_013399915.1). NCBI lineage: Eukaryota > Metazoa > Chordata > Aves > Passeriformes > Timaliidae > Illadopsis > Illadopsis cleaveri. The sequence continues at coordinate 9,994 of VXBB01006449.1, read as the reverse complement.
GGCAGTATCACCTCCCACAACCTGTTGGACAGGTTTCTTTTGATGCATCCCAGGATACAACTGACCTTCTGGGTTGCAGGTGCCCATTGCCAGCTTTTGTCCAACTTTTCATCCGCCATCTCCAAGTCTTTCTCCACAGGGATGTTTCTGATGCCTTCATCCCATACTGATAATGGGGATTGTGCCACAACACCTTGCATTTGGCATTGTTGAAGCTCATGAGGTGAGCCATGGGCTCACTCTTCAAGCTTGTCCAAGTCCCTCTGGATGACATCCCATCCCTCAGGTGTGTCACCGCACCACTCAGCTCGGTGCACTCTCAACAAGTTTGCAGAGTTTGCATTCAATCCCTTATCTGTGTCACTGATTAAGCTATTACACAGTACTGTTCACAATACAGCCCCCTGAGGGACATCATTCATTACTGATCTTCATGTGGACATGGAGACACTGACCATCCAACTGACACCTCCTTCACTGAACAGTTTATCCATCACATCCATATCTCAGCAATTTAGACAAGTGTTATGGGGGGCTGTGTCAAAGGCCTTAGACAAGTTCAGACATATGATATTCACAGGCCTTCCCTTACTCATTGATGGAGTCACTCCATTACAGAAGGCCATTGGGTTGATCAGAAGAGCCCTGGTGAATCTGTACGGGCTGTCTCAATCACCTCCTTGTTCTCCATGACCTTCTCATGCACAGAGTTGAGGCTGACAGGTAATTCCCAACCTTCTTTCTCACTTTTTTTTTAAGACCCAAGAAATATGCAATTATATCAAAGGATGTAATTTTGGCAGAAACAAACCCAGTAGGAAATTTTTTAATTAACCCAATTATTTTATTACTGGTATAGCAGTGTTTTTTAAATTGTTGTACTATCAGTGAACTCTAAAATCTTGTATGTTCACCACCTCAGAATGACCTGCTATTATACAGCAAATCATTAGCAGACAGGAGGAAAAGATTAAGCTGGTGAACAAAGGTTGAAAATAGTCACAACAAAGTGTGTCTCTTTCCAAAAGTATTCATTTTCCAATAACAGGACATTGCATATGAACCATATCCCTTAACAACAGAGGAAACAACGCAAGTGTTTAAACATTTTTAAAATACATATAAGGAAAGCTGACACTGAAGCTGGAACACTTCTCCTCTTACGCACTTCTCCTCTTCATACACACACCTTCAACGTGTTTTACATTAATTTGCTCTATGTCAGAGCTTCAGTTTTTAAGATGTGCCAGAAGTCAGACAATGGGAATACTCAAGTTATTTTCTGTAAATAAATAGCGTCTAAGAGAATTAAAAATGCACAAGAATTTCTAAGAGCCAATTAGACCTTTAGCTGAAACTGGCTCACATTTTCACAACTGAAGAAAAGCTTGAGACAGAGTGCCTCACAGGTCATAGACACAATAAATTCTGCTTCCCCAGATAACAGAACAACACACTAACTTGTGTAATAAATACTATAGAATGCTGTATACAGTGTACAGTCTAGAAGACAGGGATTGCTGTCCTCTGCCTCTACCACAACACAGTCCCTTTCCACAACAGGAAGAATTGGATAATGACACAAGAGCAAGTAGTACACTATGAAGGCAAGGAGAAAACACAACAACATGCAGTGCATGGTGCAACTGTGACCTACTGCACCCTGCACCACACATTCAGAAGCTTCTGCATCACACTTAAGTTGGTCTTTCTGCTTTATGTACAGAATACAAAGTCATAAAGTAAAGCCTCTCTTATCATTATTACTAAAACAAGAAACAAGATTAGCATCTTGGATTACAGCATTTTCTACTACATTAAACACAAATACTCTATCTAATTGCATTTTTGCGAATTTTTTCCTAATGCACATAATGCTTAGTACACAAATGCTCTTCACAAAATCATATTACTCAAATTAAGGAAATCTGCAGGAAGACTTTTAAGTTGCAGATGTTAGGTATTGAACCTTTCAATTTTTAATGCAAGTACTCTAATTATTTTCCTTTATTTCACAGTCAAATACCTTCAAGCAATAAAGTGGAGAATTTGACAGTAGAAGAAACTTCTAATAGAACTAAAAATTCTATTCAGTTAACGAGAATTTTCCTCAACCCTCATGTTGCTTCTAACAAATACAAAATAAACAATTACTGCACAAGTTTTTATTCAGTATCTGTGGGTTGAGACGCTGGAAGAAAAAAGCTATGTCTTGACTAAGTTCATAGATGCTAAGGCATGGAAGATCCATGCCAATGTAACATGATTTCCTGACTGTAGAAACCTGCCAAATTGTATTGTAAGCACTTTTACTTGAAGTTCAAAATGTTCTTCAGTTTTTTCTCCTCACAGCATCAACTGGCAGAAGTGAAATACCACATACAATGTTGAAGCAACTTTGAAAAGAAATCCCCATTTACAACACTTTTCTGCTGGCAACCCATAAAAGCAACATAATACATGTGACAGGTCCTAGAACAGATCAGAAGCGATAAAGCTGGAATTATGTTATTATAAATACCATTCCATAGGAGAACATGTAAAAACTTGCATATACTTGGAAACAGGGTATCTGTAAGCCAAAGATCAGTAAGGTGACCTAGAACTTATATTCCCCAATGTGCCAAGATGTGAGGGAAAGCACAAAGTGTGTACTATTCTGGTTTTGGTACAGGCATCTAAAAACATATCTTTAAGGTTTTTAACAAAATGTCCTAATGGATTTCTGAACCAACAGCTTAAACATCTATTGTGCATTTAAGTATCTTTGAAATTCAACTGACACTGTACATATAAGGATGCCTTTTTCCCTCCTGCCCTGCAGTCTTAAATGCTGGCAAGGAACAAGAAAAGTAAACAAAGCATTGAAAGAGAAAATAATTTTGGTCACCAGCCAAGGGGGTGATGTGACCTAAGAACATAAGGCACAGTAAGAACTTCTTACGACTTAACCGGAGATTTCTGGTACTGAAACGTTCACCAAAAACAAAGATTGCAGGACTGAAAAGAAAACGCAATCTCTCTATTACACTAGGCTGTCTGCATGTAGGTGCAATTAAATAAAACACTGTCATCACTCTGACTGTAATGCTGACAATGATGTCACTTCTCTAGAAACTGTTAAGATAAATCATGTCTTAATGATATAAGTAAGAACACAGGAGTTGCTTTAGAAAGATCTGATCTGATCTGAAACAGTAAATGATTCATGTAATACATTTACAGGAAAATTCACTAGTTCTGTAGATTTTGCAGTTTCAACAAATGTTTGAAAGAAAGCATTCTCTTCTATGCTTTGCTTACCCAAGCTATCCACATACACAGGATCAAAGCATGGTTTGGGTTGGAAGGGATTTTAGAGGTCAGCTAGTTGAACTCCCCAGCAACACCTTCAAGTAAATCAATTTGCTGAGAGCCCTGTCTGACCAGACCTTGAACATTTCCAGGCATGGGGCATCCACCACCTCTCTGGGCGACTTATGCCCGTGTTTCACCACCCTCACTGTGAAAATCTTCCCTCTTTAATCTAAATTGATCCTCTTTTAATTTAAAACCATTACCCCTTGCCCTATTGCAGCAGTATACATTTGTCCCATCTTTCCCATATTTCTCAGAGGCCTCCACAAAGTACTGAAAGGCTACAATAAGGTCTCTCAAAAACATTCGCTTCCCCAGGCTGAAAGGCCCCAACTTAAAAGTCTCCCTTACCTTGGATGGTTCTGGGTTTGCTGGCATTATCAAAGTCACACACCTTCTCCCAGTTATCTCTCACTGCTTCAGGCGTCATTGGCTGATTCTTCCCTCTTACAATGGCACCCAAGGATCGCTCCCAGCGCACTAATGGGAAACATCAGCCAGAGAGTTCCAGTAACAAAGAAAGGAGCTTTCCATTTCTTTAGATAACTTTCATCTATGCTACTACCTTCAAAATGGTACAATAAGGGAAATATTTTAAGTACTCCAATGTAACTCACTGGTATAACTTCCAGCTGGACTAAAAGGGCTCACTGCTTTAACTAGCATTTAGGAAAGGAACAGCACTGGTTTTAAGTTTCACTGAAGCTACAACAGACTTAGTACTCTTCAGAAATATTAGTTTTAGGATTCTGTCTGCTGAGAAATTGTAGCTAGTATGTACCTACAGACTTTCTCTTCTGACATGACTTTGACTATTAATTCTTAGGAATCTTCTGAAAGCATGGAAAACTTAAGGGAAAAAGTGAAAACCACTTGCTAGCTATAAAAGAACCTTAATACCAGTAGCCAACACCTCTAAATGGTCTCTGAAGTTGTATTTCAATACTGTAACCTGAGAGAAACTGGTAAGGCCGATGTGAAATTAGTTCCATAAGGATACAGACTTCCTGGACTGTAATTCTAGTACTTAATCAGTCATGTTGGGTTTGCTGTTAATTAGCAGGAGGCAATGAATAAGGCCATATTGGTACCTCATTAACAACCAAGTTTCATTTCAGTAACTTCAACAATAGCCATTATAATGATGAAAAATAGTATTTTCTCTTGATCAAAGTGCAGATTTTCAGCTGTATTAAAACCTAACTGCTTGTGAAGGGCAGCAAGATGTTTTGTGCTGCTACCCTGCTTCTTCTAATCTGTTTACCACACTTCTTGAAAACCCTATTCTAGTTACACAGAACACTTGAAGTTAGTTGGAAATGTACAAAATGGTTATAAGTGGGGAAAAAAAAATTAAAAGAAAGCAGAATGATTTCCTGAATTAACAGCCCTACTTCCAACCCACTGATGACACTCATGTAGGCTGAAAAGTTGTACCGTTCATGAAAACAATGCTTGTAACTAGATTCAGTGGATTTAGGAAAAAAGTCAAGACATCTCACACACTAAATATTTTTTCTTCTCATAACTCCTCAGCATCGCCTGCAAGTTTTCATTACATTAATATTTCAGCCAGTTACTGGAGTCACTAAGGAAAATATGTGGGTAGCATAGCTACTGATTATTTAAGAAGTCTAATTGCCTAAATACGCTTATACATGGGTATTTTAATAGAAGGGTAAGCGAAAGTGGAAAGCAATGCAAAAGGATGAAATGAAAAATGAAAAACATACCTGTTTATCAGCATGTGATACTTCTATATCATGAAAAATTGAAGTTATCAAGAAAAGGTAGCAACGTTTACTTAGCGCCACAAATTCTACTTCAAATTATGCCCAGGATCCAAGACTTAAAGTTACTTAGGCAGATTTTCAGTTACTGTTAGTTCAAAAGCATAACAATGCACATACCTAAGTTACCAGTTTTTCCCACGTGAAGTTAAATTTTTGACTTTTACTGAATATAAGTAGTTTTATCAGAACCCTAGCTTTTATTCATCTTCTCGCCTGAGTAAAAAATGTCTTGAGCACACAGTTTAAGTCTAAAGAAAATTTGCAGTCTTGATGTCAATTTCAAAAACAAGATCAATCCTGCAACATAAAGTACTTACATTTTCCAATCCACCCAGCTCCCACCTGTCAAGACAAAAAGGGTATCATCAGCTTATGACATATCACAAAACAAAGCTTTGGTAATGTTGGGAAACAAAACTATACTCCAGAACAAACTCAATATATTAAGAATTTCTGAACTACTGCTGGTTGTATTTAACAGTTTAGTTATGCACCTAAATATGATCAACATAAAACAGTTTCCATCCAATATATGACTTAGCAGTTTGATGCCAATACCTATAATGAATACCATAATTAAGTTATTACTCCTTCCTGCAAGCTATTTTCTATGTTTGAATGATTTTGAGAACAAAAATGTCTTTTGAATTTTGGTATCTCTTCACCCTTAAAAGAGTACAATAAGAATTGTAACAATCAAACTGGTAGCATTTTGAACACAGACCAGAACTTGACAAGGCTGCTACTGCCTGAAGTACTTGTCAAATACTGTACAACCAGATCAGTATTTCTTCTGTCTATGCTGAGTATGTAGTTCACACACGGTAATTTAGTTTCAGCAAAAAGTTAAAGGATGGACAAGATAAAACAACTGATTTTGGGGGAAGGAGCAAAGGGAGGCAAGGAGGGAGAAGAAAGGAAAAACAAAAAAATTACCTCAAACAGACTACCATTTTCAGCACAGCTCTCATGGCAAAGCCAAACTACTAAAGGAGCAACATATTCTGGTTTGAAAGCATCGACCAGATCTAGAAGAAATTGGAGAGGGGAATCATGAAATAGAAATACTCTACAGTTTTACTAAATTATTTAATCTAACACTCTCTGCAGAATCAGGAGAATTTTATCAATAGTCATGAAAAGAGAGGACAAACTAAATGAAACATTTGAAGATTCAATAAATACAACCATCTTTTGAGATACATATATGCTGCCCAACCCCCTGACATGGCTTCTTAGCCAGAGAGATGAAAGCCTGTTTAACTGTTAGGAACACTGTTACATGCAGACTGTAAAATCAGATAACCTTCCTAAACTTCCATCTGACAGGCAGCCTGAAACCAGGACAAGACAGCTACACATAATCCTGATGGAGATGTACCTGAGCAATTTTCCTTTTAGTCTGCTAGTCAGCTATATAGACAAAACATTACAAAAATAATTGCAGCTGCTGATTGTTTAAGAATTATATCATTTGGAAATGCTTATTTTTCCAAATAATACAGAGAATTACCAGCCCTGCTACACTTACATATCAGTCCTATTTTGAGATTTTCATTGACATCTAGCACAATAGAAAGCTATCTGAAAACTGAGACATTGCTATGGAACAGTGTGGTTGTCCAGGCAGGTCTTATTACATATTCTATCCACTGCCTGAATAATAACTTTGCTTTATTTCCTCTTTCAGGTTTTAGAATATTATTCTTTCAACAGCAGTAAATATATAGCTGTTCCTCAGCTAAAGGTCATCAAGCATTTTCAATTATAGCCAGATTTTCCCAGATGAAGAGCTAGGAATGCTTATCATTGTAGGTACTTCTTTAATAGCAAAACTAAGGTAAACAGAAGTTCATTTTTAGAAGTTCCACAAAAGCAGAAGAAAGTTAAATTCCATTTAATATGGCATGTTGTAAGTGCACAGCAAATCCCTCAGGCTTTTCCAAAATATTCCACTTTATGCCACATGTAACGTAGTCTCAAAATCTAGCCCTATACTATTATCATTAATGCTTGTAATCCACTTCTAAAATAATTTAAAAATAGGCATTAGAAATTAAAAAAAAAAAAAAACAACCAAAAACCAAAACAACCACACAAAAGATGCAAACTGCATTTAAGAGTTCTTAGCAAGAACAAGAGTATGTGGGTCAAGTTGAACATACATAACAATGTATGGCAATGAAAAAGCATAGGTGCCTGTAGACATCTGAAGACAAATAGGAAAGCCCTGACCACGATAACAAGGATAAGATATCTGAAAATGTTTTTTAAAGTTGTGGTGTTCAAATCTTTTAAGAGTATTTGAAAAACTGGACAGGAACGGAATGAATGAGATAAAAAAATCACCAGAGCTGTAAGTGTCTTACAGAGAGACCAAAGGATCTCACTCTTCTTAAAATTACTAAGAAAGAAAATTATGAGGTATTTTTTATCATCCTATGTAGATTAAATATCTTCAGAACTTGCCAGCTACTGTAATCCATTTTACACTGCATGCTTCATGTATTTGGATCTTCTATAAGCAATTGCAATAAATCACTGGACCCTACAACCTATAAAACTGTTAGAGTCATGACCACCTGGATTATTTAGATCTAAACCAGGCTACTTCAGTCAAACAAAAATCAAGCATTCAATCTGTGCATAACATGCAAAATATATTACGCTCCAATACCCTATCAGTCTGAAGAATGTGATGATTCCCTTGGCTTTGAGATCTGCCCACCATAAGGGAAAAGAAGGTCAGGAGTGAAATGAAATAGGCTGATTCTATAAGATTTTCTGAAAGCAATTTCCTTTAACAGACCTTTTTTTTCCAAAGTATTTTTCTTTTGGCCATTTGCCAAAGTAATTAATCAGTCTATTTATCCTAAATTTACACTTACACACAACTGTCTCCTAAAATGTTCCTTACATTGAACTTCCCAATGCAGTACTCAGTCAAACCAGTTCAAACAAAGATTGTAGCTGTGCAAGAAAGAAAAATTAGGCAATTCAGTTCACTATCATCTCCTGCTGATCATGGAACCTCTAAGTACACACATGACATGTTGTGCAAAAACCCAGTATTTTGCAATTAGATAATATTGTAACAAGTGCAGACATCTTATGCACATACCTGATGTCACATGTGATGAAACAAACAAGCCTTTCTACTAGTGTAGGAGGATCTTGGAAGAGATTACAATTAAAGAGCCTTGCCACATGAAATTGCTTTTTCAAATGAAAAAACTTGCTTCATATTTTGTGGCAGAAAGTAAAAATTCCTCACAACAGACAAAGCAAGTAAGTTGACAGTTCAAGGACAAAAAGATAGTAGGAACAATGAACTGACAGTATGTGAAGTGTAAAGGACTTGCATTTTCTAAGAGGTAAGAAAATTTGTTGTGCTTCAACTCACTGAAAAATCTCAGTACATGTAGACCTTAAATTATTCACCTTGAGGCATGACAGTCTGGGTCAGCCTGGATCCAGCAGTAGGAGCAATAGTGTTGCAGTGGATGTTATACTTCCGGCCTTCAACTGCAATTGTGTTTGCAAGACCCAAAAGGCCAAGTTTTGCAGCACTGTAGTTTGCCTGACCAAAATTTCCATATATTCCAGCAGCTGAGGATGTCATAATTATTCTAAGGGGAGAAGAGAGGAAAAAAAAAAATTTCTTCAAGTTACTTGATTCTACACAACAGCATTTTCCAGCTTTGGCATTATAATTTCCATATTGCACAAAACAAAGTATGCAAATAAGAAAAGGTTGTTGGTTTCGCTAACAATCAGGTAACTATTTAATGTGTGATGGATAGCAAACATCTCACAAATCCTGACACGTTGTCAGAGTAGCAGAAAACTAACAAAGTCATGAGGTTTTCTGAGTGATATTGCAGCACTAGGAAAGACACTCTGTGACACTGGGTCCCATACAGAGAAAAATAATTTATTTTCATTTCTATCCACATTTCAGGTGGTATTATTTTCACAACTAATAAAAGGTTTCAGCACTCAGAAGAAAATTACTTTACTAAAAATTACTTCCCTTAATATTATCTACCTGGTAATATCTGAAGATCTGTTCTCAGAGAATTCACCTTCAAAGAATTCTAATATGCATTAAATGCATGACAGAAGACAGGAAACTGAAGTCTTGCTCTTTGCTGTCCCCATTATTGCTTTGGAGATGACTGAACTGCTCACACAAGAGCTCTAAAACCCCTGCAATTCACAGCTGGTTTGAGACAAGAAAACGTTGTGCTGCAGGTCATCTCAATTCAAAAGACATGGGTCTACACCTTCACTTTTAAAAAAAGCCTGTCATGGTTTGACACTGGCCAAATGCCAGGCACACACAAAAGCCACTTGCTCACCCTCCCCTGCCAGAGCTGAGCAAAGGAGAGAAAAAAAAAAAATAACAAAGAGCTCATGAGTTGAGATAAGGACCGGGAGAAAATACTCCAAGGGCAAAACAGGCTCAACTTATATGTACAAAGTGCACTTATTACTAACAGAGACAGAGAAGGATAATGAGAAGTAAAATAAGCCCTTTTCTTCCCTCAACCCCTCTCTCCTTCCCACCAACATCACAGGGAGATAGGGCATGGTTTGGTCAGTTCATCAAGATTTTTTTTCTGCTGCTCTGGGAGGGGACTCCTTCCCCTGTGAGGCCGTGGGGTCCCTCCCACAGGAGACAGTTCTCCATGAACTTCTCTGGCATGGCTCCACTCTCACGAGCAGCAGTCCTGCCAACACTGCTGCAATGTGAGTCCCTCT
>VXBB01006443.1:500560-512001 GCA_013399915.1 Illadopsis cleaveri | reverse complement strand
TCTCACCCCTCGGGGGATTCCACCCCAACATATGGACAGTGTGCTGCGCGCTCAGGGAACCCTGGGGACTGGGACAGGATGGGCAGATGGGGACGGGTATCGAGGCAGAGCTGCTGCCAGGCATCGCGTGGGGAGTCTTCCCGCTGCGGAGCCGAACTCGCAATCCCGTGGGTGTAGGGCTGGGGCGAGGCTGCCTGGGACACCCCACAGCGGCCACCCCCGCAGTCCTGGGGCACTCGCCGTCTCCGTCTCGTTCCCACAGCTCCGTCAAGGCGGTTTTTCTGGCCGCGCTGGCAGCCGGCCCGGCCGCCGCTCCCGCTCCCCCAGCCTTTTGTATCCTGCCGTTTTCGCAGCGGGGGTTTTTCCATCACTCCCATTCCCAGATGCGACTGAGTCACCTCCTAAACTCACACCCACGAGCCTTCCCAGGAGCTGGAACTCCAGTCCCAACGTGGTGCTGCCTTCCTGGGCACTGCTGCCTTAAAAGTGTGGGGCCTCTGTGGGGCTGGAGGCAGAGGGGAACCTGTGAGGCTCACGGTGTGGTGGCATCTCGCATGGCCGTGAGGCATTTGGAGACCTTGGGATAGTTTGCCTTTTCCAAGGAGGAGCGCAGCCCCAAGCAACAGCCCCAAGCCAGCTCCCACTCCTGACGGGCTGCTAGGATTGCAGGAAAACCCTTTTATCGGCATTATTAGTCATGAGGTGCCTTAAAATAGAAAGTGTGTGTAATCCCAGCCCCGAGGAACTGTCAGACCTCGGCCAGCGCTGCTTAATGTCGCCTGCACGACCTCTGTGACTGCCCTGGGCACCGCCCTCGAGCTGCGGGCTGGGAGGGATGCACAGGGAAAGCATCTGTACCTGCTCCCCGGGCACATGCACTGCAGGGAGCAGGGCCGGGGGCTGAGCACCAGCAGGGAGCTGTCGTGGCTGGGGAGTGCCCTCCTGGCTCCCGAGGGACCCATCCTGTTGATGGTCAATGGCTGAGCCAACAATAGCGTCTCAGGAAACGCCGTGTTCAGAAGGTGCTTCCTTTGCAGCCCGTGCTCCGGAGCTGGTTTGCTTTGCTTCTGAGCAGAAACCTCCAGGGGACTCTGTGCTGAGTTTCAGAGTGCTCCAGGCCTGCCTTTCAGCTTCTGCACCAAACCCAGGTGGATTTTTCCCAGCCCTGGGTACTCAGAGCACTCAACTGCAATCACGTCTGATGAGTTTGCTTTCAAATTCCTGTTTTGTTTGGTTTCCACTGGGACCAGGGTGGAGGAGTGGAGCTGGACATGACCCTTTCGTTTTCCAGCTGAGTGCGAAGGGATGTTTGCAGGTTGGATGTTGCAGGGAAGGAAAACAGGAAAACAACTCATAGTTCCCCTTGCATCCTTCACCCGAAGCCTGGTAGCGAGGTCACAGTCAGAGAGGGTCTGTGGGTTGAGCTTAGGGAGAGGCTGAATGCCCTATGGCTCCCACTGGGACTGGGGGTAAAGCTCAGTGTTTGTCCTTCATGTCTGCAGGCCCAACAAGGCAAATTCCTCAGCGATGTGGAGAATGAGCTGGAGGAGCTGGCAGTCACCATCGCCCAGGCCAAGAAGATGGTGGAGCTCATTAAGGTGACTCTGCAGTGACTTTGCTCTGTTAGTGCAGCTCTGCTGGGCTGGGGGTGGAGAAGGGGCTGTGAGATTTTAGGGTGCATGGGGTGTAGAGATGGTGCTCACGGGTGCACCGTGAAACAATGGTGGTCCTGGCAGAGATCTCTGACGATTCTTTCTCTCATCTGTGCTAACACTCTTGGCATCTCTGGTTGCTTTAGTTTTTAACATGGAAGAAGGAACAGGGCAAGGGCCATGCCAGGGCATCCTCTGGCTCTTGCACCTTCTCTCCCCAAGCTCATGGCAGGTTTGTCCCCTTTGGCCCTCGTGCAAACACATCACTTTCCTGCTTGGGGACACCAAATGTGGTGCAGCAGTAAGTGGCAGCGCCCAGCCAGGTCCCTTGACAGCTGTGCTGTGAAGTGATCTGATGTCGCTAGAGGACACGAAAAAACCACACTCACCCATCAAGTTGAGAAGTGAGGAGAAAAAGAGGAAGTTTATTATGATTTGGGGTTTTTATAGGGTTTGGAATTTGTTCAGGGATTGGGGGACGAGAGTAACACCTCTCTGACCCCAGTGGTCCACTTAGAAGTCCATCAATTTGTCCTTCCCCCTGGAAGGAATGTGTTGTTTACAAAATATCAGTCTTTGTTTTTGTTACAAGCGGGAGAAAGCTGGAGTAAAAATGTGAAACCATCAGAAGACTGAAAAATCAGGGCGACAATCTGAGTTCTTGGGTGAAGGGGGTGATGGAGTGTCGGGGGATTCCACAGAGCTGAGAACTGGGTGCTGGGCAGGGTGCAAGGGTGGTCCTCCTGCACCCTCACCTGTGGGACCTGACCCCTCTCTCCCTGCACTCAGGGTGCTGCCACGAAGGAGAGGGAGAGGGTGGAGAAGCTCTTTGCAGAGGCCTCCCAGGTGCTGGCAACCTTCCAGAAGGAGGTGATGGGATTCATCGAGGATGGGGAGCGCTCCATGCTGGGGGAGGCCGAGGCCGATCTCCGCTGGAAGGAGGAGAGACGAGCCAAGCTGGCACAGCGCAAGCAAAACCTGGAGAACGTCCCCAGCACCGACACTGTCTACTTCCTCCAGGTGGGATGGGGCAAGAAGGAGCTGACAATGTTGTATTTTGGGGTTTTGTCCCGTTTCCCATGGAGCTGGGGGCCAGGAACCCTGGGATGTGCAGGCTGCCGAGTCTCACTCCTGTTGGCATGGTCCTCTCCCCTCCCCTCTCACGGGGGACCAGGTAGCCAAGATTTTCCCCTCATTGCCCCCACCTCAGTCCTTTCTCTGACTCAGGAGAGGCTGATGTGCTGCCCAGAGTGGGTACCTGGGTGTGGGAGAGAGTGAGAGTTTGGGGTGCCCCCTGCCTCCTCCAGCATCCCCCCCCGCCAACAGCCCAGCAAGAGGAGACCTTTTAGGCAGGAGATGCTGCTCCATGCGAGGTGAGCATGGTCTGAATCCGGGTTTGAAAGGGAGTGAAGAGAAAGTGCCAGGAACACGTGGCTGGGAAAGTGCTCTCCTCCCTATGCTGTCCTGGGGCCAAGTCCTGAGAGCTGCCAGATCCCAAATCCTCCAGGGCCGGGTGGGGTTGTGGAACAAGAGACAGCTTTGGCTTGTTTGAAACCTCCTGAAACTCTTTTTTGGCTCAGGAATTTCAGGCCTTGAAAGTAGCCATGGAAGAAAACCTCTCTCCACCTCTGAGCTTCCAGAAAGAGCTGAACTTCACCAAGTGCACCCAAGCCGTGGGTGCCATGAAGGATGTGCTGTCCACTACTTGCAAAAACCAGTGGAACCAGTTGCAGGGGAAAGGAATTGATGGATTGAACTGCCAGGAGATGGAGGAAGGTTTGTGTTCATCCAGCCCCTCTGCCTGGATGGCTCCCTGTCCCTTTCCCTCTTCCCTGCGTGGGTGGGAGGTGGCTGCAGGCCCCATGGCCCCTGTGAGTGCTGGCCTCTGTCCTTCCAGCCCTGGAAGCTGCTCAGCACGGGTTCCCTGCACGTTGCACAATCCCTGTCTGGGCTTACGCCTCTTTGAGGTTTTGTGAATTTTTCCACAGAGACCAGAGACTGGAGAGGCAACAAACAGCCTGGGAGTTAGGCAGGGCCCTGTGGGAGGGGGCAAGTGGCCAAAGTGGCCTCCTGTGAAAGGGGACTCTTCTTCCCAGGACAGACAATCCTCCTCATGGAGCAGGCTGTGGGCTCCCAAACATGCCAGGCTTAGAGAGCTGATGTGGCAGCTCTCTCCTGTGCTGTCTCATTTAACCTGAGCTCTCTCCTTTCTCATTTTCTTGGATACCCATGGGATTTGCAGCTGGTTCCTTGCCCTGCTGCCCACCTCCTTGGGGTGACAAAAGTGGTGTCTGTCCTTTCCTGTGTGGGAGCCAGTGGGGATGTGCAGGGGGAGTAGGGATGCTGGCTGGGGCTGTGACAGCTTGGTGCCATCAGGGGCAGGGGACAATGCTCCAGTAACCCCCTTGCTGGTGGTTTGGTTCCTTTACTGATGCAAACCCTTCTGTCCCGTTGTCCACAGCATTGGCCGAATCCCAATTTCCAGACAAGTCCAACAATCCTGCCTGCCTGGAGAGCCGTGATTATTTCCTGAAATGTAAGCGGGGGACTTTTGCTTTGGCAGTTGTTGCTAAGGCTCATCTTCCCTTTCCTCTCCCCTTCCCGCCTGCCCGGCAGCGCTGATCCAGCGGCTGTGGGAGTGCTGCCACCAACAGAGGAAATATTGCTTGGCTAACAGGGCAGCCTGCTGGCTTTCCTGACAGCACTCAGCCTGGTTAGGTGATGGGTTTTTTCCCTTGTCTGGAGTTCTGCTGGCCCAGCTGCCCCAGGGGGGCTGCAGGCGTCCTGTGTTATTTCTGCTGCCTTCCAGCCCTTGGCAAATTGGATCCCCTTTAAATTAGATCAGAGTTGGTGCATCCGCCTTGTTTGCTATAGGACCCTGGGCTGGTGAGGGTTGTCTGCAGCAGCAGAATGATAGGGATCATGCAGTGGTGGAGCAGAGTAGGGCAGGAGAGGCTGAGGCTGGAGGGTGCAGGGCTGGGCTTGAGCTCCCACACCCCACCTGTGTGTCCCCAGTCTTAGAGGGGATATGGGGTCACCTACTGACATGTCCATAGGGACAAAATGTGCCTCAGTGGCACAGAGCAACAAAACCTGGGCTCAAGGAGGGTGTGCTCTTCTGCTGTCAGGTTGGGACATGCCATGGTTCAGACTGCAATGCAGTTGATAGTGATCCATGTCCAGGGTTGTTCCCTGGAAGAACTTCCTTGGGCATCCCCTCTGTTTGGGATCTATCAGTGTTCTCACAAGGCCCCACTTGCTGGGGGCTGCCTGTTCATAGCTGTGGCATACCTGGCTGTTCTCTCTTCTTGGGGTCTCTCTCAACTGCATTTATCTGTGGTTATCTGAAATGTGCTTTATGTGAGATTTTCTTACCACCAGTCAGTCAGGTGGATTCTGCAATGTCTGGTGTCACTGTTGAGCTCATCAAGCAGCGCCCCTGCTCTCTTCTCTGCCTGGTTACCTGTATTCATCCTGCTTATGGGAGTATCAGCTCTTTCAGCCTTTCATCCTCATTGACTGAAATTTACTATGAGACTTAAAAGCAAGGGGGCTGAGTGATGGGAAAGATCAGACAGGATCATGCTTGTCACAAGAGGACATGAAAAGAACCACACTCACCCGTCAGGTTGTGAGATGAAAAAGAAAAGGGAAGTTTATTTGGGGGATCTCAACTTATATAGTTTTTGGGATTTGGTCGAGGATTGGGGGATGAGAGGAACACCCCTCTGACCCCAGTGGCCAACTCAGAAGTCCATCAATTTGTCCTTCCCCCTAGAAAGAGTGTATTTACGAAACATCACTCTTTGTTTATCTTACAAGTCCTGAGAAGACTCCAGTAGAAATGAAAGCAATCAGAAGGCTGAAAAATCAGGGCGACACATGCTCATCACCAAAGGCTGGGGCAGGGAGAAGGAACAGTAGGGCTTCCAGAGTGAAATCTTCAGCTGATTTCCTTGCCTTTCCCTCTGCATGCTCACTTCTCCCTCTTGCCCCACACAGTTGCCTTCATCATCGACCTGGACAGCGACACAGCTGACAAGTTCATCCAGCTGTTCGGCACCAAGGGGGCCAAACGGGTGCTGTGCCCCATCCCTTACCCGGAGAGCCCCACCCGCTTCATCAACTGCGAGCAGGTGCTGGGTTTGAACCTCATGAACAGGGGCAACTACTACTGGGAGGTGGAGCTGATCGACGGCTGGGTCAGCATCGGGGTCATCGCCGAGGACTTCGACCCGCGGGAGGCCTACAACCACGGGCGCCTGGGCAGGAACGACAGGTCCTGCTGCCTGCAGTGGAACGGCCAGAACTACGTGGCCTGGTTTGGTGGCTTCGAGTGCACCATCCAGCAGCCCTTTTTCCACACCATCGGCGTCTTCCTGGAGTATTCGGAAAAGGCTTTAACCTTCTACGGAGTCAAGGACTCCAAAATGACCTGCCTGCAGCAGCTCAAGGTCTCTCCTTCAGCCAAGGGGAAGGCTGACCCGTTCCAGAACAAGATCAACCGCCAGTTTGCCTCTCTTTTCTCGTGCAAGCTGAAGCCAGCCTTTTTCCTGGAGAGTGTGGATGCCCACCTGCAGATCGGGCCGCTGAAGAAGGATTGTGTGTCGGTGCTGAAGCGCCGGTGACTGCCCAGGGAGAGGGGCACGGACAGACCCACAAAAGTCTCTCCTGCAGGTTATTGCCACCTCTCTTTGGTGGCCCTGTCTGTCTGTGGCAGCCCTCCCTCCTTTCTGCACTGTTGGGGACCCAGGGCTGGATGAAGCCTCCTGATGGGCAGGGCTGGGGGCCAGGATGGGGCTGGATCCAAGTGCCAGCTCTGCCACTTGAGTGAGCTTGGGCGAGTCCCTGTGCTGCTCCCTGCCCCTCGGCTTCCCTTTCTGGACATCAGGGACTGTGACAGCCTTTCTTGGTAAAGTGTGCTGCTCAGAAGTGCCACATGGATTTGGAGCTGTGCCTTGGCCGCCTGCCCAGTCCCTCTCCTTCACCTCTGCTTGCTCTGCCCCGGCAACTTGTGCAGATGCTTTGTGCCTTATCTCAGACTCTGTTGCCGATGCTTTTTTAAGTGCTGCCTCATCGACACCTTCTGCATGCTCCTCACAAAGTACGTTTGATGGAGCAAGCCCTGTGTGGACCAGGTGAACCCCCAAAGCAGACGTGGTCACTTCCCTAGTGCCACATCACTGCTGTGCCTGGCATGGGAGAGATGGTGCTCCAGGGAGAGGGATGTGGAAGAGCCTAGCTGGGTGCTGGGGTGATGCTGGGGTGATGCAGCACCTTTCCTTGCAGGGCTGCCCACCCATTAGTGCTGCAAATGTGAAACAAGGATCTCTGCCCAGGTGGGAAAGGGAGAAACCTCCTGTCGAGAAGCAGCACCACTGAGCTGAAAATCTGCCCCTTAGCTTAGAGATTTTTAAGTGGCAGAGGTCCTGTGAATATGTCCCAGAGATAAATGATCTGGTTTAGTGTTCTAAGGACAGCTGTGAGTGCCTCGATAAAGGTGCAGCATCAGTCA
The DNA here is from genome assembly GCA_013399915.1 of Illadopsis cleaveri. Taxonomy (NCBI): domain Eukaryota; kingdom Metazoa; phylum Chordata; class Aves; order Passeriformes; family Timaliidae; genus Illadopsis; species Illadopsis cleaveri. The sequence goes on along the minus strand of VXBB01006443.1, from coordinate 504,834 downwards.
GCTACTAAATGACCCTTTAGACTCTGGGAATAAGTAACAATTAACAAAAACTACTCTCAAGCGAGAGGGAACACTGTTTCCTTCAGGAAAGGTGGAAACTCGAGGCTGAGAGACAAAACTGCCAGTTCACATGTCCTAAGGGAGCTTTTTCAGAAGGAAAACACAGAAATACTGCCTGTGAGGGCAGCACAGAGCAGCCCCTGTCTCAGCACAGCGTGCCTTTCCACAAGTTTATTTTTTCTGGGGTTATTTTGCTACCTACCTCCCAAAGCTTGCTTTACAGAACCGTGGTGCTGTGTAATGTACCCCTGGAGAGAAAATATAGAGGGCCAGTTTCTTCACTGGCATGAGTGAGTCAGGGATGATGCAACAACCATCAGCAGGGATAACAAACAGCCCATTTAGCTAAATATATGATATATATATTTATTTTTTTCCCCAAAGGATAAGCTGGAAATCATAGTGCTATATTCAAGTGGAGCCAAGGGAAAAATGTGAACATGAATAAAAGGCACGCACAAAGGTGGGAGGTTCGAAGTTAAACCACAGTTATATGTAAAGCCACGTTTACATGCTGAGGCTCAAAGAGCTCCTTTACTGTGACTCCTTTGCCAGTGCTGCCAATTTCTGCTGGTGCAGAAAGAGCTGCCAGTGCCCTGAAAATTAGGATATTTGAGTGGATGAAGGGTCTGAATGCAGCCACCCCTTCTCTGGGGCAAGGCTGGTGAGTAAGTTTGGGAAGGGACTTGCTAGGATCTGTCTGCAAATTCCTTCTCCTCCTCCTCCTCCCCTGCATGAGGTGGCTCCTAAACTGCTACGAGCAGTGGGAAAAGGAACAGTAGGGCTTCCAGAGTGAAATCTTCAGCTGAAATCTTGGCCTTTCCTGGCTGGTGGGAATGCTGCCCAGACTTCTGTCCGGATGGGAATTCATTCCCTGCATCCTGAGCTCCAAACCCTCTTTGTTTGGCTGGCGCCAGCGGCCCCTGCAGAGCTCAGCCCTTGCACGAGATGTCAGCAGTGACACAGAGCAGGCGTCGCTGCTGCTCTGTGCACGCGGGGAGAATGTGGTCTCAGGAATTCCTGATGGAATGAGAAAGGCAGAGCTGTGCCCCAGCCCGTGCGTGGTTACATCCTGGGAGGACGAGGAAGGGAAGGAACCTTCATCTCTGCAGGAAGAGATCTCCCATGTGGGCCCACATCTGCGCCGTAAATCTCATTTGTTCAGGCTAAACTCCCACAGTTTGCAGCGAGGAGTTTTGCCAGAGTAAACACAGCAGATCTGGGTCTTTGCCCTGTTTCGTTTCGCCGTAGGCAGATTGATTGCTCCAAGGGGAAACCCACGCTGGAGCCACGCATCCCGCCCTTCTCCACTTTCCCAATGCACAGACACAAACCTCTGACCTCCTTCAGGGCTTGGGAGGCTCAGAGGGATCCTCTCTTCCCACCCTGTCACCACGTGGGAGCAGCTCAAGAGGCCACTGGGGCGTCTGGGCATGGTGTGTGGTTGTGCCACTGCTTTGGGTGCATTCATGGATGCAGCTCCACGGAGCATCTGGGGGGCTCCTGTGGATGCACCACGGCTGGGAAGTGCTGCCCAACACTCTCTTTGCTGCTGCTTGCTTTTATCCTGGCTGGGAGTGCTAAAAACCCTCCTGGTTTAGGGCTGATTTACGATAGGAGCAATCCCCTCAGGAGCTGGGTCAGAGTTTGCTCTGTGCTGCCAGTAATTTGGGCTGTAAACTGGAACGACCAGGGAATGTGCACTGCTGTTGCTGTTTCAGACACACAAAGGACAAGGCAGGCACAGCAGAAGTCAAGGAACTTCAACTACTTTATTCAAATTTGACTCTAACTATTTATACATCTGTACAAAGGTCAAGAGATTGGCTACAAGGGTCGCCACCTCTTTCACCTGGATGGTGAACATCACCATCAATCACAATTCTCCTCCCAGAGGACAACTATGTAAACTATTCAAAAATATGTAAACTATCTAGAGATATATACTATATTTTGCTGAGCTGCGTGAGAAAGCACGACTGCTAAATCCAAACATTGCAAGCAAAAAAAAGCAAAAGCAACACACTGCACCAGCTCTGGATTCCAAATTTTGCTGTAAACAAGGGGTTAAATGCAGGGTGAGATGAGATGAGATTCATCAATAGCACTTGGCAGTTTAAACAGCCTTTCCTTGTTCCCTTGGGTTATTTCTGCTGTCACAGAGTGTTCCTCTTTTTAATTAGGATTTTTTAAGTACAGTAACTGTAGGTTGTTTTACAGTGTGTGAAAAAACTGTAACAATAATATAATGGTGTTAGAGACTATGATTTGACCATTAAATATGATACAGTCATTGCCCTGGGTTGTCTTTCCTTTAAATACCAAACCATTTGAGTTGTCCCATTATCTCATGTTTACTTTTCTGTGTCCTGTACATCTGGCGTAAAATAACACAGATTTTATTTTCCAAGTGTGTCCAAGGGAATTCTGCCACATACACATTTTTATTGTAAAAGGAGCGGAAGAACCTTAAAATCCAATAATAATTGTCAGCCCTGGGCAAGTCAAAACAATGAATTGTCTCAGTTCTCCCTTCTATGTCTGTCCTCATCCTACAAATAAAAGAGATTATCAGATTAGGTATATTTTCCTTAGTGTTTTCCAGTTTTAGAGTACAAATTTCCCAGGTTTTCTCTGTGATGAGGAGGTCTAGAGCTTCACACACACACACTGGCAATTACAGCAGCATCTTTTTTAAGTGGAGGCTGCTTTTCTTAATCCCAAATGTCAGCTGAAGTTAGCATAAAAATGTTATTTGGTGAGTTCACATTAGTTCATGTGAGGTGCCAGTGCTCCATCTGGGCATTTCAGTAGGAGTTGAGTGGATTCTGCTCCTGACTTTAATAGGAGAAGAATCAGAACTGTTTGTTATGGCTGTTTCTTAAAAGGGAAACTTACTGCTTATTGAAAAAGCGGATATGAAAAGCACAAACTTGTTCTTTTCTTGCCAAGAAACCGTACAGATTATGTCACCACATTTATTTAAATCTGGTTTCCATTATGTCGTTTTTTCTGCTTTCCCCCCCTACTCGCATCTAGTTCTCAGGCACTCAGACAAGACTGGGCTGCAAATCCAGGGAATTGCTCAGATCCATCTAAAAAGATATAATAGCGGGTAATACATGCTCTCATTTATATATTATTGATATACAGCTATCAGTTATCGATCTGAGGGAGCTCTTCAGTAATTCGTTTTGCAGGGTTCCTATTTTAATTGAAGTTATGCAATCTTTTTTTTTTTTCCAATTCTTCCGACTTGCACACCTTGAGGCAGTAGTTTAAACCCTTCCTGCAGATCTGCAGATGCCATAGCTATTTTCTTGCTCCCAGATTCCTGACAGACAGACACGCAGACACGGTCCTGGCTTGTTTACAGGGCAACCGGTTAGTCCTTCTAGTTTAGCACACTTCAGTATAAGGGGGTAATTTTTTGGATGTGCTTGATTCCATCACTGAAGGCAGCCAACAACAGGATCAAAAATCTGTTTGCAAGTGGGTGAAACAAGAAATGCACATCAAGTGGGAATTTTAAAAATCGTTGGAAATTAAGCATCTTCGCTGTTTAAGGGGCTAAACCTCGTTTTATGTGCAGAACCGCCAGACATCCGGGATTATTTTTATTTTACTCCACGAAACAGCACAATTACAGACAGGGTGCTGGACCCTGAGGCAGGGAAGGGGAGGGATCATGGCGGCCAGCCTACAACTCCCAGCATGCACCGCGTGGCCGACACGGAGGGTGTTCATGCAGTGCGTGGAGGGACTACAGCTCCCGGAATACACCGCGCGGGCGAAAGGCACGGCGTTAAGGTGGTGTGACGGGGACTACAACTCCCATCATGCATCGCGCGGAGAACACGAAGCAACCAACTCCGTCGATGGCGATGACTACAACTCCCAGCATGCCCCTCGGTCCCACTGACGGCAGCACCTTTTTCCCGCGCAGGCGCAGAGCGGGGTCGATGCTGTGAGGAGGAGGAGGAGGAGGCGGAGGAGGCGGCGATGGCGCTCAACAAGAACCACTCGGAGGGCGGCGGCGTCATCATTAACAACAGCGAGAAGTGAGGTGCTATCCCCTTCTCCCCTCCTCCGGCCTCGGGAGCCGGGGGATAGCGGCGAGTTGCCTTCTCTCCCCGCCCTCCTCCTGCCTTCCTCCTCAGGGGAAGCGGTTGTGTGGGTCATGGGGGGGCGTGCTGAGGGGGCGAGGCGGGTGA
>VXBB01006443.1:471890-500513 GCA_013399915.1 Illadopsis cleaveri | reverse complement strand
AGGGGGTGGTTTAACCCTCTCGGTGCCGGCGTTGCTCGTCCTCCCTTCCTCTCCCTACGGCTTAGGGGCTGTACGTATCCCCCTGCCCCAGGGCCTGTGCGGGGGGAGCTTGTCTAGGCCTCAGCTGTGGGCCCTTCCCCCCTCTACACCGCTTCCCTCAGCATCCAGCCTGTCCCCCAGCCTGCTGCTGGCTCTTGCTGCTGTGCCCAGCCTCTCCCCCGAGGGCTCAGGAAGGGCTGGCAAAGCTCAGCTCCCTCTCAGGTGATCTGGCCTGGGCCGAGGCCTCCCCGCTCGGGGACACTGCACCTGCATCGTTCCTCGGCTCCAAGGCTGCCCGCTGTGGTTTGCCGCGTTCCTGGAGCACAGCCCCCTTTCTGTGTGTGCGGGAGGGAGCAACAGTGTTGGAAAAAGGTGCTGGGATATAACCATGGAAACGGCAAGCCTGCACAGAGCTGCCTCTGTCTGCATGGCAAAGGGCTGTCCGCACCCGCTGTCTGCCAGCGCCGTTCTGACGTGGCAGTCATCTGCTTCGGGGACAAAGGAATGCTTCATCCTCCAGCGCTCCTTCCCACCGGGCCACTTAAACGCTGGTGTAGGAATTCTGTGCCTGACTTTTACTTGGGATGTGGCCTTTCTTAGAAGGCTTTAGTAAGATCCACTCAGGTACTTAAATTTGCATTCCCTGAGAGAACTGCAGCAGCTGAAGGTGTTGCTGTTCTCAGCTGTCAGCCTGCCTTGCATCAGGGCCTGCCTGTCCCTGGCTTGATCCAGCTGGAATGCTGCAGTCTGAACAGAGTTGATCCCACTGTCCTTCCCAAGCTGTTCCTGGAGGGACAGGAATTTCCTGGCAAATGACTGAGGATGGAAACATGTCAGCTGCCAAAGATAGAGGTGGTGGAGATTTCTGCAGCTTTAGGGATTAGAGTCCCTAATGTGGATGCTGTAATGTCAATACAGGTTACCTGCTGTGTCCATGCAAAGGTTTTAATCAGGTCAGTTTGTAATTGAGAATTAAGGAATCAGTGCAGGCAGCACGACTTAAAGAAGTTTTGTGGCAGGGAAGGGGAGTTCCTCTGGATCACATTTTTGTGTCAGAGGTACTTGAGCTGTGGTGAGACCTTCAACAACCATGTTGCATAAGCTGGCCTGAGCAGTTTCTTCTCCTGCAGTCCTTCCTCTGTCATGTTAGTTGTGGACAACTGAATTAGGAAACTCATCCAACAGAAATGCAAAACAATAAAAAAAAAACCCAATTAAAAAAAAAAAAAAAGTCTTGAGATTTGGATCAGCTCAGGGTTTGCTGCCTGGTGCAGACAGCAGCAGCTGTGTCAGCACACCAGCAAGGGAACAAGCAGACAGTGCTACTTCAGTTGCTGCTGCTGCCAACAACAACAACAACAAAAAGGCAAACCAGACCTGATTTTGTCTGCTGAGCATCTCCATCAGTGCTGAGGGTACAGGTGGTTTTGGTGGGTCAGTAAACTTGTGTGCATGCTGCACTTCTGCCTTGAGCTGTAACTGCTGTCTCTCCTGTCACCGTTTGCAGTGTCTTGATGACCTATGACCATGTAGAAATCACCTTCAGTGATCTGGAGCCAATGCCAGAGGCCTTCAAGGGCACCAAGAAAGGCAGTGTTTTCCTGACTCCCTACCGGGTAAGTGGTGAAAGGCTTTATCTCATCTAAGGAGATAACAGCCCTGGAGTCTGTATTTAAATGTCCTCAGTGCATGAAAGTCAGGATAATCTACACCTGCTTGAAGTGTGGCCCATCCTTTCCCTCTGGGAAGCATTATGAATTCATGGCATATCCCATCTATTTGTCAACAGATAATAAATCTGATTAGTTTTTGTACAGGCAGCTGTTTAGTCCATCAGGCATCTTCAAACTGGAAATTAGCAGTGGTCAGGAAATGCTGAATGCAACAGCACAGCTACTAAATCACAGCTGTGTGGAGCAGCAGGTTCTCTGGAAGCTGGGAGGAGCATTATCTGAGCAAGGGACTTCCTGGAAGGCTTTACTACCTTGAGGATTTGGTTTACCCCTGTGGCTGTTGTGTGTAGCTTTTGGCTTGCAGAACTGGTGATGTGGGAGGGAGTTTCAGTCCATGGAGAAGTCTGTTCATATAATAAATCAGGGCTGTGTTTCCTGTTTGTTTTGAATAGCTCTTGTAATGTTATTTTCTTTTCAGGTTATCTTTGTGTCGAAGGGGAAGGATGCTATGCAGTCATTTGTGATGCCCTTTTATTTGTTGAAGGATTGTGAGATTAAGCAGCCAGTGTTTGGAGCAAATTACATCAAGGGCACAGTGAAAGCAGAGGCAGGAGGTGAGTATCACATAATGTATGTTCTGTGTCTCAGTTCAGAGCAAAATCCTGGCTACCCAAACCTTGACACTGTCCAAATGGGTTTTCACACTCCTGCAAAAACATGTTTCTTTCATTGGCAGCTAAAAATATTCCCCTTACCAGCTCCTTGTTCTGTTACCATGAGCAGGTGTTCTCTGCAACCCATCTCGTTCCTGCTCTCTGCAAAATATGAAGTTCAATTAAACAAGTGGAGTCAGCAAGAACGAGGATGTAACTTTGCTTTGGTCACCTGGGATCACCTATCCTACCTGCATCCAGGTTCTCCTGTGCCAAAAGCTCAGATCCTTTCTGGCTCTGGGTTCAGGTGCAGATCCCCAGAGCACTTTCTTGTGTTTCTTGTGCAGTTCAAGGACAGGTGTGCTGTTGCTGTACTGCATCCTGGCAGTGAAAATGGCACTTGGAAGGGAATGGACTGTCTTGCAGTCAGGGAATTTAAGGAGCTGTTTCACATTAAACTCAATGAGGAGGCTGTGGCAGGCATTTTGAAGAATAATTTTGGGTTTGACTGGTTTTTTTTACCAAAGGCAGAAGCATTCAGCAAACTTTCATTCCTCAGCTTGATTCAGTCTGGTAGTTGTGGCACAGAAATCACAGCACAGGGTGTCAGAGCCTTCAGCTGGAGTTCTGAAATCAGCATTGTACCTTCTGCATGGGACCATCCAGCATGAGAGGGAGCCTGAACATTAATGACAAACTAAACTGTGAAAGGCAAAAGGCTTGAGCTAAATCTTTGTGAATTTTCCCCAGAGGCTGTTTCTTAATGGTGATGTTGTCTTAACAGCCATGAGAGTCTGGTTTAGCTTAAAAGGCTCTTCAATCTACTTGTTCCTGTTTCAGCACAGCTTCTGCTTTGATGCTTTCTTGGGACTCTGGAGTGTTTTTCTTTTTTATACTGTAACGTGAGATGTCACTAATTTGTTTGTTTTTTAATTATTGTTTATCCTGATTTGAAATATCTTCCATGGGCTCTAATGGATTTATGTGGACCATGTTTGTCATTAAGCTCTTTGCTTTGTTGGGCACTCTGACTCCCAAACTAATTTGGAGCTGCCAGTTAGGTGTAGTTGCAGAGGCTTTTTAGCAAACGGGATTAACAAAATCCCTGTCTTCTGCACTAATCTTATCCAAAGCAAGAGCAAATCCAGCACTCCTGATGGCTTGGCCTGTGACAGCTACTGTGGCAACAGCCACAACTCCAGAAAGCTCTTGAAGCTCTCCCTGGTGGATGTTTCTGCTTCAGTTGTCTCTTGACCTGACAATACCCCAATGTGAATTTTTTCTGATGATACCATAATTCTGCCACTTCCTCTGCTTTTTTTTTTTTTTTTTTAAATTTGGATTTTTGGGATAAGCTCTTTAAAGAATTATATACAGAGCATCTGTAGATGCAGCAAGTAACCTAAATAGCATGGAAATGACTTCTCCTTGCTCCTTAGTGCTGTCTTTCCTCCCTCAGGTGGCTGGGAAGGATCTGCCACATTCAAGATGACATTTTCAGCTGGAGGTGCAATTGAATTTGGGCAGCGGATGCTGCAGGTGGCATCACAAGGTATGGAAGTTTGGGAGTGTCTGCCAGAGTTCTGTGGTTTCAGCAGCCCTTTTCTGAAGCTTGCTTTAAAAAATACTTTTTTCACATCTAATCAACAGAAGATTTATTGAGATGACACTTGTTTTTCAGATAAGGACTCTTAAGTTTGTTGGAGTTCTTGGCTTGCATTTGAGGCAGGCTTGATGTTCTGATGAAGTCTTGTCTTTGCTTTTCTAGTCTCCAGAGGTGAAATACCCAGTGGAGCTTATGGCTATTCCTACATGCCAAATGGATCCTATGCTTTTGCACCACCTGCAGCTAATGGGGGCTATCCATACCCACCTCCTCCTCCAGGTAAGCCTGGAAACTAAGGCTGGGGATTATTCCAGTGAGTAAAGGTTTAAAGAATTAAAATAGGTAAAAAGGGCAAGAAATACAGATTTTACACGGTGTTTTAGTGATGACTTGTGTAGCTTTTGTTCCTGAGTTTAATAACGTTTGCCTTGGCTTCTTTTGGTTGATAACTCCACCCAGAGGAATTAAATCTCTTGCTGTGTGATCTCCTTTCCTGGCAGACTTTTATCCTGGTCCTCCTGCAGCAGATGGAAACATGGGCTACATGCAGCTTCCACCCCCACCATACCCAGGGCCCATGGAACCCCACGTCAGTGGTCCAGACCTGCCCTCCACTCCTGCAGGTAAGGAGCATGTCCAGGGGAATGAACTCACAACAGTTTTGTTGGCAGTGAAACAGACTTTGTTTCTTGTCTTTTGGGGAACTTCGAAGCTCCACTTAGAAGTTGAAATTTGTTTAGAAAAGGGATTAGGGAGATCCCTTAATCTCCAGCCTTCTATATCCAGCTCATTCTGGAGTGCAGCCTGATTCTCTCCAGGGTAGACACCATTAGTGGGCATTTTACAGATGGATTTATTCTTCTTTTGACAGAAAAAATACAGTTTGTGATTCTCCTGTGGTAGTAATCTTGCCCTAATGGATGAATACAAGGAAACTGATGGTGAAGTGTGTTTGTGGTCCATTTTAGTTCACAACTGTGGCTTTGGTGGTGTTTGCTTCCCCTTCCCTTTTCACTCTTAATGTGATTATTTTTGCTGAAACAATATGGAACAGGGTAAGAGAAGGTGGAAGGGAGCTGGGGAAATATCAGCCTCTTTTTTCATTCATTTGGGATTTTGTTAAAATGAAAAAATAGCTATTGTGGTTCAGTACAGCCATAGATCTCTTGCAGGTAAGAGTATTTGTTTGGATAAGGATTTAACTTTTCAATTTGAATAAATTACCATTCATCTTTTAACTATTATTTGGAAAGTGGGGCTGCTCCAGAGGGTTGTACAAGATCTTTGTGTTCTGCAGAAATGGAAGATCTGGATTATCCTCAAAAATTACCATCGTTAACACACAAATCCCTTGAGCTGCTATAAACTTGTGCTGATTTTTGTTTTGCCTGTTGATTTCACTCCCAGGAAGGATGGTTTGTTCAGTGCCTGTTGCAAAGGATATTGTCTGTATTTAGGCAAGGCAACAGCTAACATCTATTTATGGCTGACATGCAAGTCCCAGGTGACATTTCCAAACTCAATTTTCCTCTGTTTCACTGGGAATTGACAGTTAAGGAATTAATTCCAGTGGTAACTGGAAGAGATAATGCTCAATTGTTTGTTGTAGCTGTTTTGCAACTTGAGCACTGGTCACAGGGTGCTCTGTTAGTAACTCTTGATGGCCAGGAGTTCATGTTTTATTGTGAGAGTTCTCAGTGTCTCCCTAACCTGTCACTTCTCTCCCTGTGACAGCTGAAGCCAAGGCTGCTGAAGCTGCTGCCAGTGCTTACTACAGCCCAGGCAACCCCCACAATGTCTACATGCCCACGGTGAGTCCCTCTTGCTCTGGGGTTTCAGGGGAGCCCAAGTGTGTGTCTGGTAGATCTTCTCTCAGTGGCACAGCAAAGCTGGTCTCAACTGACCTTGGTGTCTTGGGTTTTTTGGGGGCTTTGAGTTTAATATTTTATTCTTGGCCGTGCACTGATGTCCTTTTCTGATCTTTATTGCAGGACCAGCCACCCCCTCCTCCATACTTCCCTCCAGAGGACAAGAAAAACCAATAAGCTGACACAGAACTTCTCCACGACTCATTGCTTTCTTTTTTTTCCATTTTGGCAGAATTCTGGGGCACAGTCCATAGCACTGACAAGTAGAGTCTTCCCCCAAGGCACACTGCTTTCAGGGGCTCTAGGAGTAGGTCTGTGCAGAGCAAGGGGAGGGATTTTGGCAGCCTGGGTCACCTGTGGAGCTCAGGGTTTGCTGTCCTGCAGCATTCCCTCCTCCCTGTGCGTGGCATCGCTACACCTGCGGGTTCTCTTCATCTCTGACTGCTTCCCTTAGCTCTGCTTCTTTTGATACTGAAATTGTCCCTCTTTGGAGTCAGCACCTGCTCTAAACTGCTAATTAACATGATCATGACATGGCAACAAGGCTCTTGGGGGTGAGGGGTGTCTTGAATTTACCTTAGTGTGCATCCAAGAGCACCTCTGGACACAGGGATGCCTCTGGTTATTCTTTTTAACCCAGAGTGTCACATCCAACTCTTAGCTCTTGAGAAAGGACTTCAAAGGCAACCTTTAGGATGTCAAAGGAAATACACACCTATGACATTTTCCAGATATATATTCAGCTTTCTTGGGTTTCTTTTATTTAAATCTTAAGTCATTCCTGACAATCATAGCAAATAATCTGGTAGCCCTTCAAATTTCCCTGCTGCTCACCATGTATGACAATGCTGCCCAACTTCCCTTCCTCAGACATGCTGCTCTCCACAGGGTTCTCCAGTAGCATCTGAGCAGTTTAGATCCCATGGGAACACTAATATTTCTGCAGTCTCTATTTTGCAGTTAGGTATGTGGGTCCACTAAGTCCTGAACATTCTCCTCATAGTCTGTAATGCACTTATGTTTTTCCTTTGTTGTAACACAAGTTACACTTTTTGGCCAGTGAAGCATCTTCCTGCTGTGATTTACCTGGTGAATTAACAGCTAATGGGTAGAAAGCAGTTGCTTTACTTCTGCCCTGGGAGCACTTGAGAGAATATGCAAAAACATTGGAATAAGCTGTAAGGTTCAAAGTGTTGTTTATTGCTATTTATGTTCCTGGTCCAGCTGTGAATTCCCAGTCACCCAAACCTGGACTCCTCCTAGCATTGATTCCTTGGTCTCATTAGCAACAGCTCCAGTGCAGAACCTCTGCAGGACTGATCAGAATCTGGGCTGTGAAACTTTTGCATTGTACAAAGCTTTGCACAAGTCACACTTCACTGACTTCTGACAGCTGAGAGAGAAAATCCTTCCCAGCAAAGTGTGACACAAGGTCCTGTGCTAGGGAACTGCTGAGACTTGCTGCATGCAGCCTGCTCTGAGAGAAAATAAAGGTCCACCTCTTGTTTTCTTTTTCTTTGAGTTTAGCTGATTAATGAAATTGCTACTGTTTGTGCACTGACTTTTCTAAAATTGCTACTGCAGTGATGTAAAGAAATGGTTATTTTAAAATATATATTTATTTTGAAGGCATTTGATTAATATATTAATGTGAAATGACTTTTGAATGCAGATTTGTTTTGCCAAGACTAAAGTAAAGAGAAATCAGCTCAAAACTTGGGATATTTGTGTGTGTGAATGGGCAAACTCCTGGTGAGTTGGTAGCTTTGGATACGGAGGGGAGGAATTAGAAGCAAAATCACTTGGATTTTGTATTTTGTTATTAGAAGCAAAATCACTTGGCTCTTCACTGGTGACATCTGTATCTTGATTTCTCTTGGGTGACTTTGTGAATGAAAATAAATGTTAAAACGTTTCAGCAAACTCCCATTTCACAGTTCCTGTTGGAAGCTGGTGCAGCAGCTGCTTTACTCTGCCCAGATATGTCACCCAGGTTGTTTTTCCAGACCAATTGTCCTCATAAAAGTTACAACCTGTTCACTATTTTACTTTGCAAGAACTAGCTCAGCAATGCAGCATAATGAATGCCTCTAAAACATGTCCCTAATTAGAAGCAAGGCACAATTTTATCCTTTTTTTCCCTGCAAGTGTGCTGAGGTGCCTGGGTGGTTGTGCCCAGTGAGGTGGGAGCTGTCTCAGGTGTGCTGGGAGTTGTGCTCCAGCAGCAGTGCCAGAGCTGTTCCTCCCTCTGTGCTGAGCCAGGTGTGTCTGTCTCACTTGGCAGGGCAGGACAGGAGTGTTCCATGTGGGATCAGGTCCTGGTCAGTCTCCCTGGCTCACACGAACCCCTGTCAGACAGGAGGTTCCCAGAAGCTGCTCCAGGTATCATCCAAACCTGGCTTGGTTTCATTCCTCTTCACAGCAGCTGCTGTGCCTGCCTTCATTCCTTTGAATTTCCTGACCAGCCTGCAGGGACATCTTCCAGATTCTGTTCATTTTCACATCCCTTTTGCCTCTCACATCCTCCCACATGGCTGTTTGACTGCATTTTAAGCCTGGCTGAGCCACTTGGGTTTGTTTTCTGTAGAAGGGGTGGCTGAAGGAGGAAAGTATTGAGGTTTACAGTCCAGTAGGAGCTGACTAAATCCTGATTTGTCAATTAAATTATTTCCAATCAAGGTTTCCTAAGTCACATCTGTCCAGCTCTAAGATGATGCTGAAACCTTTCTGTTCTGGCTCATTCCCAGTTGCCCTCTACTCCAAGACAGAATCCTAGAAAACACAGATTGCATGAACTTTCCAGAGCTCTTGCCCAGCCCCACTCCCTGTGCAGCTCTTAGGCCAACAATCAGAACAAATCCATGAGGTTCCTTTAAAACCTGTCCTCAGCTAAGTGTGCTTGAGAGAGAAATATTTAGATATCTGCTCCCATGGGAACTTGGCTCCGTGGTTTGAGCTGAGTCACTTGCCTTAGAGTGGAGAAGTGGCAAGACCTCCGGAGACACCATGAGGTTTCTGTCTGGCAAAAGAGAAATACACTCAAAGGATGAGTCAGTCTGGAATAAATGAAATGTTCCTTAGCACGGGTGTCTGGGCTAAATCTGGAGTTGAACCTGTGGGCTTTCCACAGTGGTTTGAGGTTGAATGTTCCCATTTCCCCAGGCTGGAGCTGGGCACAGTCTGTGGGGAAGGGAGGAAGAGCAAGCCAAAAAAAGAGATTGGGCGTGGTCTTGGTGTGTTCCCTGAGTGCTGGTAAGTGAAGCACGTTTTGGGAATGCTGAAACTGTGGGGCCAAAAGGCTGGCCAGGTCACACAGTCAGCAAGGGTCAGGCAGGTATTGGGCTGAGAGGAGCAGCACGATTTGGGAATCCAGATTTTTGGATGCTGGTGAGAATCTCTGCCGAAACCCCCAAATCTGGCTTTGGTACTCAGCACTCTCTGCCATCCCCCTGATGGAAATTGGGAGCTGTTCTCTGGGAAAGGGCTCAGGGAGGGTGGGAGGGTCACCAGTCCTGCTGCCCACGCAGAAAGTTTTAAATATTAAAGCAGAAAAGTGCAATTTGAAGTCTGCTGCTGCTCTGGAAGCAGGGTAGGAGGAGGGCAGGAAGAAATTTTGTGCATTGACACGTCTCCAGGTCTGGTTCCTGCCTCAATGATTAACTGGTGGTGCAGCAGGAGGCTGCCATGTGACAGCCAGATTGGTACCATTAAACTCCAATATTTGGATGGTATCTTATACTACTGAAGAAAAAGAGGAGGCATAGGCAACAATTAGTGTTGGATCCTTTGGCAGAGGCGGATTTTTCCACCACCACCTACAGTTCTGTCTCTGATGTGACTTGGGCTCTTCACTTGAGAAGTCTCTCCCTGCCCCTGATGCTGGGAAATGCAGCTGCTTCCCTCCTCTGGGGAGTGTGGAGTAACTGGGTATTTCCAAAGTGCTTTGAGATCTTGTGCAAAGAAGTATTGCTGCAGGAACCGCAGATTTCCTACTGTCAGCCCTGAAATCCTGGTGCTGTTCCTGGGGGCTGGGGAAGGGCTTTACCTTGGAAGGATTACCCCATCCTTAGGGATTAAGGATCCTTTCCCTGGAAGGATTGCCCCATCCTGTGTGTGCTTGCCTGAGGTTGCCTCCAGACAAAGGAAGAAACAGAGTCCTCCTCTTCCTCCACACATTCTGCCCAGGTTTTACCTCAAGTGCTCCAGCTTCATGCATTAATTTCTCTCTGGCTGGGGGGGATGCACTAAGCAGTTGTAGAGAGTGGGGTTAAGCCCACCTGGCCAGCACCCCCCTGTCCTGTGTGTACCTTCCTTTGGAGATCATGAGGACTTCAAAATGATGCCTTAAGTTTTAGCTTTCATATTTTCCAGATTCTGTACTGCATTAGTATGTAACTCTGAACTTCATATAAAGTGTTAAAAAGTTCTCTTCACAGTTTAGTTAGGCAAAACAATCCTTTTCCAGCCTGAGAATCAAGGCCACCATTTCAGCTCCAGGCCCAAAAAGTATAAACAGCGAATCGAGGAGAGCAATCTGGGAGGATGGGACTTCATAACCTGAAGCTGTAATTGGACAATTAACCCCAATATGTAGATGGATTAAAACTTATAAAGGTGTGAAAACTTATGACCTGTTGTCCGTCTTGTGTGGAGCCATGGCCAGGCTCTTGTACTGCCCAAGGTGCATCCTTTGAAGGCCTTTTAATAAATCCCTACTTTATTCCTTTAACACTGTCTAGCCTCTGTTCCAGGCAGCCTCCCAAGGCATCACCACCACTCTCAGTGCTGTAGATGGTCAAACTGCCTCTGCCACATGATGGACACTGTGATTTACCAGCTCTGGCTCACAGCACTGTCTCCCTTTGCAAGCACTGCTGGAGGTGGCAGGAGGTGTGGGATGAAGTTTGGATCCAGCTGCTCCCAGAGCATTCAGAAGCAGAGTCAGCCCTTGCCAGTGAGCAGCTCCTGTCGCATCACAGGCACCACCAGGTTCTGTAAAGAACTGCCAGGGGTGTGTTGGAGGTGAGTTTTACCAGGCAGGCTGTGATCTACAAGAGTTTCAGCTTAAAGCTGCACAGAAAAGCCCAAGTGACAAATGTGACGTTTGTGGGTGGGGACGGAATGCTGAGATGTGCAGGGTGGGGCTCTTTATTTCAGTCAAGGCTCTCTGCAGCCATAGCAGGTGTTACTCACCTGCTCTCTGGAACCAGTATTGCAGTCCCCTCCTTGCTCAAGGGCTGGCCCTGTGCCACCAAGAGAGGCTGCAGCAGGACATGAAGTGCCCCACGTCACTGGGAGCAGGAGCAGGGATCCGTACCTGCCGGTGGTGCCTGCTGGATCTCACACCTCAGGGTGCAAACGGACCAGGATCCCTCTCTGCTGGTTCCTCCCAGCCCACCTGCCACTCCCTACACAATTCCTATGGTTTCCAGATGCTGGAGCAAAAGGTATCAGCTTGGCTCTATTTACGAGCTCAGCTCAGCAAATCCTGTCTTTCTAAACTTTTCCTTTCCCCTGCTCAAGTTGTGTCTCCTCCTTTTCCATTACTTTTCTCTGTGAGGGCTGGGCTCTGGCTGGGACACACTGGCTCTTCCCGTGGCACAGACTGACTGCAATAATATTCCATGTTTTGGCGTGTCCCTCTGGAATGTGGGGGCGGTGGGAGGGGTTTTCCTGCAGCCTCCTCCCATCACCTAAGCATGCAGCCCCATGGAGCTTGGTGGGTTCCTCAGGGGCTTTGGCAAGTGTGTGAGGAGAATTGTTGGTGAAAAAGCCATGGGGACAATCTCTGTGCTGGAGCTGGTCAGTAATTTGGCATCTGTGCTCCAGAATAACCTGGTTAATGGGCACAGTGGGGGCATGGAGGTACCTGGGTGTCAGCCCTGAGTTATTCCACCTTCACAAGCATGTCCCTGGTCCCTCCTCAGCTCAGGCACATGCTGTAGGTCCTGCTGCTCTCAACTCAGCCCCCAAACCAGCAAACAAATTGGCTTTGAAATCTGTGTCTCCCATTCTCTGTCCCTGCAGTGAGGGGATGATAAATCCAGTGTCTGAAATGGAATTATCTGGCTGGGAGGGGGAAGTGGAAGACAGCACATGACAGTGATGGTGAAAATATTTTAAAGTGGTCACAAGGTGCTGTGAGGCAAATGAGGGGCATCCAGGTCTACACATGGAGTCTGTGACTTCCTCAGAGTCATCCTTGCATGTCCCTGCCACGGAGCTGGCAGCTCTTGTGCCAAACCGCTGCTGCTGCACAGGGCTCCCAAGGGGAACAGAGCTTTCACAACTCTGTCCTGTGTGGGTGGCTGGAAGTCCCCTTTGCTCTTCCCAGAGGGATGGAGTTTGCCTTGACATCCTTCTAAGATGTCCTAAATGAGGTGGGAGACACTGCATGTTCCCTGCTTCCTTCCCAGGTGCCACCATCTTTTGTGAGGTGCCCCCAAAGTGCTCAGGAGAGCCTGTGGCAGGAGAGATGTGGGGTCAGGGCAGGAGTAACGGGAGGGCCCCACAGGAAACAGGGAGAGGACATGACTGACATCTCTCTTGGGTATGGAATCCTTGGCCCCACAGCACCCAGTGGGTCCCAGGGGGGTCCCTCACCTGGGCAGCCCTAAAGTGGGGAAACAGGGATGTCTCTCATTTTGAAACCACCTTCCTCTCCCCTGCCTGCTGCCTGCACTGTCCCCTTTGCCAATGCCTGGCAGGCGCCGCTGGGTTTTGCAGAGTCATTGGACCTCGTGTTTAAAAGGAGAAGTGAGGGAGGGGCATGTTGAAATCAGATTTTTGACTATTTGCCCACTTCCATCCAAGAGATAAGAGTGAGGCCAGGCTGCGGCTTCAGGATCAAGACAGGAGGTAGGAGATAAACCACTATTAATGCTGCTGGAGGGTTCTTTTCTAGCAGGTTTTCCTTTAAGGGGAAGATGATTCCCTATAAAGAAGGTGATGATGCTTGTTCTTTGGAGATCTGTTTTCTCAGCAGCACCTGTAACCCCATTCACAAGTGAACTGTGGACTTATATTTGGGACAGGCATAAAGGATTTTCCTTTAGGATGACTTGTTTTTAAAAGGAATGTAAAGCTTCACTCCATATTGTCATGTATATGTTGGTTATTTTGGGAGGCAGACTGGCAGCATGGGAAGCAGCGGCTGTTTTGGGGAATGCCAACCCCCTCCCTTTGGAAAGTCCTGCCTTGGATGTCTGGGATGTTTTGCTAGTTGTCTGCCATTGCAGGAAATGGAGTTTGTCATGATTGTCTCTACTAACCAGAAATCTTTGCTCCTTCTGGAGCTGCTTTTAGGGCTTCTCTTATTGTTTTCTGGACGAGGAGTAATTTGGAGTGCAAATACTAGAGCTCAGTGATTTTTGTCACCAGTATTTTGTGGAACAGGTGGCTGCTGGTAAAACCCAGGGGAAAAAGGATATTTGCTGCTTTTGAGACCTAATCACCCAAGAGGTCTCCCATGGCACACACAGAGGCTCAAATCCATGTGATCCCTGCACAGAGTCCTTCCCAAGGACCGTGCTGGCCTCTGATGGGAGCTGTGTGCTCTCACCCTGCTGTGCCAGAGCATTTCCAGTGGGCATTGCAAAACAGTTCAGTGGCCAGCTGGGGAACTGCTGGGGAAAGTGCTTTTCAACAGACACTTCCATGCTGCAGCTGAACTTTTGCTTTCTAAAGCCTGCCAACCCCAGCCCCGCCACCAGCTCCTGGCTGGAGGGTCACTGCCTGATGTTGAGCGATAGTTATGACTGGATTTTATTTCTCCAGTGTTACAAGGAGGGAAAAAGTGGATTTGAGGATTGACTAAACTCTTTCAGCTGTTCTCTCTGTGCTGGTTGAGGCAAGAGACATCCTGACTGCTGTTATTTTTTGTTGGCAAGGAGAAGTGAAAGGTGTGAGCAGCTCAAGGATGCTGAGTCCATGTCCTGCCTTTGTCTCTGGGCTTGCTCTTTGCTGGGCCAGATTTTGCTTTTGCAATCAAAACTAAAAGCAAAGATGACAGCAGTAGTTTCCAAAGGCCATCGTGCACTTTTCTCTAGTTCCCACTAATAACATTTTGCAAGGGAGCATAGAGCTGATGTCCCAGATCAATAAACTGCATTTGTGTGTGTCACGGGACAGGAATCAGCTTCTCCACCACATCCCCCTCCATCAGCAAGGGAGGAGATGCTTTTAAACTGTTTGCTCAAGGTGAGCCAATGGAAAAAGCCTGAATAAAGCCAAGGCTGAGCCTGGCAGGGCTGGATAAGCACCTCTGAGCATCTCTGACAGCAAAGGGAACAGGCATCCCCAGCAGGTGTGGGGTGAGGATGTGGCTCCAGTGCCAAACTGGGTAGTACACAAGAAGGGGTTCTGAAGCCCATTTCCTTGGGGCACCCAATTCCTGGGGACAGTTACCAGAGCCCTCCTGACAGGGGAGGGAGCAGAAGTGTAACAAGCAGCTTTTGTCAGACCTCAGGGGACAAGGCTGAAAAATCTCAGGAGTGCATTTCGGCTTTTTTGTGTCTCACTGTATCTCTGGATTTTTATTCTGTAGATTTTTTTGGCATCCCCGTACGCCTGGAAATTCAGTGTTTTTATGCTGTGCAGGCCCTCCTGGCCCTAGTCCTATGCTGGCTGACCTGCATAAAGAAAATCTGCCTCCCACATCAAACCCCTGCCTCTGCTCTCAGCCCTTTTTCCATCTCCTGGTCCCACAACTTCAGGGAACGCCTTTTGCCATTATAGCCTGCTCTTACAGGGTTCCAGGGCAAAGGGACATTGTGTCCCTCTTAAAGCAATTAAAATAGTGCAACCTGCCTCAATGAAAGGACTGGATGAGTGCAAGGCTGGAAGGGACTGGCTGCCTGCCCTCGTGCTCTCACAGGGATGCTGCTGCCAGCATCCTCCTGCAGCCCTGCTTGGAGCCAGCATGCTGTGGGGCTCTGTGCTGATGGACTCTGAGTCCTTCACTGGTATTAAGGAGACAAATTTTCCAGTGCAGTTTCCATGGTCATGGTTTCCTGTTTGGATTCAGCACAAATCCCACAGTGCCTGCACAGTGCCACTGATCCCAGTGTGGAGCTGCTGCCGCCTGGGTTACATCTGAAGCATCTTTTTTATGGCTTTTGGACCATCCAGGGGCCAGAAAGGTACAGGGAAGACAAAACCTCCCACTGGGGAGTCACTGCCCTGCTGCACAGGGCCTGTGGCTGCTCAGCAACCCCGGCAGTGATAACAAACCCCAGCAGTGACACTGAGTGTGGGCAGATGTCCTTGTCCTTCCCCGGACTGTGGGTCTGGCTGCTGAGCAGCAAATGCAGCTCAACAGCTCCTCCAAAGCCCAGACTGCTCTCAGCTGTGCCTGTAGACACAACAGACACCCAGGAGCAAACTGGCTCTTCCCCTGGCCACCTCCTTATGGCCAGCCAAGCCTTCCCCCACCCAGTTTGTTATCAGTGAGAGCACCCTGATAGGGATCTCTGAGGGGAGGGCTCCACTGCGGTCTGTGACAGGCAACTGCCTGGCAAGTTGCAATCAGATTAAGTGTTTATAAGAATGAAAGCTGATGGTAAAGAACAAGTTTTCAACGTCATTTCTTCCTGCTTTTTTTCTCAGTAACCAGCTCTTTCTGGACAGCCTGTTTGGAAAGAGGTCACGGGCCCATTCTCAGTGCTGTTCTAGGCTCTTCACTGTGTCTGTTCTCAGCCCAACCTTGTGCAACTCTCCTGGGTGTTGCAAGGACTTCTCACCCTGCAGTTTTTGCATGGGGTTTCAAATCCTCTCCATCCCCCTGGCTGAAGGCACCCCCTGCTTTCTGCAAGGTCCCTGCCTCTGCTCTCAAGGCACGATGGATCCCAAAGACACATCAGAGCCCAGATCCTTAGTGTTGCCTCCACTAATCCTCTCCATTCCCCCCTTCCCCTGCTGGGCTTTGCCTTCTCAGGACTATTTCTCTCCACTTGCTCCCGATTCCTCGCTCGTAAGCGATAGCAGGGGCTGGATGTGACACCTTCCTTTTGCCCCCATCCCATGTGTGCCACCCCCATGGCCGAGGGGGTGCTGGGGAGCAGGGCCGGGGCGCCTGCGTCCCCGGGGTGCTCTGGAAGGAGCCCTGAGCACGTTTCCGCTCTGCTAAAATGGCCACGCTCTGATAAGGGCTGTGGTTTCCTCCTCCGAGCAAGCGAGGGAGTGGGGGAGGCCGCGGTTCCAGGCAGAGCTGCAGCCCTGCCCCACACTCAGCCACCCCCGAGATGGAGCCTGCTGCAGAGAGCCCCCCGGGGACCCTCCCCGGGGAGGAGAGCCCCGAGGTAGGTGGCCTGGAGCTCAGGGGGGCTGGGGACAGTGTTTGGGGTGCCGTGGCAGCAGGCAGGGTGAGAGTGGCTGTGCCCAGGGGACCCTGCAGGCAGCGCTGGGTGCCGAGGCTGTACAAGGGGAATGAGAGAAAAGGGAGCGAGGCCTGGGTGTGACCAAGGGATGGGGGTACCATACCCGTGTAAATGGGCACCCCAGGGTGGGAACGGGGTCAGCTGCAGCTCTGTGTGGGGTCAGCCCCCACTGAGGGTCCCCTCTGAGCTCGGCTGTGGCTTCCCAGCCCGTCCCAGCCCCTCTGGGCTCTCTGCTGCTGGCAGCTCCCCCAAAGCCCTGCTCTAGGCCATCCCAACCCGACCAACTTCCTCTGAGTCCCCGTGTCTGTCCCCATGAGATGGGACCCACAGCTCTGCCCAGTGCTGTTGGGAGCACGAGGGCACGATGCCCCATGCTGGACTCCTGGGATGGTCTGTCCTGGTGTGTCCCCTACTTAGGGACGTGTCCTCCCTCCCAAGCCCCCCTGTTCCTGCTGCCTCCCCCACTGCTGCAGCTGCTGGGGTGGCTGATGCTGGTGGCTGTATCCAGACCTGGATTTAAGCAACACTCCTGGATTTGAGCTGGGCTCTTGGCATGAGGATTAGCAGCAGCAAACATGTCCTGGTGGTTCAGCTCAGCTTTAGCTTAGCCAGTCCCGTGTGCACATGGGAGCAGGAGCAGATCCTGCAGCCGCCGTGTCCAGGGCAGAATGGGACAGCAGGGAGCTGCCCCCAAAACCAGCAGGGATTCCTCCCCCTGCCCTCCTGTGCTACCCCACTGCTGGGCAAGGAACAGATGCTGGTGTCTTGCTGATAAATAACAGCAGCAGAGAAATAAATTCCTTTTTCTGTCCCCTCTGCACTTGTGACCTTGCAATGGGTCTGTGAGGATGCTGAAAGACTTGGGGTGGGGCTGTGCCCCTGTACCTCAGCACAGGCAGGACAGTGCCAGCAGCAGCAGGAGGTGCATGGAACCTGGGCAGGGGCAGGCTGGGGCCCTCCTGAGTGCAACAGGTCCCCCTTTCAGAGAGGACTACTGGGCCACCACAGCCCCCAGCAGCCACCAGTGGGTACAAGAAGAGATGTGGAGGCAGGTGGGAGAGAAGCAGCTCAAGGGTTAAAGTCGCTGGGGCTGGAAAGGTTGAATTCAGTCCAGATGGCTGGGAGATTATGCCAGCCCTAGATTTGCCATAAGCAAATGTTAATGTTCAAGCTCAGGGTTGGTTTATTTTTTTTTCTGTTAGGGGTTCCTAAGGTCACTTTGGGACCTGGGCTAACCCACAAGTAGGATTTGCCCATGAATCCATCCATCCATCCATCCATCCATCCATCCATCCATCCATCCATCCATCCATCCATCCCCACCAGCCCTGCATGAGCAGGTACTGGGACCATGCTCTGAAAATGCCCCTCAGCCCAGAAAAGCCCAAACTCATTTTAAAAACTTCTATCATGTTTTTGGTGTCACCCCCTTGTACTCCCAGAGGCTCCAGTGCCAGGACCAGTAACAGATGGCACTGGGACATTGGTTCCCTTCCTCTGGTGATGTCATTGCTTGGATTTAATTCTTGTTTGGAAAGTCAGTGCTGTTGCTGGTCATCCTTCAAGTGGGGAATGAGCAGTGCACCCTTGCAGGTTGCAGAGATTTGTAGCAGTGCACCAAATCCTGATGGCTTTTGGCATCTCCTTACCCAGCCTGGAGCTCCTCATGGTGCTCTGGCCCCCTGCCCTGTCCCTCAGCTGCTTTGCTCTCCAGCCTGGTGCTGCTGGAGTGAGTGGCTCTGGGGGCTGAGAGGTGGGTGGTTGGCTTTTAAAGCCTCCTGGGGGTCACCCCAAGCTGCTGTTGCCACCCTTCAGCCCCCTCCTCAATTAATGAGGCTTGGGGGTAAAGCCCCCCGTGCTGCCCTGCTGGTGGGTGATGGGGGACACTGTGCCTCAATCATGGGGTGTCTGTGAGATGTCACAGCATCCTTTGGGACATCCCACCCTCATGTGTTGTGGGTGATGCCACCCCATCCTGGCTGCCCTGCCCTGTCCGGCCACGATTTCCTCCTCAAACCACGCTCTTGATGGGAAACCTCTCTGCTTCTCTTCTCTCCCCAGATGGATCTGTCCCACCGGTTCTCCAAGGAAGAGGTACGAGTGTGGCCCCACTGTGGTCTCCCTTGGTGGCACTGGAGGGGGTGGCAGTGCTGCAGGGGCTTGGGGACGTGGCTCAGCTCCTGGAGGTGCTCCCCAGGGGCAGCTGGTGCTGGGCGGGCAGGGCTGGATGCAGGGCCTGGCATGGAGCTTAGGGAGCTGTGGGGAGGAAATCCTGCTGATCCTGGGGGATGCATGGAGCATGTCCCTGCTGGCTGTCCCCACATGAGGTGTCAGCACTGTCCCCTCACAGCTGGCCCTGCTCTATGAGGAGGTTCTCTACACCATCTACCACCGCCTGGGCAAGCCCGAGCAGCACCACGTTGGGAACTCCCAGGAGCTCTACTCCTACGTGCAGAAGGTGTGTCCCCTCCTGACAGGGTCCCCAAAACCTGCCCTCTGGCATGTCCATCCCCCCAGCTACAGGGGATGGTAGGGGTCTGTTATGCCCCAAGCTCTCTCAGTGAGTGTTTAAAGGGGCTTTGATTTACTCTGGTGGTTCACAGGAGACCACAAAATTCTCAGGAGGCTGAATAACAAACTTTTACTTGCAAACTTGAGAATATTGATGTTGAATAAGGTTGAGCTTTCCATGTGCAGGGGCTTGGACTGGACCAGAGGCTCCAGGGGCCAGGATGTGGAAATGCCCCGTCCCACCTATGCAGAACTTGCTCCCATCACACACAGTTTCTCTCTGGCTGTTTGGAGCCAATAATCTTTCCTCTGGTCCCCTACGGGGTCACTCAGAGGGAGTTTTTAACAAGCATCACAAAAGATGCAGCAGCAGCATCCAGCTAGAGGGCTGGGAGTATCCTGTGGCTGGGAAATATTAGCCCTGGGGAGAAGTGTTTATCTTAGACTGGGGATGGTGGGAAGGAGGCTCTCCCTCAAGACCTTTCAGCTGGTCCCCAGCCTTCCTGCTGGACTCTGCAACTCTCCTCTCCCTGTGGGCTGCAGCTGGCTCCCAGGGAGCAGATGGAAGGCCCTGGCTGCTCTCCAGCCCCTGTTAACAGGGCAGCATCCATCACCAGCCCCAATATCCACACAGGCTTTTGGCATGGACGCGGAGGAGCACAGTGTCATCATGCAGCAGGTCATGGAGCTGGAGGTACAGTGTCCCCAGTATGCAGCTGGGGTGGTGTTGGGGGCTCTGAGCCCCTGTGACTGGGATTTGGGGTGCCCTGGGGTTGTCACTGCTCAGGTGGGAGCTGATGGCAAGGTCCAGCTCCAGCCCCATCGTTCCTTGCAGGGTTGATCCTTCCTCCCAGGGCTGGTGACCCTGCACATTAATAGCTGTTTTTTCCTTTTTTCAGAGCCCCATTTACTGCCTGAAAGCCACTGTGAAGGAAGCCAAGGGAATTTTGGGTAAAGATGTCAGTGGTAAGTGGAGACGGGTGGGTATCCCGTGGGAGGAGGGGCAGCTGCAGCTCCCGAGTGGAATTCCCACAGCTCTGCCCTGGCAGGGCTCAGTGACCCATACTGCCTGCTGGGCATCGAGGCCAGGAGCCAGGAGCCAGCCCACCCTGACCACAAGAAGAGGATGAAGGCTGTGGTCAAAGACCTCATCCCCGAAGACCAAATCCATCGCACCCAAGTCATAAACCAGACCCTCAGCCCAGTGTGGAACGAGACGTTCATCCTGTAATCCATCCCCACCCCTTGGCTCTGCTCTCTGGGGGGATGCAGGGCATGGCCAGGGCTCTTGGGTGTGGGTGGGGGTTCACTTCTGGTATGTTACTGGAGTAACAGCATCCCCTGGTGCCTTGCAGGGAGTTTAAAGATGTGAAGACAGCCAGCTTCCACCTGGACATGTGGTGAGTGGCAGCATCCCAGTGACCCCAAGACTCTGCCCCCAGGGGGTTCTGCCTCCTGGGATTCAATCTACACCTTTTTTAAAGGCCCAGAAGCCAGCCCTTTCCCCATCACTTTCTGTGGAGCACTGATGTGCCCTGTGCCAGTAGAGAAAGCCCAGGCTGGCTGTGCCCAGGCAGGGCTGGTCAAAGCCCTGGTTTAATTCATGTGCTGACAGATTTGGGCTGGGTTTGGGGGTGGCCTGAGTCCTGACACTTCCCTGCTGCTGTACTTTCCCTCCTCCACCACCATTGCAACTCCCTGCTCTGTTTTTCCATCACCTGGATTTGTTTCCCCCTTTCCCCGCGGTGGGTTTTGCCTCCCGGCCTCGCAGGGACTCGGACGTGGTGGAGTCGATGCGGCACAAGCTGGGGGAGCTGACGGATCTCCACGGCCTCAAAAGGTTGGTGCTGCTGCGGCCCCAAGGCTGCTGAGGGAAGAGGGGGTAGAAAAATGCCTTTTTGCCTGCTGGATTTTAAAAATCGCCCTTAGACCGAGGGAGGGAGGGTGGCAGGTCTGTGTCACCCTTCTCCACCCCGAGCACGGCCGGGTCACAGCTGCAGGACACCTCCTCACCCCTCTCCGTTGTTTGTGCTTTTCAGGATCTTTAAAGACGCTCGCAAAGACAAAGGGCAGGACGATTTCCTGGGGAACGTGGTCGTTCGCCTGAAGGTGAGCGCCTCCCCTCCTCCAAGGGGCTCCCCAGGAGCCTGTGAAACCTCCCGGGGTCTGGGCAGGATCCCAGCCCTGGGGCAGCACCCGGCACAGCCAGGATCCCGTCTCAGGGTCACAAACTGATATCAGGTCCCTCACTGTGCCATCGTCATTCCAACACACTCAGTCGCTGCACATCCTGTATCTTTAACCAGTACAGAATCTTCCTGCCCCATGAACGCAGTGGGATGAAGATCCCCTGGTCTCTGAATGAGATCCTTCTCCTGGGAAGGCTGCCCAGGGCTTCCCCGTTGTCCCTTTGTGCCTGCAGGACCTGCACTGCTGGAATGACCAGTGGTACCAGCTGGAGCCACGGACAGAGACGTATCCCGAGCGGGGACACTGTCACCTGCAGTTCCTGCTGACTCACAAGAAGGTGGGATGGGATGTGGAAAAGGGGCCCTTTCCCATTGCCTTGGCAGGATGGGACAGCTGCCTGTCCCTTGGGGCTTGTCTGGGGGCCACAGGTGCCCACCCCAGGGGCAGAGGTGCTGCAGGGTCTGCAGGTGCTGGACCCTCCCCTGAGCTCTGTGCCAGCACCAGGACCCTGCTCCTGGTGCACCTGTAGCCCTTGGCTCTCCAGCCCTGCTTTTTGAGTCCTGTGTCCCCACTGTGGCAGTGTCCCTGTGTGTCCAGGCAGGTGATGGCTCTGTCTGCCTTGTCTCTTTCCAGAGAGCCACCACGAGCAGCCGGACACAGCCCAGTTACACCGTCCACCGCCACCTCCTGCAGCAGCTGGTGTCCCACGAGATCCTGCAGCACCAGGTTCCCCCAGTGCTGCTACCAGCACCACAAGCAGCCCTCCAGCAGCTGGGTTGGGGGAGGGCTTCCTGTGCAACCCACACCCCAAGACTGTGTGTGATGGGAGTGAGGGCCAGGATGATGCCTGGCATCCTTCTGGGGCTCTCACTCCTGCAAATACACTCCCTCCCATGGTGCCTGTCCCCCTCCTCGCTCATCCTCTCTTGCTCCAGGACACATTCCCCCCCTTTCCCTCCTGGCAGGCCGGCAGCACCTCCTGGGATGGGGAGCTGAGCAGCCACGCCAGCACAGTGCTGTACCTGCACGCCACACAGAAGGACCTCTCTGACTTCCACCAGGACATGGCGTGAGTACCCCACAGCCAGGGTGCCCCAGTGCAGTGCTTGGGGCCATCCTGGGACCCTCTGACCACAGCTGCTCTGTCCCCTGAGCTCAGGTGTTGCCCCCAGGACAGCTGGGTGACCCCGGCTGTGACTGTGGTCGGTTCCTGGGTGCCCCCAGCCCCCAGGGGCTCAGCCCAGCCCTCTCTCCTCCCCAGGCAGTGGCTGGCCTACAGCAAGCTCTACCAGAGCCTGGAGTTCAACAGCAGCTGCCTCCTCCACCAGATCACCAGCATCGAGTACCGGTGGGTGCAGGAGCGCCTGAGGCCGGAGCAGGTGAGGGAGGGGCTCCAGCACCGTGTGTGGGGCAGAGATCAGGGAAAGGCACCCAGCCCTGAGCCTCTCCTCCAGGAGCCCCTGGGGCTGTTTCACTCCCTGTGTTCCAGGAATGGCAGGAGGTTGTGGGGTACAGGGCTGCCAGGGTGTCTGGAGGGCATTTCCCAGTGGTTTGTTCTCCCTCTCTGTGGAGAACCCCTTACCCTCTGCACTGACATCCCCCTCCCCCATCCCTGCCAGCAGGTCAATCACAACCCCCAGCAAAACTTAAATATGACCCAATTTCTGCTTCTCCCAGCCTGTTTTCCCAGAGCATCCCTGCACCCTGCTGAGACACTGAATTTTCCATGCATAGCAATGAGGTTTAAGCACAAAGCTCAGTTCAGTCCCTTCAGGGAAAAGCTACCAGAGACATCAGGGGTTTTTTCCCATCCCTGGAGCAGGCTGGAAAGGAATGGGAGCACCAGCTCCCTCCACTGTGATGCCGTGGTCCTGCCAGCATCTGCCTGTCACTGAGGAGGACAGTGCATGTTTCCTTTCTTCTCCCCAGAAAGCAGAGCTGGCCGAGTCCTTCCAGTCCTTGCTGACCTACGGGGTCTCCCTCATCCGTAGGTTCCGCATCATTTTCCCCCTCTCTGTCCCGAGGTCCACGGAGAGGCTGCAGTCCCTGCTGCGGTGAGTTGGTCACTGGTGCCAGCTGCACGTGGGCTCCTGTGGCTTGGCTGCTGTGATGGACAAGCCCCTGAGCTTGAGCAAATCTCAGTGTGAGCCCTTTCTCCCCTGTCTAGGCTGCTGTGACACTTGTCCTGTCTCTTCCCTCATCCTGGGCTCCCTGTGGGGAGTTTTGCAGGGGAGAGACGGGTGTTTGGGCAGGGTCTCTGAGGGGAGAGTTTATTTCTGATGGCAGGTGCTGGGTTTCACTCGAGGTCCTCACTTTGCAGGGTCCTCGTCCAGATGTGCAAAACAAAAGCTTTCCATGAGCTGTGCACACCCAGCCCTGACCTCCCCCAGATGGTCTCCACAGCTTTGAAGGTACTGGGGGTCTCACCCACCCCAGCCCCTGCAGGGTGGGACCCTGTGGGTCTCCCTTTCCTACCATCCCCTGCCCAATGCCCACACCTCAGCAAATCCACATGGATCATCATGGCATGGGAAATACCCACCCCTCTTCAACCTGGTAGCCCCAGCCTGTGGTTCCCACCACAGGTTCTCACCTCACCCAGGGGACAGGGAAAGTGAAGGGGGTGACAGAGCTGGCTTTGCTCCTCCTGCTTCCCTGCCATCCCACCAGGACTCCTCTCTTGCAGTCAGGCACAACGGAGTGGTTTCACATGCAGAAGCAGCACCTCAAGCCCATGGTGAAGGTCAGTTCCCATCTTTGTCCCTCTGACATGATAAAGTCACCTCAAAATGTCTGAGCATCCAAAATAAGCTGTTCTTTCCTTTGTAGAGCATAGAGGAGAATAGCAAAGCCTTGTCCAAGCTCCTCCTGGAGGTGATAGAAGATCTCAAGCAGTGCCAAAGGATCTGGAATAAATTGTTCAGCACGTAGGTTTCAGTGCTTGATCTCACCCCCATCCACCTTCCTGTCAAGAGTGACAGGGAACTTGGGCTCCACAGGTGGGATCTTAGGTCCCATCTCTGCCCCTCAGAGCTGTGCTGCCCTCACCCAGGACATGGCCTGGCAGGGTTTGCTGGGCTGGCTTTGCTGGGCTGGAGTTGACAGGCTTCTGCCTCCACGTTTCTCTTTTGCAGCAACCTGAAGTTGAATATCTTCTCCATTGCCTACCTGGAGCTGGAGAGCCTGGTGAGCCTGGGCTGCTCTGCCCTCGGGGGACTAAGGTCTAAAGGTTTTTGACCACCCTCAGGTGGCAACTGCTTGTTGCAAGCCTGGAAGGGGAGCAAGAGAAACTCTCCCTCTCTCCCTGTGTGCCCACAGAGTGACTGTGGGGATTATTTGACCCAACAAATCTCCTGAGATGCCACCCAAAAGGAAAAGGAGTCCCCTGAGCTGACCCTCACTCCAGAAGGAGCCTTCCTGGCCAGACCTCATTGTGTCCCTCTTGCCCTTGCTCCCATCCAGGTTGCAGAGCACGTCCAGGAGCAGCTGCACAAGGTTGACAGCAGCATGTCCAAACCCACGGCTGAAAGCCTCTTTGATCTCTACAGGAAACTGCAGGAGCTCTATCAGATGAAGGACTCCCTCCCAAGCAGGTATCCAGCCCTGAGGAGAGATGCCAAAGGGAGGGATTGAGCAGCTAACTGAGAGGATCTCTGCATCCTTCCCACTCACCTACATCACTAATTGCACACCAGGCAGAGCAGGCTGCTGGTGTCTGGTGTCAATGGGAGCATCACCAGGAGGGTGTTGGGCTGATCTCTGGATGGGTTTGGTGTGAGAGCAGGGAGGGTGACAGTCCTGTGCTGCTGCTGTGCTGTTGGAGAAGTTGGTGCCTTCATCCATAGGGATGGACCTCTGGCTCTGAGCAATTTCCACCAGTGGTTCGAGGAAGCATTGCCCCTGTGGCTGCAGAAGGCCTACACCACCACCCTGGAGAGGGCTCAGAGAGCCATCCAGATGGACCAGGTAACGTGGGGAGGAGAAACCTCCCTCCTCCCTTTGGGGACACTCCAGCTGTCCTCCATGCCTTGCTGCTGGGCCTGGCTCACTGCACTGACACCACCACACAGGTGCCTCTGGCAGTCCAGGAGCAGCCTGGTCCCTCTCCCAAACAAAGTATGTGGTCCCCTGGGCCAGTTGATGCCACCCACCCCGGCCCCATACGATGTCCCTGTGTCCCTTCCCTCGCTTCTCCCTGGCCCATGTGATCTGAGGACCCTGCATTTGGGCCATGCTGTGAGAATCCCCTTTGCTCCCAACCTCTTTGAAGAGGGGAGGGAAGGCAGC
The DNA here is from genome assembly GCA_013399915.1 of Illadopsis cleaveri. Lineage (NCBI taxonomy): Eukaryota > Metazoa > Chordata > Aves > Passeriformes > Timaliidae > Illadopsis > Illadopsis cleaveri. The sequence goes on along the minus strand of VXBB01006443.1, from coordinate 475,310 downwards.
CATAGGGCCACAGGCTGCTGTTCAGTGGGGTCCAGCAACACTGGATGGGTGTTTGGAGGGAAGCAGGGAGCTCGTGCTGCTCCATCCATCCTCATCTCCTCCACTTTCCAAAGTGGTTGCGTGATGACCTTGGGATATAAGGAGCTGATGATGGGCCAGAGAGCCCCAAAGTGAAGGAGCAGCTCTGCTCTCTGGGATGGCATCTCTCTGTACAAGCTGTGTTTGCCTTCTCTGCCCCTCAGCTGAAGCCTTACGGGTATCACAAGCACAGCACATCCACTGTTGACCTGTCCACCTGCTACGCCCAGATCATGACAACCTGGCAGCAGCTCAACTGGCCAGACCCTGAGAAAGCCTTCATGATCATGGTCAATCTCCTGGAGGTTTGTACACCTGGGCACCAGCACCTGGAGTTTCCTCCTCCTGCTTTGGGGGATGTGTCTTCATGAAGGAGGCAGTGATGTGGTTCCCTGAGCTCACAGTGGTCCCCATGTTGCCTGGTTCAGTCCTGTTGGTTTCCTCTCTGTCCTGCAGGACATGTGCAAGGTCTCCCTGATGTACTGCAAGCTTATCAAGGAGAGGGCTGAGGCTCTGTCACTGCGTGAGCAGAACGAGGGCGAGGCGGCCAACAAGGTTGGTGTTGGAGCTTGTCCTGGTTGCCCCAGGAAGGGCAGGATTTGGCCCTGGTTTCTGGACAAAGAGGGAGCTGAGCTGCTGAGACCCCAGCTGACATCCCCAGTTTGGGTTCCACAGGGACCATTGGCCATCAAAAGCCATAGTCCTGGAATATCAGGAGGGAAATGATGTGAGTAGGGGGAGCAGGATAGGGATGGGGACACAGGTGAAGCTGAAAATGAAGAATGGAGATGGTGATGGAGATGGGACTAGGGATGAGGATGGGTATGGAGATGGGAATGGGAATAATGATGGAGCTTGCATTGGGGAGGGGGATGTGTGGTGGCTGTGGACTCCAGGGGGTGTGGACCCTGAAGCAGACCCACCTCCCCCAGCTCTGCATCGTGGTGAACAACATCGAGCAGCTCCGGCTGCTGATGCTGAAGCTGCCGTCACAGCTGGACTGGGCCCAGCTGGAGCAGCGCATGAGGGGCATCATCGACCCTCAGCAGATCCAGAACGCTCTGCACAACCAACTCGACAGCACCGTGGCCTGCCTGGACCACGAGGTCAGGGATGTGGTGCAAGCCCTGGCTACCAAGGTGACCACCTGCCCCTGATGCCCCCTTGGCCCTCAGCAGGCCCAGAGCAGTTTCACCCCAGGTGTCCTGAAGCCCACAGTGCTCCTGGGATGGAGACAAGGTGGAGTTGAGCATGGGGAGGCTGGTGCAGAGGGCAAAGTTCAAGTCTCTTCCTGTGTTTCTCCCTGGTAGCTGGAAAAGGGCATTGCCAGACACATCCAGGAGCTCTCATCTTCCAGTGATACCCAGAAGCCTGAGGATGTAAGTATCTGGTCCAGCCCCTCCTGGACTATCTTTTTTGGGCAACCATGGATAGCCTTTGCTTGCTTGGTGGGTGCCTCTGTCACCCTCCATCACTGCTCCCTGCCCACACCTGAGGCACAGGACACATCAGTGATGGGGCCCAGACCTCCACAGGCTTCACTTGATGCCCATGTCAGCAGCAGGACCACACCAGGCACAGTCTGCCTGTGTTCTGTGGGAAGGAGCCCCTCTGGGATCCTCCCTGGCCTGCTGTGCCCTGCTGGATACCCACCCCCTGCCCTCCCCACTGCCCCTCTCCTCTCTCTGCAGTCCATCATCCCGCTCATGAAGTTCCTGGAGTTGGAGCTGGAGTACCTCAGTGAGCATCTGGTCCAAGAGAACTTCAAAAGGTGACCTGGGCACTTGGGATGCACTGTGGCAGAGGCCACCAGCATCACCATCCCTTGGGCAGGAGCATCCCCTCAGCTCCATGGGGCCTGGGGCCATCCCACTTCGGGGCTGGCAGGATGAGGCACTTCCTTCTGGGGCTTTGCAAAGCTCTTCAGTTGAAGACCATCCCCCCAGCCCCTGGATCCTGCTCACAGCCTCCCTCTCCCCTGCAGCCTCCTCACTCTCCTGTGGCACCACACCCTGTCCGTGCTCTCAGCAGCACGGGGGCCACAGGTGCCCTCGGTCCAGTGCTGCCAGAGGCTGTTCTGTGCCCTGAAGGTACCAAGGGGAAGCAGGGGGTCCCTGGCCAGGACAGGGGTTTGGTTGGTGGCTGACAGCATCCTTGTCCCCAGAGCCTGGAGCGGTGCTTCCACGGCGACGGCTGCGGGCTGCCGATGGAGACCCTCCACAGTGCAGCCTTCCAGGTATGGAGATGGGGATGGGGAGTCCCTGTCCCCTGGGAGGACATCCCTGGGCTGTGGACCTGTCCATGTGCTTGACCATTGCCTCTCACCCTCCCCACAGACGCTGGAGGCTCACCTGGCTCTCTGCTCTGCCACCAGCCGCAAACTCATCCAGAAATACTTCAGCAACAGGATACAGCAGCAGGTAGGAGTCCCAGCCCCTTTCCACATCCCACCCTTGCTCACAGGCCCTGCCTGTGGAAATGAGGAATTTCCCCACCACCCTCCCAGTCCTGGGGCTGTTGGGGCAGATTTTGCCACAGCATTGAGCAGGAGGGGGCTCAATGCATCCCAAAGGATTCCAGCACACCCTGGTACCCCAAAATTTCTGCTGAGCCTCTGCAACACCCTGTGCATCCCCTCCATAATGGGGATGAAGGACAGCATCCTTATCCCTGTACCCCGCTGCCCAGCTGGACACCAGCTCAGAGAAGTACGGGGCCGTGACCATCAAAGCCCTGTACCGACCTTCGGAGCAGAAACTCCGTGTGGAAGTGCTCAACGCCACCAACCTCATCCCACTGGACTCCAACGGTGGGTGTGGGTGGGCAGGGGAGCCACACTGCCCCAGGGTCCCCTGTCCTTGGTCCCTGGTATGCCCCAGTCAGGAGAGATGCTGACAATGCTTGGACTCTCTCTTGATTTGCTTTTTTATTCAAGGAAGTGGATTTGGGGAAAAAGGGGGGTTTATTACACTGGTTCTGGGTGGTTCAGTGGGATGTGGCAGGCAGGACCATGCAGGACACAGTGCTCACATCCCACTGTTTGTGGCACAAGCCAGCAGCCAGGGCAGGCAGCTTTTCTTCATCCTGCAAAGCAGTCGCAGATAAAAAAATACGCCGGGGTGAGCAGGGACCTTCTCGCGGTCCGGCTGTCGTTTGGGGAGCTCTCCAGGAGAGGTCACTCCTCCTGCAGCCACGCCTGGCCGATCCCTATGCGGGGAGGGTTTGGGATGTTCCCGCACCCTCCAGGAGCCCGGGCTGGGCTGGGGGTTGTGGTGAGGTGTGGGGGGAGATAAATCAGTGAGGCTGCCCTGACCCCCCCCTGCAGCCGCCCCAGTGTGTCCA
>VXBB01006443.1:458313-471826 GCA_013399915.1 Illadopsis cleaveri | reverse complement strand
CAGGGGAGGGGGCTGATGTCTGCACCCCACCAGGCTCCAGCGACCCCTTCGTGCAGCTCACCCTGGAGCCCCGGCACGAGTTCCCCGAGGTGGTGGCCCGGACCACCCAGTGCAAGAGGAACGAGCTGCNTCCCCGCAGCCCCTCAGGCTTCAACAGAGCCTCTGCCATGGGGCTGCTGCCCCAGGAATTGGCTGTGTCCAGGGATTTCACCCCCTGCATCCCAGTGGGGTCCCCAAAACACCTGGGCGGGGGCAGGGCTGGGTTGGGGTCNGGCTTTGAGGGGTTTGGGTCAGTGTGGGGCTGTGGCTTCCCATGGAGCAGGGAAGGTTGTGACCGAGGGACCAAGGGGGTGTGGAGTGATGATCCCCTGCCTCCCGTGCCCCTGCAGCTTGATCCCCTCAGAGAAGTGCCGGCAGGAGGGGGCCTGCCTGCTGCTGACCGTGTTTGACTACGACGTGCTGGGGGCCAACGACTTGGAGGGCGAAGCCTTCTTCCCCCTGGGCCACCTGCCCGGCCTCGACACCGAGGAGGACGAGGCTGACATGGGACGGGTGCCCCAGACCCGACTCCCCCTCACCCATCCCAAGCCCACAGGTATGTGGCGCCAGCTGAGCCCCTGCAGAGCGGGGAGGGGGCTGTGGGGAGCATCTCCCACCATCATTCCCCTCTTCTCTGGCAGATGAGATCCTGCAGCTGCTAGAGTCCAGGAAAAGGGACAAAGAAGCTCAGGCCTTCGTTAAGCTCCGCAAGCAACGAGCTAAGCAGTCCAAGGAAACAGAGTGAGGGAAGGGCAGGAAGATGGCCCTGAAAGGAGGGGTCTGGCCAGCAGGACCCCAGGACTTTCGTGGTGTTGAAGGCAGAACCATCTGCAGAGAGTGTGGGGACAGAGGGGTCCCTGTGCCTGCCCCAGCACAGCTCCCAGCACCCGACTCACCCCCACCTTCGGGCAGCAGCGCTCCCATGGGCCAGGGTGGGTGGGCAGGTGGATTCAAGGGGATTTCTTTGCCTGCCTGGACTAGTAACACTACACGAGGGATGTGAAAGTGTGGCTGTCCCTGTCTGTCCCTCTGGAGCTTGTCACTGCCAGCGCTGCATGTCCTGGCCGTGTCCCCAACCCTCCTGTCTGCAAGGCGACTGATTCAGGCTGGGGGCAGCCATGGCCAAACCTGCTTTAATTTGATTTTTCTTTTTAATTTTTTAATTTCTTTCTCCCCTCATTTTCTTGTGATAAGCCTCTTATTTTAAATGAAAAGCCACAAAGCTGATGCGTGGGCTGTGTGCTTTGGGGCAGCGGCCCTGTGTTGGGAGCAGCAGCACAGTGGGGTGGGACGAGGCATTTGAGGTCTGGTGGGAGCTGCTGAATTTCTCCTTTTTAAAAATGTGCATAGCTCCTGTGTCTGTTTGTTGGGTTTTTTTTTTAATTTAACCACAAATTTTACCGACCTCCTGGAAGCCTGGGATCTTGCTGGAGCCTGGGCAGCAATCAAGAGCATCACAGCCCTGGCAGCCAAACCAGGAGGCATTTTGGACAGCTGACAGCGCAAGCTTGGGCTGCTGGTCCCTGGCATCCCTCCCAGCCAGGGACCTGGGTCCCTCTGGAAGTGGTGGGAAGCTCTGCAGGGTGCATCCATATGGGGTAACCCAGTATGACAGCAAAAATACCTGACAAGGCAGGTGGTTGTAACAATTTGTTGGGGGTTTTTGAGCTTGTTTTCGCTGCAGTTAGTACTAATTATACACCTGGAGCTCCCTCTACCCCTGCCCTGCACGGGGGTGGCTGTGTTTGAGCTGCAGCGGGTCCCTGGGAGCTGCCAGGGACCAGGGAATTAAAAGCATCCCCCTCCCGGGTGCCTGAGCACCAGCTGCTCCCTCGGTGGGCAGAGCAGCCGCTGGGTCAGCTCAGGTCAAACCCTGGATGCGGGGGTGGGAAAAGAAAAAAGCTCCTTTGGTGTCTGTGTGACAGAGCCCACAGCAGGAGGGATTAAGGCGCTGCGGGGCTCTCAAGGAAGCCATTTGCTGGATTAGGTTTCAGTGCAGAGAAATAATATTCCAGAGCTGGGTCTGGGATTGTGGGGATGCTGTCCCAGGGTGTCATTTCAGCCGAGTCCAGCACCCTGTGCCTGCACCCCACAACTCATCTGGAGCTGGCAGCCACCTCACGTTTCATTACGAGGTTTACTACATGAGGCTGGAGGTTTGAATATGGTCTCAGCTCATTTTTAGCTGGTTTTTTTGTGTTTTTTTTTAAATCACTGTGTCCCACCTTGCCCTGGGCTGCCACCAGCCAGGTGTGTCCCAGGGAACAGGTGGCATGGGTTGACCTCTCTTTTGAGGTTGTTTGCACTTTATTATTCAAGGTGTTTTAGGTTAATTTTTGCTCAGCTCCACGCAGTTGTGTGGGTCTTCTCCCACCCTAAAAGAAATCCCACCTTTTATAGAGAAAGACTGATAAACCTTAATCAGTCAGAGCACAGCTAACCCCATGGAGCAGAAGCACAGCACAAGCATTAAAAAATAAGGCTTGAAGCACACAAAATCAGCTCCTAGCAAATGCAAGAATGATGAGGCGGAAGAAATCTCCATCATCATCCTCCTAATCCTGGTGAGGAACCCGACACTTAGATCTACTGATTTTATTGTGTCACCAATAATCTGCAATACAAATGGGCCCATTCAGACTATTGTTGTGATTGCACTAATGTGAAGTGGTTGATGGATCTTTGAGGCATTAATTAGACCAAAAGTAACACTAATTCTTGGATCCACAGGCCAGAGTGTTCTTTTGGGTGCCAAAAGATACAAACAGGGGATACTGTTTGTATCCACTGTGGGTACAGCTCACCTCTGCCCAGCTTGGCTCTTCCAGGACATGAATCCATGTCCAGACCAAGAATTTGGGTGAGAAATTTTTGAATTTGTCACTTCCAAAGGGGTCTCTGCCCCACCATACCAACATTGCATTGATGTTCCCCCTCTTTCACCACACCTCCATCAGGAAAGTGAATTGCAACACCCCGAAAAGGCAGGGGAGCTCAGAGAGAAATTATTCTTGGTTGTGTGAAAATTGGCCACAGATCTGATGTTTTGAGGGCTCCAAAGCCCAGATTTCTCCACCCTCCCAAGGCCCAGAGCAGAGCCTGGGGCTGCACATCCACCCGGGCACGCATGCGCACACACACACGCACACACCGCTTCAGTTGGTATTTTTTTTTCTTAGCAAAAAAATAAAAATTTATTGTCCTCTAAAAAAAAAAAAAAAAAGAAATCCATCCTGCCCTTGGAAACTGTGACACAGATTGAGTTCTTTCCAGCCCCACATGCAAATTCACTCTGCCAAGAAAAGAGTCTAAACCAGGTTTCCGACAGCCAAAACACATATTTACAGAGTACGAGAGAACGACAGCTGAAATCACAGTTCTATACATGGAATCAACAACACGTTTTACACCACTGATCACCATTCTGCCAACTTCTACACGGACTAGGGGCGCCTCTGCCCAGTGCCCTTCCTCCTGGGGAAAGCAGGGAAGGGACTGGGCAAGAATTGCCACCAGAAATACTGCAGTGTGTATTATTATTATTTTTTTAAAACGTATACTGTATTTATTTTGTTTTAACATTGGAAGCTACGGAGTGGGGAAGCCCCAGAAATCTCTCCAATGCAGTCACTACTTTGCAGGAATACTTCACCTTTAAAATACTAGGTTTTACATCAGTAACATCTATTTTGCTGTTGGCCATCACTCCAAGGATTATAATAACTCTGGAGGAAAACACTGGTAATATTCTTCCTTCTCAGATAGGGGAAAAGGAGGAAGAGAGGAGGTTCAGAGGCTGGTGGAACAGCAAGGGATGACTGAGTCCATTCAGTGTTACGGGCTTCCTCCCAGGGTAAGGAGTTCTCTTCATTGTCTCAGCTGCACAAGCCTTGCCAGTGGCTCAGGTTCAGCTTCAGAGATGTACAAAAGTGTAAAACCCTTCGGCAGGGGATCAGCTGCAGGCACCCCCAGGGGTGGGATCTGCTTTAAGAAATGTGCTCCAGCTCCGAGACCTTTCCCGGGTCCCTCCCATGCCACAGCAGGCACATGGCTATGGCCCCTAAGGCTGGAGAGGAGCTCAAAGTGGTCCTGTTAGCCCAAAATGCTAAAATCCTTCAGCTCCTGGCTCTCACCTACAGCTCTGACCCTGCTTGTTGCTCTGGCTCTACCCAGGCTACTGTTGTCCCAAGCCACTTGCTTCTAGGTTGGTTTTCTGTAATAATGTAAAAGTTTATTGACCTTTAGGATGCTGTGGTTTCACAACACAACCACAACTCCCTTCCCCCCAGCTCTCAACTCAGAAGTGTCTGACCTGCCCAATTCGTCAGCAAGGTCAGCTCTTCTGAAGCTCCCAAAAACCTGGGGAGGAAAATGTCATTATCCACTAAGGAGTCTGTGTGAGGAGGCAGGACCCAGATGTGGTTGGGGCTGTTCAGCTGGGCTGCTCCCCAAGGAACCCTGTGGACCCCACTTTTGTTTTGAAGCCCCCTCAGCTCTGCTGTGTTACTGTGTGTCCTGTAAAGGGAGTTCCTGCTTCAGAAAGGAAGCCTGACAGTACGTGACAGGGGCTGCACTTATTAGCACCAGGTTCATTTCAGCTCTTTTTACACCATACAAAAGCTGATCACAGACTCTTAAGCCTCAACTGCAGTGCTGTGATTATGGTTTGTCCTTCCTGCACGGAGCAGGCAGCAACAACTGCTGGAGTGGGTCAGGAATGCTGCTCCTTCCCCCTGCTCCCACCTCATTTGGTTCAGAAATTTTCTTTAAATGGCCCACCAGAACATTCACAAAATATGCAGAGATTAAGTTCTCTCTTCCATCTGATGCTTAAGAAAATAAATTCACATTTCAATATTCCTCTCCTTTTTTTTAAAGCAGCAAACAAATTGATAGAAACCTAAATTTAGGAAGTGTTTCTTCAAGAACCAGAGGAAAGTGAGAAAGTCTATGTGCTTGTGCAAAGAGAGTGCTGAGAGAGGTTGGGGTGGGGGCAAGGGAAGGGTCTAGTGCTAATTCCTTCAGGCTGCTCTGCCATGAGTGCAGTGTGGCAATGGAAAGTTAAAATTTAAGGGCCACAAACAGGTGAAATTCTGAATTCTTTGGTCCTTCAGTATAAGTTTTAAAACAGAGAAACTGTTTTACTCAAAAGGGAAAAACACATTTTCTCTGGCCTGGAATTTTTCCTCGTACCCCAGGGAAACTGGGGGCAAACAGCTCTTTCCCCTTAACCCCCCCAAGTCCTGCACCACCCCGTGACTGGAAGTGCCATGGAGACAGCCCAGGCTGCCCTCAGGGGACAAGTTCCATGTGGAGGGATTCCCTGTTGGAACCACGGAGCTGGTGCTGGACAGATCTGGAAGAAGAGGGTTGGCAAAAGGCAGCATCACCCCCAAGCAGCCCCCAGGGAGGCAGAGGAGCAGAGAAACCCCCACGCTCATAAAAAGTGTTACAAACCATAGCCAAAAACGGGCTGATCAGCTCTGCTGCTTATAAATATTAAAGACCTGATTCAAGAGTTTATTTCCTATGATTTAAGTTAGTTACAAAAAACCTTTTTAATAATTTTTTTTGTCTAAATTGGGCTTTTTCCTCCTCCTCCACCCCCACTTTTAATTTTTTTTTATTTTTTATTTTTCCTAAAAAAAAGAGAAATGTTCACGTATTTTAATAAAAGGTCTTTCCATAAGATCAGACCAAGGCAGATGTGCTGCCCCATGGCACAGACATTCAAAGGCTATAACCAAACAACATAGCCACAATAGTCACTCAACAGTGTCTCTCCATTAAAAAAAAATTTAAAAACCTGATGCTAGTTACAATAAAATACACATGGAAAAAAAAGCATTTTTACCAAAAAACCCAGAAACAAGTTAATGGGAAAACATAAAAAAGAACTACACAGAGCTGCACTTAAGAGATCATCTGGGAATGCATATATTAACCCCTTCCATGGAGAGGAAAGGTGGAATTATGGAAGCAAACCTAATTATGTATTTGTATTAAATATGAAGCTTTCTGAGAGGCTCTGGTAAAAATTCAGTTTTCCTACAATAGTGGGCAGCTGGAGGTTCCAGTGCTTTTCCAGGTCATGAAGGGGCAGCACAGGAGTGTCCCTGTGCAAAATAAAAATGTTTAGTCAACTGAGTGGCCTTTTGGTTGAGATCCCAGCAGGTTACTGCAATCCACCTGATGTAAAAATCCAATGGACACGCTGGTAAGGAAAGTCACAGGAAAGCTCAGCTGCTGGCAGGTCTGAGCTGGTGGCATTTCTCTGTCCTGCTGGACAATTTCTGTCACCACACATCTCCAGCCCAAGGGTTTCTGGAGCAAGCAATCCACAAACCACCCTTGAGCTGCTGACACAGGCAACAAAAACGTCCTCAGCCTACCTGGAATTGGTTCACGCACTTCAGCAGTGACTACAAATCAGGTCCCTGTGGCTAAAACAAAACTAATCTGGTCTGAAACAGTAAAAAGTCTCTAGACAGCTACCAGACAAAGGGGTGCCTGGAGAGAACTAACCTCTGCATCCAAATTTCCTTCATAAAGGGCTCTGGCTCACCCAAGGGCAATACCTCTAAGGCTGTTCAGACCTGGAACATGTTGGCTGCATCAGCAGTGAACATTGGTCACTGAATTTTGGGGCTTGGCTTGCTCTAGGTCCAATATAAAGTTTTTTTTTTCCCCCTCTTTTCTTCTTTTCATACAAATATACAAAGAGTGTAAAAAAATTTAAAAAGTGAACTTTGCTGATTAAATGACAGACAAAGCTCCTGCACATTCAGAGATGGGCAGTGTGAGGCCCTCCAGGCAGGAGCCTGGCAGAGCTCCCATCAGGGAGGACGGCTTTAACCAAGCTGGGTCAGTGAAAGAGCAGGGGGACCGAAGGCATGAGCAAGTCATTTCAATCCACCTCGATCCTGCCCATGATCTCAACTCTTCCTCTGGAAAGCACGTGGAAGCCCCTCTTGCCCACTCTAAATCCTTCTGGAAATAGTCAAAAATTTGTTATCGCCTAAATAGAAAAGAGGAGAAACACAGACTCTTTGCAAATGGCCCTTTGATCTGTATTAAAAACAGCTCTCAAAGTTCATCAAGAGTTAGAATTAGTGGGGCACGGGTGAGGGGCAGTTTAGATACGGGATGTAAAATATTAAAAAGTGCTCTGCAACTAATTTTCTGTTTTTCATGTGTGCATGTGCGTGTGTGTGCACGTCCCTACACGTGCACAGCCACGCCCATCCACACACATATATACATATATATATATACACATACATATATATGTACGTATGTATAAAGTTAAAAAGTTCTCTAGGATATGATCGGAACGAGCGTCCTCGGAAGGTCACGACTGCAGAGAGTGGGGCCTGTTGGGGTGGCAGATGGGGCACTCGCCCTCCTCGGCGCACGACTCGCACAGCACCGCGTGTTGGCACGGCAACACCACCCGGTTCTCCTTCTGACACTTAAGGCATTTCACTGACTGCATCTGAAATACCGCCTGCAAGAGAGGGGGACAGGGCACAGTGTCAGCGTCACTAATTCCTCCCCGTCGCTGGTCTAGGATAGAGCCAATTAAAGAAAGGTGTTTACAGTTTTTTTTGCTGAAGGTGAAATCCGGAGCCAAAGAGAAAGACCGTGTGGTTTTCCTCAGTTATACAGGGTTTCAGGTTCGTGGGTGGTGCAGGGAGCAGGGCAGGGGGCAAGTGACCATAGGGAAGAAAGGAACAGGACACCAGGCCCCATATCAATGGGGAAACCGGGAAAGGGGATACCATGGGGTGGGTGATGGACTTGCAAAACCCAGAGAGAAGATTGAACAATGTTTGCAAGGATCCATGGGGGAGAAGGCTTTTTACACCTGGGGTATCTTTAATCTTCACTTTTCCAGGGCAAGGCAGTTGGAAATCCCTTTAATGGCACAAGGGACTCCACAACTCCTCCGTTTTTACTAAGAAGGCTTCCCCAATGGATTTCTGCAAAAAACCCTTAGCAAGGCAGGGAAACACAAGCAAGATGATAAAAACACACGGCACAGTGGCTTAGGGAAGGGCAGGGAGGACTTGTGGCTGTCTGTCTACCCTGTTCATCTCCTGAAGCAAAAGTAAAGCAGCACAGTGTGATGCCTTTCAGGATCTTTAGGATCAACAGAGCAGCTTTGATTGATTTAAACTCTGTACTTTAGGCACAAAGAAGATGGAGTTATCTTCCTGTGAGCCAGCTAGAGCTCACTTTGATTACATCTACCTGGAAATGCTCTGATAGGCTTCTGATTTCTGGGTCTATTAAAGAAAAGGGAAAAAGCTGTGACCTGTAGGAGCAGAGAGTGCAGAGCCCTGCCCTGCCAGGCCCCAGCACTCACCTTGTCCACTTTCTCCAGGTTTGCCCGCAGCTGTTTCTGCAGGGTGTAAAGCGACGAGAGCGAGAGCGTCTCCAGGTCAGAGAAGGAGCGCAGGAACTGCGGGTCCTGGCCGGTGTGGATCCTCTCCAGCTCCTCCTGCAGTTTCTTCACTTGCAGCTCCAAGGCTTCCCTCTGCTCCCGGGCCAGTTCATATTCCATGTTAGCTGTGTTGGCGCGATCATTTGCCTCCTCTGCCTCCTTTTTCCAAGCATCACAAGCCTGCAAGTTCCAACAAAGAGGGTAAAAGAAGCGGTCTGAAAACTTGGTCTGTCTCCAAAGAGAAACCCAGGCAAAACTATCAATTTCCATACACTCCTCACACCAGTCCTGACCAATCTGCCCTGTTCTCAAATTCTGAAACACGTTTGGAGCCTTACTTCAAGGCACTGCTCATTCCACATACCCCATCTGCTTGGGCTGTGGTTCTACTCATCTGGCTTGCAGCGTTCAGGGGGTGAACTGTGCATACTGACAAATTATCATGGATCAAAGCTCTGAGAGACTGTCAAACACTTCAGGGCATCTGTTGTGACATCTGGCCTTGCACTTCCAGCACCTGAACACACCAGACCCGGTGATTTGGTGATTTCCAAGGGAGAGGAAAGAATGCTGAGAACCTGTAAAACCTACAGCTCTGTCCATCACCTCCACGTCCTGAAAGAGCCTGTTGAAAGGCTGACACCCCCTACTCCTTTACACTCCCTAGTCCCAGGATTTGCCCAAGTACCTGCTTGGCTTGTTTCCAAGACTCTTCCCACTGCTTTATTGTGCCATTGGCTTCATCCAGTTCTTGTCGTAGCCGTGCCATCTCCGCAGCACCTGGACCTGACAGAAATGCAGGTGAGGTACTGGGCGAAAAACTCCCCGAAGCAAAGTGTTCCCATATGCTGCTGTTCATCCCATTTAAACCTGTTTCACAGGGAAATAGAGAGGGTTATGTCACAGGTGCTGGCAATTTTCCCATTTCCTCCCTAACCCTGTGAAATCCAGGATTCAAAAATGTGTAAATAGGATAAAAAGTTCAGTTTAAGAATCAGTTTCATCCCCATGCCCCTGGAGTCCACCACAGAGGGACATAATAGAGAAATTTCACACCATTAGGCCTCATCTTTTGTGATGCAGGGAGGAACCATGACACTGAGTGGAGGCAACTCTTGAATCAGGCTGTTTTTAGAAGCCCCACTTCTACAGCAGAGCTGACTGTCAGCTTGAATGGTCCTTCTTTCAGGAGAACCCCTGACCTGCTTCTACCTCCCCACTTTTCAGTGCAGCACAGCCACCAGAGTTGGTTCACAGAGCCCAGGCGGTGCTTCCTTCCACCCTACACCCTGAGAAACTTCTGCTTTTGTCTCCTCAGTGTGGGGCTTAGAAAAAGAGCCTCACTTCCAAACAGTGACACAAAAATGCTCCAAGTCATTACTGTTTCCATACACAAGGAACAGAACTGGAAAATCCTGTTTATAAACAAGTAGAGACAATAGTATTTGTATCTGCTTCATCCTCTGCAGAGTTCTAGCACTGAGCTAGTGAGCAGCATCAGAGAAAACTAATTAGCCATTTTCCTATTTTAGTTTGTTAAAATAAACTCTCTTCTGAGGAAGAAATTCAAGGGTTAGGAGACAAAGGAGTAGAGTATCAGTTGTAGACAAAGCTGGCTATTTTTCCAGAGTCCAATGTTCATACTTTTTCAATAACTTTCACTTAAAATAGGTACCCACACTTTGCATCCAGGGGAAAACTAGTAGGAAAAGGTAATATTGAGACAGAGTGTGGACTCTTACCCACACAGTTTGTTCCAGTTTGATGTGGGAGTCATTTTCATGCAGTGTACACCACTGGCTGGGAACATTCCTAAATCAAGCTGCTGCAATTGATAATTCTGATCTCACAGCAGCTAAACTGTGCCTGCAAGTGAACCCTAGAGACAACAGCCCCTCACTGAGGTCTATCCCAGCACCACTGACTTCCCAGCCAAGACACAAATAGTTACACAATATACAACTGAAAAATAGCAACTGGTCTTCACCAAGGGCTTAGGCACACGAACTCATTCAGCAGAGCAGCAAGGGATCTTTGCCAGCTCAGGCCACTCACCACCAATCCATTTCAGCTGCTCTGAAGGGTGCTCAGTTGAAAGCAACAAGTTCTAATGGAATCCCAACTCATATTTTGTTTTTTAAACCTCAGTTTTCTTGACTGGGAATCCAGCATTAAGCAGGATGCTGGCAAGCCACAAATTCTGCCACAGTGCTGACCAAGCTGATCTTGTAATTTAACTCCCTCTTTCCATCTGCTGTTCTCATTTCACATTGGAAGTATCAAGCCTCCTTGGGCAGGAAAGCCTTCTCTGCACATTTTGCACCTAGCACAGTGGAAACCAGCCCAAAACTAGGTATTTTTAACTCAATTTCAATACAAATAAGTGATGAACTACACACTTGACGTGTTATGTACATTCACCAAGTTAAATGGAACAGGTGATTGACAACTGCTAAGAAACTATTTAAATACCTTCTCAAAACCCCAGCAAAGGATTTGTTGTGTTTATGGAAAAGTATCTTTTATAAATAAATTATTTAAATGCATCTGTGAATTTCCTGCATTTTTTGGCTTTTTATTTATATAAACATAGTCAAGATAAACATAACTCATTTCCTCTGAAACAGCAATTCTTCCTTTCCTTACAAAAAGTGGGATGAACAGCCAGCCTCAGCCTAATTAAGAGCAGAGATGGCCTCTGATGTCTTTTATTACAGTAATTGTAAAAGCTGTTAAAGCCAAACAAGCAGCAGTGGCAAGCATGGAAGCATGGGCTTGGGCTGTGCAAACAAGGGATGCATTTACACAGATAACTGCATGCAGAAATAGCTTACACAAGCATGTAATCATTTTATTAGGTTAAGCTGAATATTAAAGATTAAAGTGTATCTCAGATTTTAAGAGTCATTTATGTCTAGCATCAATAGAGAGAATTAATATTTACTGTTACAAACAGAAATGAGCAGAACTGGTGCCCCTGTAGCCTGGAGGCCAAACAGTTTTATTTCTCAAGGTAATCCTGTGCCTTGATAATAAAGTAGATTTGTCTGCTAAATTCCCTGTTCTTCCTGATACAGCTGAAACTCCAAAGTAATTTCTCTTCCTTCAGTCCCTCATGCAGGAGAAAGACCCTCGAGGAGGAGAAGGAGCAAAGGGGACAAAACTGGAGCACTGACTTTTTGGAAAGTCCAGACTGCAGAACTGGTGCAGAGTGTCAAACAGGAGAAAAAGTTCCAGTGGCCTAGGCCTGCTCTAGAGCTCCTAGAAGCCAATCTGCCCCACAAGCAGTCCCAAGGGCAAACTGCCAACCCTACCTAAACCAAGCCAAGATGAGGACCCAGCTCTGAGTTTTAGATGAAGTCTCAGCAAAGCACCACTGGAAAAGGCAGAGCTCTTTTCCCTGAAAGGCATCATCAGAGCAAGGCAATTAACCTATCTGCCCCTTTTTCCCAGCCTAGAAACAAGGGAAGTAGAGGGAATTGCTCCCTTGTTCATGAGGTATTAGCTGACTTTTGGTAAAACAGCTTCTAGTCCAATTGCTGTTCTCATGGGAAGAAGAGATCCATGGCAGCAGTGAAATAACACATTGAAATTAAAGGCAACTGAAAAGAAAATACTTACATGGCACAGACAGGCATGTACATGGGACACACACTGTGCATTTACCTAATGATCCATGAGAAGCTGATGTCCCCAGGAACGTGTTTTCTGACTGGCTTAAGTGTCCCTGGGGCTGATGGAGGAAATGCGATGAGAGGCTGACCGGTGGAGAAGGAGAGGCGGAGTGAAAGGAGGCAGAGCTTCCAAGGGACCCGGGGATATTTACAGGAGCAGAACTTTGCAGCAAACTCCCACCTGGACAAAGAACACACAGAGAGGATGGCTATGTATGACCATGAGGTGTGGGCACAGGCAGGAGTTCAGAGCAGGAGGTGTCAGGTTCCCTTTCTCCTCCCTGAGCCCCTCGGGATTCCCTCCACTTCTCCCGAGGTTTCATTCCCCTCTCAGACTTTAAGAGGAGCACTGAAGCTGCCATCCCATGACCCACATGGGTTCAAACCCTCCACGGTCCAATGGATTACTCTTTCAGTGGCCAAAGGAACAAAAGGTTTTCTGAGCAAGCTCAGTCCCTGTCAGTCTAGAGAAGATGAATTTGGTATCTGGTGAAATACTTTGTCATGAAAAATTCACTTCTAAGACACGTGCCTCTGCCTTTAATACTTCTAAAAAACCTGTAGTGAGAAGACCACCATGCAGGGTGAGCTCATGATCTCAACCACTAAAAACCAGTGACTAGCTGTAGTTACACATACCTAACTGCCTGGATCTATCAGTAATAAAAAACCCCAAATAAACAAAAGCCTAACCACAAAAGACATCAACTTCCCTCACACCAGAAGTTGTTCTGCTTGCCACTCACAGATTTAGGGAGATCTCAGCCCTGCTCTCTCCTCATCTATGTCCCTCCTTAGAAGGTGACACCCAGGCCTGATGTGAAGAGAGGGAGAAGGGGAGGATCCCTCAGGCACTGCAGGTGAGGAGCAGCAGCAGCAGGGCTGGCAGCAGACAGGGACTGTAAACCTCCAACAGGCTCTAATCTTTGGCAGGCAAATGGAAGTGATATTCTTTCCACAGGTCCTTTCCTACCTCAATACAGCTCCAGGCAGTGCAGTTCCCTTGGAAACCTTCAGACAATCAGAGTTAGCTCTTGCTCAAACACCTGCTTTACACAGCAAGGGTAGCCAGAAACTACAACCACTTCCAAGAAAGTTAGGAGATGTTTCTTTTTTCCCTGACACCCATAAGTGACAGGTAGAAGAGGCCTTAGCCTACCTCCATGGATCAAAATGAGACAGACATTACAGGAACCAAATCAGCAGACCATGATGACACTCTGACAGATGGATGGCATTACCAGGTCAGTGAGTTTCCTGTTACAGCTAGGGAGAGTTTTCTGCTTAAGATGCAAATTGTTGTACTTTGGCCTGATTTGAAACGCATCAGATGCTTTCTAGAGTCCACTTACAC
>VXBB01006443.1:423520-458293 GCA_013399915.1 Illadopsis cleaveri | reverse complement strand
TCCACTTACACCACAAAAAAAAAAAAAAAAGGAAAAAAAAGAAAAAAAAAGAAAAAAGAAAAAAAAAAGGGGGAAAAAAAAAGAAAGGGAAAAAAAAATCAGGCAAGTCCCATTCAGTCTCAAGAAACATCCCCAAGACACCTGGGCCCAATGGCAACAACTCAGCTCTGCTAGTCAGTAAGGGCAAGCTCTCACTTCAGAGATGCTCAGGGGTTGCCAGAGTTTGTTGTAAGTGCTGTTTTAACCAATATAATTTTGGGACTGGTTTTAGAGCTTGGTTGGGCTGGCTCCACTGAGGTGACTGGGCAACACTGCTTGGCAGAAGATAAAGAAAGCTCTGTTGCTTTCATGTACCTATCATGATGCCACTCGTGTGGGGCACTGTGCTGCTGTCAAATGTCTTCTCCAGGGCAGCCACTCCGAATTCATTCAGGTCCAGGTCATCCAAGGCAGACTCTGCCAGACACAGAGGTACCAATTATGTTATAAAGGACCAACAACTGCAAGAGATAGGATGGCCCAAAGAGCCTACATGCAGAGGAGCCTGTGCTCGCCACCTCTCAGGGCCCTACTCTCCGTCCTGTTCTCAGATGGTTTGGCAGAAGTGTCATGGGCAGCTTTTCAGTTCAGGTTCTTTAACCTGACCTGTTTCTTTTTGTCTTAAAGTATTCCCAAATGGTATATGAAAACAAAAATCTGATGAATTAACAGCAGATCCCATAAGTCTTCCCCCAACTGTTCTTTTAAGTCTGTCCCTTATACACAGGAACACTGGCTCACGGCATGTCTGGGTCTGGTTTGTGCTTTGTCCCTGCCTTCCTGAAAAGCCACTTGGAAAAGAAATGCCAGGAGAAGGGAACACTTGAAAAACATCTCTGAGGTTCACATATTGGGTAAAATAAAGCTTATTAATTCCTGAAACTGTTCTATTTGAACATGCCTCATCACTAATGATGATCAATATAATTCCATCCCACACATGCCCACTCATTTCTATTATTATTTTTAACAAATTTGTGAGATCACCTCAGAAACGTTACATTTAATTAAAAAAAGGAAAAAAAGAAAAAAAAAAAAGAAGAAAAACAGGTGACCAAAAAGCTTGTGCCTATCTAGGAGTGACTCCATTCTCTGGACTCTCCTGTTTTCCTTTCTCTTACAGCCTCTGTCCTACACTCTACAAAGGGCAAAGTCCTTACAATCTACCTGGTGGTAGCTCTGGCTATAAAATTGCCATTTACAACTGAGGGGTTGCAACTGTGTGGAAAATGCCCCTATGATTTCCTGCCTAGTCCAAGACCTCTTTGTCACTTTGACAAAGCTAAAACTAAGACCCTTTTACACCATGTGACATCTGAGTGAGTGGCTCAGAGGCCTTCAGTTGGTCCCATGGGTGGATTTCATCCAAAATGACCTGCAGGAAACATCAGATGTGTCACAGTCACAGAACAAGCTTCAGAAATCTGCCAGCACTGACAGACACGGAAAACTGGAGGTCACTGGAACAGCCACGTTATTCCAAGTCTCATACCTGGCCATCCATGGCTGAGGAAGCCCTATTTCCATAAGTGAAAAAGGCAAAGTTACCTATGACAGACTCAACGGTGTCACTGGTTGGGTAGAAGGGAAGGGCATTGGCATTCATGCCTGGAATGCTGCTGGTGCCGGCGGGGCTCGGGGGCGTTGCAGCCAGACTGGAGGTGATACTAGAGGAGATGCTGGATGTCAGTGGGCTCCCCACTGGGAGAATGCCCAGGATGTCCTGAAACAAGAGTGTGAAAAGCGAAAGAGGTAGGAAATAAAACGTCTGTATAGAACAAGCCCTTCAGAAACGTGCAGCAACGAGCCAAATGCCAGCAGCAAACCTGCTTCCTGTCTGCTTCCAACCTGACAGATGGCTACTGCTACCACTGGGCTGGGGGTGGGGAGAGATTAACAGCTTTTCTTTAATTTCTGTCGACTGTTCTCCATTCCATGCCCCCCCTCCTCCCCAGTATTCTAAACATCTTTCAGGCTGCCCCAGAATTAACTCCTGTGACCCACAGGTTGCATGCAATCACAGCCATGGGCCACACAATCACTCACTCAGCCTTAGTTCAGCACACGACTTAGAACCTGATATTAAATTCCCTTTGCCAAATCCTTGAACTTAGATGACTCCAGAGATCCATTCCAGCTCAATTTTCTGTAATTTGAACACTCTCTCCTACACAGTCCAGCCTTACGAATCTACCCTGAATTCACTCAGGTCTAACTACTCACAAATAACACCTCCAGCAAATCATCCCATCTTCATAAAGTAATCCCTCCAGCTGAGCAGCCTTAATGGTGTCTGGACTGTTATTTACTCCCTGCAGAGCTGTCTGGATCCACAGATTTCACTCTGGTGCTGGAAGCCCTGAGCTAGGTTCAGAGCCCTGCCAGCAGTTCTGTACCTGTTTGGGCTGTAACAAAGGTTGCTCCTGGTTCCTGTGTTCCAGGGAGTGGGACTTCATTTTCGCTTGCTGCAGTAAAGAAACAAAACAAAAGATAAGCAGAGGGATTATTTAGCAAAATTAAAAATGGCTGGTTGCTGGCTTTGGAGAGGCCATGGGAAACACAGTCCACTCCTCCCTTGGGCTGCTCAAGACACTGGAGAATTCAGAGAGAGGATGAGCACAGCAAACTAAAAATATTCCAGGTAATTTGCTTTCTGTATGCCAAGACATCACCCCTAGAGTTATGCAGAGACTTGTCACAGTGACATTTGCCTTTAATGCTGCTGTAAGACCCCTGCTAGCACAAAGCACATCCTAAGAACCAAGATCAAAACCAAATTTTTTTGCCTTGCTATAACTAACTCATCAGCCCTACTAGCATCTAACACTCAAAAAGGGCCAGAACTGGTGAGAGGCACACTGCATTGTTAAATTATGCAAGTATTTTTCAGTTGGGGAAAATAAAACTATGTAGATAATGTTTTCCCTCAAACTTTTCCAACTCCCAGCTAGGATTGCAAAGTAATACACAGTGATAACTAACCAATTTTCAAAGCAACATCATCAAACTAACTTTATAAAAAAATCCTCCCCTCATCCATTAACACAGGAGCTCAAAGGCAGAAAACATAAGTGAGGTCAAGGCTGTCTGGAACTGCAAAACTGCATGAATGCCAATGCACATTTAGAATCCCACCATCCAGGCTAAAAATTCAGCTTAAGGTCCTCTCAGCATTATACCCTTAATGGATATCAACTCTCTTGCCTTGCAACATCAGTCAGTTCTGCTGGAATTCAGTGGGGAAATAGCTTCAAGAGCCTGTCAGTGTGTAACAGTCTGTCTGCAGGCCTTGCTCCCTTCCTCCCGTGCTGTGACATGGCACAGGGAGATCAATCCCACCCTCTGTGCACAGAGAGGCAGCAAAAAAGTGCTGGGAGTCAGCCCTGCTGGTTTACTCACTCTCCAACCACCCCAGTGTGAAACAGACATATTCCAGCCATAAAGCAAGCTCGATTTTTATCCTAAATCCAGGCAGGCACCATCTCTGCAGGAAACTGAGGCACAATGTGCAACAGCAGCACACGAGGCACCACCCTGAGCTGAATGACACCCCTTGACTTCTCGGCCTAAACAGTCTCATGACAAAGATAAATCAGTGCTGGAGAGTGGTGACATAACCAGACAGGCAAAAGAGCAGCAGAAGAATTCCTCCCTTGGTTTTATTTCATTAAATCATTTTCTCTGCTCAGCCCTATGCCCATAGGCAGATGGAGAGGTCAAAGCCTGGCAGACAGGCAGTTGGGAGGTGGACACAAAGATCCTTCTGCAGTGGGGACCGTTCTCTCACACTTCCCTGAACATGTTCACGACACAGGAGCCCATGATGGGCTCACTCTCCTTTGTGTGTGAGAGCTGTGCTCTGAGTGCCTCTGTGTGTGTCTGATAACGCTCCTGCTGCATTATCCAGCACAGCCCTGCCCGGTCTGACACTCATCTGAACACAAAATGTGCCATCTCAGACGTCAGCAGCTGAGGGGAGGGCACACACGCAGCCGTGCCCCCACTGAGAGGCTTGCTGCCAACGTGGGGAGCTGGCTCTGCTGCAGTTAAGTCTTACTGGAAACGCTTTTTTTTTCTTTAAGGAGGAGAAAAGTGAACATATTTCCAAGTTAGCCCCAATTCCCACTGCCTGGAATTCACACAACACAAGAGAAAAAGAGCAAACAAAATGTTACCACTAAGCCAGTCTCCTTTAGCTCTGAATAACATTGGAAAGGGCACACATCGAGACAGACATTCAAAGGACAGGCTGAAATTCTCCAGCTCTCTCTGTTGCAGTCAGGGAAGAGAACAAGGGACATAAATTATGGGTGAAACTAAATGGTTTCAGACCAGCATGGAACAAACCTACTGTGCTGTGTGTCAAGACTTGGGAACAACTCCTGGTCATGGCATTCAAGTCCTTCCAGTGCAGCCAGCATTTTTCCAGCTTGCTAAATCTTTTGGGACTTGGGAAAAGTATTTTTAGCTTTAACTGCTGGTTCAGTCTTACCATAAACTCTGTGGAATCTGTTAAGACAGAAGGTGCATTTTTCATACTAACAAGTTAGAAACTATTTGTACCAATTCTACAGGGGAAAAATGACAAGCCCATTGCAGAACTGAGCCAGTGTCTCCTCTGATGTTTTCATACAGGAGCTGACAAAGTTAAATGCATCATTATTGGTCTAATTTACAGGGTATTTGAGAATCTCTGGTGCCCACTGCAGCCAAAGGGAATTACAGTAGAATTTAAAAAGTAAGTAATTATAGATTAAAGTAAAATTAAATCGGGACACTTACGAGACACCTAATTTTGTCTGTAGAAGCCTAGCAATAAGGCAACTGTGATTACTTCTGTCCATACCTTAATAGCTATTTATTCCTATTTAACACACATTTTGCTTAATTAAAGCCACATAATTAAGCAGGTAGGTGAATACAGTATCTTTGTAGCACAGATCTGACTTCAGATACAAATGCTCATCATCTGGCCCTCCTTTTACAAGTCCTATTCATGCTCCATCCCCTTTCTCCTTGGCTTAGGCTTGCTGCCCATTTTCTCCAAAGCAGGGCCTCCTTGGCACCCTGCCTCTGCTGGCAGCAGACAGGGGTTCTCTCAGTCCTTCAGCTCTGGGTTCACTCCTCCTTTGCAGCAGAGGCCACAGAGAACGAGGACATGTTTTTGCTTTTGTTTCTAAACAACTGTTACAAGCTGCTGTGCCTGCAAGAAGTGCCAGGATCACAGCATGCTCTGCTCTTTACCCCCAAAGACGTGTTGCATCAATTTGCAGTTTCCTAAGGCACATCTCCCTTAAGCCAGACAAAGGGAGCATTGACAAGAGAGCACACATGCATATAGCTTAATCTGGATTTGTCACTGCATCATTTTAATTAGACTAAACAGTGCTCAAGACTGGCCCTACTGCAAAGCTTGGCCGTATTTTCCCAAAGCCATAAAAATAAATAAAACCCATGGAGTCTGCTTCTAAATTCAACTACTTTATGCAAGACCTTGTCTGGACAGGGTATTTCCACAGTTTTCTCACAGCAGTACAGGCTCATTAAGACTGACTTCTTTAATGCCACAGACCAAAGTTAAAACATGGTCAGGCTGAAAGCAGCACTTCTTGTCCTCTCTGTTCTCAGGCAACACAGACCTGGTATTCTTCTCCCTTTTTATACTCTTGTCCAAAAGAACTTGTAAGAGATACTTTTGCAGGCACCTCCTAATACAAGTAGCTATTCTCCTCCCCTTAAATCAAGATAAAATTACAAACCCAATAAGAAATAAAAACTGAAATAAAAACCCAAGCTCTAGCTTGGGCTCAGGTTGGAACGGGTGGTGCAGAGAAAGTATTAATTGTATCTAGAAAGGAAATTCACAGCAAGAAGCTGACTGTGGAAAATCTCATGTGTGGCAAAAGAGCTGGAAGAGATTGTTCCAGGCCTAGGGAGCAGCATGAGTAAGGCATGACACCAGGAAGAAGACTGAGGAAGCAGCAAGGCAAGACTGGGATACCCAAAAGGGATAAGAGGGAATGTCATTCAGAGATGTGCGTTGGGTAATATTCAGAGGGTTCTTCAAGAAGAATGAGGAATTCTAATTTAATACAGAAGCCACGGGAGAGAGTCAAGGATCAGAATGACACAGCCACAGGAGCAAGAGACAACTAACATGACATCTAACACCTTTAATACACCAGAGGAATGGTGAACAGAGGACAGACCAAGTCATGGAGATCAAGGTAAGAGTTTGGAGTGGGGAGACAGAAAGAAGGATGAGTTTCCATGAGACAATACAGCAAAAGACACAACAACTCTTGGCAAGGACCTAAACATGGAAAAAGAAAGAGCAAGACATGATGTGGGAAGCTACCCAGGGTCAACACAAGACAGAAGTTGAGAAGGGTTAGGAAAACAAGCAGCAGCTCGACTTCTACAAACTGGGTGTGTGATGGCAGCAAGGGAGACAAGACCAAATGTGAGATGAAAGAGGCTGGAAGGGAGGCTGAAAGCGAGAGCAGAGATCCAGAAACTGCTCATATGAGAATAGTGCTTTCCCACTTTTGTTCCATCAGAAACAAAACCCCATTCAAGGTAGACTGGGCAATTTCTCATTCTTTCTCATCCCCCCCAACTCTTCCAGCCAATATTCCCACTAACCTGGCATTTGAAACTCTTCAAATACTCGGCCCCCACCTGATCTTCTCGCTCAAACCCCGGTGCTTTCTTGTAGCTGCCGGCTGCTGTGACTGAGTCTGGAGGAAAACCAATGGTCTCCAAGCTGTGGGGCTTCCCAATGGCACCAGGAGGAGACCCACATATATTAGATGGGCTTCCAAGACTGCTGTTCCTACAAAGAATCTAACAGAGGGAACAAGTGTCAGGAAAGTACAGCCAGACAGCAGGAACTGCTCAAAGAGAGGCACCCATGGAAGTGCTCAATCATATCACTGTTTGTAGATTGATTACAGTGACAGCCAACACAACCATACAAGCTTCCAGTAAACACTCATTAAAAAAACAGGAAAAAGCTCCACTGAATTTACACAGTCTCACAATTATAGTTTTATTGTTGTTACTTTGGAGTGCAGTCTCGTAAAATCTAACCTACAGCTCTAGTGACATTTATTCTTTCTGAGGCCTCAGAGGTGACTGATCAGGTTCCCAACATGACTAACACTCTTTCCTTAGACTACAGTGGGTCCTGCCTGACTCTGGGTAGTGGTGTGGAACCTGAAAAGGTGCTGTGGCAGTCACAACAATCAGGCATATAAGAGCTATATGTAATATTGTATTTTTTGCTTTCCAGTTGGAAATCTCAAAGTTTTAATGCAGATACAAATCAGGTATCAACAGCTGCATTAAAAAAACCCCAATGATTTCCAACACTTCCACTCTTTGGACTAATACCAGGGATCACAATCACATGCAACAAGGCTAGTTTTGCACTGTAGATGAAGCCACAGACAGCAGCAAAGGAAGTTGAGTTTTAGAGAACGTGTCCACCTGGATGAACGCAAATATCCCATTTCTCTGGGACAAGAAATTATTTGCCTCCACTGGCAAGCATGACTGTGCTTCAGACATCACAGATTCAAATGTGGCACAGTCTGGGCTGGCATTAGGAAAAAAAAAAAAAGGAGCAGCCTACGATGTTTTTATTTTATTTTTATACAGACATTCTGCTGTCCACGCTTCCCTACAGTCGCAAAGATAACTACTCACTGTGGTGGAGGTGGGGCTAGTTGGCAGAGTTCCTGATTTATTCCACACCTACAGTACAAATACAAAACAGAACAGGCCACGTGAGGCTGGCTGCTACAGGGACCTTTTTCTCTGATTAATTCATCATGTAAAATGATCACCAGCAAAGCCATATTTGTTTGCAAGCTACATGCAGATGCCCTGTGATGAAGTCATAGACAGACATGTGTTGCCATTTGGCACATATCCAAGGATTAGGAAAGACTGTTTAAAAGACTAAGAGCTTGAGATAGACAAGACCTAAACAGTCTAAAAGTAGGAGGTATCTTCAACTGCCCTGAAGTTTTCAGAGAATTTAAACGATACCTTCATTTCACGGAGGGGTTTTGGGTTTTATTGCTTTCCAGTGTTATTTATTAAGAGACAATATTATGTCCAGACTTTTCAAGATCTGTTTAGAATTCTACCTGCAATCCAATTCAGGACAACTACGAACCGCTAGGTTGGCTCAAACTCAGCTTCTCTTTTCAAAGAGAGGGAATAAAATAAAGCAGAGGTCCCAGATGTGTTCACCTCAGTCTGATCAGTTTCAAATGAACTAAATTCATGCCATTGTACCTTCTCAAAATCTCAGCCAACCATTTGAAAAGGTTACACACCTTATCAAGTGCAGTACAAACAGGAAGGATTTAAAAAAAAAAGAAAAAAAAGAAAAAAAAGAAAAAAGAAGCTAAGTAAAAATGTAGTCTAGCATTCCATGGGTTTCTAATCTGAGTATCTGTTCAGCACTTAGACATCTCCTTTCTTGTATGGACAACTAACTACCAGCAATCTGGGGCATTACTGAAACATATCCCACAGTTTAGCTATCTCCAGAAGCACAAGAGGGAGGGAACTAAGGATATCCTATAATGCAACACACAATATGCACAGGCTAAGGCTCTGAGATTACATATGTAAACAAACTCAATTGTAGTTATGTACTTTAGAGGCTGTTGGCTCATAGCCTTTAATTATAGGTCTTGGAAGCTAAGCCCAATATGTACCTCCAGACAGGAAGGAGTTGGACTTCATGTGCAGATGCATTCCACTTTCCTGAAAGTACATCAACAAGCCCTGCACAGAAAGGAAGGCCTAGAATTTTTATAGGTGAGAGGACAATACTAAACTCACTGAATGTATGTTCTAAAAAACCAGATCCCTCTAAAAAGCATGGAGCTGACAACTGAAAGAAAAAAAATCTCATATCCTCTGGGCTTTTGGATACTTTTCTTGGGAGGAAGAACAGTGACTTAGAGAAACACAGATTTGCACAATATGGACAAGGCTTCTTCCCAGGGCTACATACATTGCTAAGGTCTGGGGCATGTGGACTGGAAGGGCTGACTGGAACAGAGTCCCCAGCTGCTGAGGGCATGTACATCACTGGAGCTGTCTGGGTGGGGCTGGACACGGCCGAGGATTGCTGTAAATCTTCACTGAGCGCGGGCTCTGCGGGAGACAAAGCACAGGGAACACCACTCAAAGCTGGGCCATTGCCACAAGGCATGAGACATTTAGGAACAACAATACCCAGATGCTCCTGAGAGAAAAAATACTCCACAAGCACCTACTTATAAAAATAGAAGTAAGGAGAAATCTTATTTGGCTTATTTGCTTATCTAATATTCCTCACGTTTTTACTGTCATCACATACACACTGTGCTGCTCTTTAGCTCATTAATGCTGCCCCAAATTTATCTTCCCTGGATGAATTGTGTGTTATTCATTCAGCTCTCTTGAGCTAAGCAAAGTTTCCCTCTTTGCTTGGCACAAAGTTGATGGGTGCATTATAATTAGCTGAGGGAGTTAAAGTTTCCATCTGTGCTCAGTACAAATCGTTACAAAAGAAAAGTGGCACTGGTTTGGAAGGTGGAGATGCTGTGGGTTTGTAGGATCTACATCTAACACTCAGCATCTTCACAAAAACTATAGAACTGACACTGTATCTATATTTCAATATCCTCAAAATGCTGCTTTCTTGCTGTTAATCAGTAAAACTCAGGTTAAGAGCAGATATAATAAATGGACTCCTGTTATTTTAATTGCATTAGGCCTGTCCTTGTCGACCTTGTAGGAAGGACTAAAAGTTACAAATCCATAAGACAGCACAAGAAATAACCAAGTTGGAATGACCTAAGTGCCACAGAATGTTACTCTAAGTAATATAAGTGTAATAATCTTATTAGGAATAAGGCATCCCTAAACGAAAATACCATGTTATACCCAAGGAAGTTTGCTAAACACTGTTCCTTTATCAAGATTTCATTTCCTAAAGCTTGCTGGATCCCACTGTGTAGTTGCACTGCTGTGTTTTGGGCCATTACAGCCCACAGCTCCAGCTATAATTACTGCTTGTCAACAAGGCTTCCTATAAAAGGAACTGCATAACCTGTAGGGAATTTACTCTCCCCATTCCTTGTCAAAGGCACCAATTACTAATTCCCTCATTTACAAAGGATAATCAAATAACAAAGAGATAAACTCAAGGCCATGTAGGGAGTGGAGTCAGTATCAGAACAAATCTAGTGAGTAACCTGCTCTAATTGTTGCAAGTTCAGCAGTGAGATTGCAGAGCAGCAACTAAGGAAGAGCCCTAGGACGGGAACAAACTGTTATTTATGAATGTTAGGACCACATGTATGTAGAACTTCCACAACCAAAACTGCATCACTAGTTTATAGTTGATTAAAGTGAGGATTGAAATAATGCCCTATAAGTCAGGGAGCTATTGAGAAAAGAGGATTTGAGATAAAGCAGTAAAAAACCCAGCTGCATATTTTTCTTCTCCAACCTGACTTAGAGACTTTAAGTGAAACTTCATAAAAAGTAAAATAGCATTCTTTTTTAATGGCTTAATAAATTAACTACAATCAGCAATTTTATCTTCAGCTTTTTAAAATAGGATACTTGGCAATTTAGCTAGGTACAGTTCATCCATGTACAGAAGAGAAGCAGCTTTCTCCACTTCCATCCTCCTGAACTAACACCAGAGAACTGAGCAGGTGAGAGGGAAGAGAGAGAGATCCTCCAAGAGACAGTGCAGTGAGAGCTAAAGGCTGAGTCCCATAGGCCACCTACTGCCTCCAGCTCTGCCAACACCTCCCACACCAGCACAGTTTTATAGAAATCAAAGTTTAACCCTTCACAGAAGCTCTGGTTTTGCAGCTCTACATTTAAACTCTCTCAGTAAGAAGCTTTCCACAGCTCAGACATCCAGGAAAGATGAGAAGTAGTGCACGTACGTTCTACGTGTGCAAAGGCACAGAAGGGTCCTCGGGGACAGCTGCCAGACTGCTGCATATCATTGCATTTGGTGGATTTGTAGATCTAAGGATGGGAAAAAAAAAAACAAAACAAAAACAAAAACACCAAACAGAAATGAACAGAAAATAACAGTGACCACCAGGTACAGAAGTACTATGAAGATATTCGACAGCAAGGTAAGGACACAGATAAGAGGTGCAAAGGCCAGCAGAGCTCAGGGTGACCATTTTAGTGCTTTGCTTCAAGGAAAGGAAAACCCACTATAGCTCTGGAAATACCAAAATATGCCCATGACAGCTAGAGCTCACCCAGAGACCAACCCACCACACACCAGCTCACCCAAAGGTCACCATCTGCCATGAAGTCCCTCAGACTCACTGGAAGCTCCATGGACATTACAAATGGCAAAAGGTAGGAAACAGCTGACAGATGACAGCACAGAAAGTTGCAGCCACATGTTTGCAAGGAAAATAACAAACCATTGACAGGGACTGTAGCAAATGGATTATTCCCTTTCCCCCCAGTTTGACAGGCGGTGACAATGGTTACTGTGCAGATATGGGCCCCACAAAGCTTTTCAACACTGTAACATGAAGCAGACTACCAAAAGGTCTTAATTACACTTTCTGTAAGGATATTGGAATGCTCTGGGCATGCTCACAGCTAAGAGCTTGGTAGTGTTTAGTGCTATCAACATGAACCACAAACTCTTAGTCAGGGAAACAGATTCTGTTTGCTCACATGCAGACCCACATGGTGCTTTCCAAAGGACCCCCATACCTGAGACTGCTCCTATACTTGAGTTTTCCCCCACTTTTCTTACCTCCTCCCATACAGTCTATTCTGTCAAACAGCTGAATTGCAGCTTACTCCCAACATGCAGCTTCTCTGTATCCCAGGACCACACTACAAGTAGCCCACATCTTCTCCCACCTGGCACAGTAATTTACTTTGTAAGACTGGAATGCTTTTGCTTTTCCAGTGGAGTGGAGTGAGGAGGTTACTGTACCTCTGGATGAAACTGCTGTTCTGTGCGGGTGTGGCAGTACTGGCAGGAGTCTCCATTTTCACACTTACTGGGATCTCCCCACTCGTCCCCATGTTTCACACTGGGACACGGCGAAGATCTGTGGAAATTAGGTTAGCAGGAGAAGGCATCAGACTCACAGATGTGCTCTGAGCTTTGATTACTTTGGGCAGGTGGAGGGAGATGATTCTCTCCCTCTGATCCACTCCTGGAGGACTGCACCCAACTCTGGATCCCCCTGCACCAGAAGGATTGGGCGTGCTGGACCAAGTCCAGAGAGAGCCAAAAAGGGGCTCTGGGGGTCCCTCTGCTCTGGAGCCAGGCTGGGAGCGCTGGGGGTGTTCAGCCTGGAGAAGAGAAGGCTCCAAGGAGATTTCAGTGCTCCTTTCAGCACCTAAAGGGGCTCCAGGAGAGCTGGAGAGGGACTTTGGACAAGGGCCTGGAGTGTCAAGACAAGGGAGAATGGCTTTAAATGGAAAGAGACTAGATGTAGATTAAATACAAGGGAGAAATTCTTCCCTGTGAGGGTGATGAGGCCCTGGTACAAATTTCCCAGAGAAGCTGTGGCTGCCCCTGGATCCCTGGAACTGTTCAAAGCCAGGTTGGATGGGGCTTGGAGCAACCTGGGATAGTGGAAGGTGTCCCTGCCCATGGCAGGGGGTGGAAGCATATGAGGTTTAAGGTCCCTTCCAACCCAAATCATTCTGTGATGTTACAATTCCTCAGCTGGGGGCAGGTTTGGCTGCCCACCCTCAGCTGTACAATCTGCTTGGCTGCTGCTTCCCCAGCCCCCACCCAGCTGCTATTGCATCTTCTCCCCCTTCTTCCAATTTCCTAATGAAAAAAACATGGCTTAATTCTCCATTTGAAACGAAATACAACTTGAACCAGCATAACAATATTAGCAGCTGATGTGATTAGTGTCAGAGACGCTGGGTCTGGTTTCTGTTTTGGAACTGCACCTTCATAGAAAGCTAAGAAGTTAATTGGCTAATCCTAAAACACATAATACCCTTACAGCAGTATGTTTCCAGGTTTATAGTGTGGCCATGTGGAAAAGAGGCTGAGTCAGGTCACTGGGGAAAAGGCAAGTCCGTTTTCTTTCTCCCAGCAAGGAACAATCCCTTTTCCCAGATCTGAATTTTTGCTGTGACCTACTTCCCCTGCTCTTTATGTTCTTAACCATTCCCTCGAACAACAGCAGAGGGAAGCAGATAGCAGCACCAGCACAACCACATCAGCTGGGGTGGGGAAAAACACAGGAGTGAGCAGAAAGCAGCAGAGAAGCTTTTACCTCTTTCCTTCCCAAAGGGCCCAGAGAGGGGAAAAAAGCACAGAGCTGCTGCCTGAAGACTGCCCTAGTGGTTCTAGTTCTCCTTAAAGCGTTGAGATTAACATTCCTTTGATTGCTGCCTGTTTAATTTTTCTAAATATGGCATTTCAGTGCCAATTCAAAAATTTCTGTAAATGTTGGGGGTGGGAAAGAGAAGCGAGAACATCCCTGGTATTTTCTCTCCTGCCTTTCTGGTCTGCTCTTATGTTTTTCAAAAAGGAACTAAGGAAAAGCCCCACTGAGACCACAACAAAAGCTCTGTTGTGTTGGAGGAAATGAGGGCCTATAATTTGGATGAAATGCGTTCAGGGAGACACAGCACACTGAAAAATCCAGCGACAGCAGAGTGATAGAACACCCGGGTGCCTCTAAAGCAGGGCCTTTAGCAGCTGGTTAAGAATGCATGTCCAGCTACAGCCCCTCCTCATGATCCCCACCACCAAGCATACACAACAAGCAGCCTGATGATTCTGAATCCTTTACCATGACCATATTGTGGTGTGTTTGTTCCTAGATGGGGACTAAAACTTTCTTTTGTTTTCTCTTCCCTGTACTGCTTTCTAAAGCAGAAGTTTATGTGGTAAGGGAAAGCCAGACATAGGTTTTCTTTGCTATAAAATCAGAGTTATAACATGATTTAACAATTCATATATTAGAGTACTAGTTACTATACACAGGAAAACTTCTTGTTTAGTTTATTATCTTTCTCCTAGGAAGAAATAACAGACCATCATACCTCTCAGTACATGGCTTGGAGATACACTAAAAACAACTATCTAGTGGTCAAAATCCTGCCTCCTGCACCACAGATTTCCAATATCCTGCACCACTCAGCTGGGAAGTACAATATCCAGGACCACAGTACCTGTATTTATGTTTCCTTGGACTTCGTCTTCTGTCTTTGCTATTGTGGTAGTAGGGACAGGCATAACCCTGGCGACAGAGTCGGGGGGGTTTCTTACACTGCTCTGTCTTGTAATTTCCCAAGACATACGTTGTATCTGCAAAAAAACCCCAATGAGTCAAGAGAGATGACCACAAGCCATATTTACTACAGGAAAGTTTCAGACAGGAGCAGGCACTCCCCAGAGACCAGCCTTTCCCAGCCTCACAAACCCTCAGTGACGCTCACCTTGCCACCTTGGCTCCTCACTGAGTATTTTCTCTATCATGGCATGGCTGGCTGCGACTGCAGACTGACCCTCAATGCCTCCTTCAGATGTTGTCTGACCATTCTGTAAAGCTTCCATCGCCTGAAGCTCTCTGCAGGGACAGAGTTAAATGAACAAACAGACTGAGCAGAGGAAGAGTCAGATAAATGTGTATAAAAACTGACATACTGGAGCATTTGCTAAGTGGGTGCATTTCAGCCATGCATGTTTTGTCAGAACATCTTTAGCTGAACAGCAACTGCAATAAAAATAAGTCTTCATTCCCTGGGAATTCCAGATGCACTGTTTTGACCCCCTCCATCAGATTCCAAAGTGTGATCCCTTCCCCCATTTTGAGAATCCTCCCTGGAGATTTTTTACATTTGCCTTATTAGGAAGGGATATCTCGGCACCGCTTCACTTCAGGCTGAAGCAGTACTGTCCTTCAGTCATCTCACTTTCCACTTGGGTACAGAAATTACCTTTTCCATCATCTCCTTTTTCATTTGGGTTCAAAAATTACCCTTTTCCCAGGAGCCCCAGGCTCTACTGACCTGATGTCATACACGGGTGAGCGCAGGTCATGGGGCCCATGAGCAAAGGCACAGTGGACTCCATTCTTGGTGCAGTTTCCCTTGGAGTCTGTCTCATGGATGCAGATTCCAGTTTTGTAGTAGCGCAAGTGATACCTCCTCTCTGTGTCTCCAGTAGTTCTGTGCAAGAAGGGACACCTGAGGAAGGAAGGAGGGGTGGAACAGACAGGGTTTAGTCCCACAGGTGAAGGATTCAACTACCAGAAGACAGTTTGCTGAGAGAAGATGCTGCAGTGGACACCATCTTTGCTAACTCTGCCCCTTCTTTCATGGTGTGCCTTCCAACACTTCAGAGAACCCCCAAAACTGTCACTACAAAGGATGTACAAGTTTCCCTCCCTAAAAGAAAACTGGATTATTAATCCAGCAGCCTCTTATTATTCTGGATGAGTGGCTGCCTCAAGGGATCTGGAAAAGAGCAAGGATGTGGGACAAGGAAGGACAATTACAAAACTACCATTTTAACTTGTTTTGTTTCCCCTTTTAGTCAGAAAAGCAATCTACATTCAGAAATGAAACAGAAATGTAACAAGATGGAATGAGTAAAGTTCAGATATTGCAGCATCAAGGTAAAAATACAAATGAGCAAAGGTTCCTAGATGACAATGGCTTTCATTCACTGAGTTTGAGCCATGTATCAACCAGGCATCTAGAAGCCAAAGCCCACAAATATGCCATTTCCAGTTCCTTCCAGATCTCTTCTAGCAAGGAAGAAGTATTGAAACTGAAGCCTCAGGCCTGAGGGACTATTCTGTTCTGTTGTAGTCACAAAAACGTTACTTAACTGAGTTGGGGAAAAAAAAAAAAAAGTTTTGCCAATAAATAGCATTTTTGTATGTTTATACTGGCACCACAAAAGGGAACTGAAATTCCATCTTTTTACAGCATCTTTCTATAAAACACTCTCCATGTTTGACCACAGTTTGGCTACACTATTTATCCCATATCTGTCACATGGCTAAAGTTATATTACAGGGTTAACCCCTTAATTACTGGGGTCTGCCCAGTAAGAGCAGAAAGATTTGCAGTTTTGCCCCAGTTAAACTTACTGCAGTCATGGGGGGAGAACTCCCAAAAAACCCAAACTCTTCTTCATTTTGCCTTATTTTGGGTACCTCTCAGTTCTCTACCAGCTTCTTAAAAGTTCAGAAAGACAAAATAAACTGATATGAGTTTAAAAGCTGGGACAGATAACTCAGGGGGCAGACTGAAGGACAAAGTTCCTCCTCTTTCTTCAGTCTGTGAAAAACTAAGTTATCCTGCTAGAGAGCAAGAGCTGAGAGTCAGGGACTTAGAGAACAGAGTGTTTCTGAACTCATTTGTCTCACTGAGCTGTTTTTCCCACCTGAGCTTTGCTGAAGATGCTGAAGCTCATGAGACAATGAGTTCCCAAGAGCTGGATTCCCGTCTAAGTCACCCTCAGTAATGTCTCTGCAGCAGGCCTGGAGCACACAGGCTGCTATTCCAGATTTTACATCTGGTCTCATGTTACGTATGTGACAAAGCTGCTTTACTGCTGACTTGCCTCATCTCTGCAAGAACCGGCTGGAATCATCACCTGGCCTGATCCCAAAAGCCTAATGCCTGAAAAGCAGCGGTGCAGCCTTTACTCACTCATCTCCTTCGGGGCAGATTCCCGTGGTCTCGTCATACTTGGTGCAGTAAATGTCAGGGCTGTAGTTGAAGGTGCCGTCGCGGCGGCGGATGGACCTGCGCCGGCGCTGGTTGACAAAGTGCCAGTGGAAGCAGGTGTAGGGCCGGTGCTGGGTGCACTTGTGCTGCACGAAGAGCGGGCACTGCTCCGTGCGGAACTCCTTCAGGTACCTGCGGGAACCGCCACGTGAGCACCGGGACGCCGGGCAGGGGAGAGACCCGGTCACCCGCGGAGCCCCGAGCCGTGCCCATCACTGGGATGTCCGCTGTCCTTCCCGCACCCGCCCCGCTTCCCCTCCCAGGATGGAGGCTGGGAGCCGCCGGTGTTTGTAATGGCAAGATATCCATTACACACAGGAATGCAACAAGAGCTGAAATCACTTTCTGTCGGGATCG
The DNA here is from genome assembly GCA_013399915.1 of Illadopsis cleaveri. Lineage (NCBI taxonomy): Eukaryota > Metazoa > Chordata > Aves > Passeriformes > Timaliidae > Illadopsis > Illadopsis cleaveri. The sequence goes on along the minus strand of VXBB01006443.1, from coordinate 441,106 downwards.
TTTTGAAGAGGCTTTTCATGAGCTTAGGAAACAGTTTGTGAGAAAATAGAATTCTTAAGTACCTTTCTAACCCCTTCTAAATCTGTGACCTATCTGGGCGAAAAGTTTCCTTCCTATATGCTCAGTTAAAAAAAAACAAACCAGAAAAAAACCCCAAATGAATACTTCTTTGAGCCACATTTAAAGCTTCAAATTACTGAGAAAGAAAGACTTTTAAAAGACTCTTTCGTGTCTTGTCCTCCTGGTTTAGCTCTGCTTTGTCAGTACACAGTCAATTATGAGATAAAAATTAACGAATTTCTCTCTTGCAATCATATGAATTTAGGGCTCAGTCTTGAAAAGTGGGATAACTATCCTCAAACTTCCCCATGTTTATGTTACTTTAATTTTAATATGTAATTCCCTGAAAGTACATGGGTTCTTTTATCCTGAGAACTAAAGAAGTCACAAGCTTTTATTTGTGACACTAATAACAGTCTCTAAACCCAGATTGTAGAGGATTACAAAATGGTTTAGATCAACATAATGATCTGACTGTGATCTGTGTGTAGGTGCTTACAAAATCCACGCTGCTGAAACCCACGGGCTGCCCTGTATTTACAGGGAACATCCAAACAGCTCCAGGAGCTCAGACCTGAATCCCACCACGTTTTGTCTCAGAGACACATCTGGGAACGAGGCACAAAACCCACAGCATTCTGCTCTCTTATGTTTAGAGGTCAGTGTAAACAGCAAGGACCAAGATTTGTAGGTCAAAAAAAAAACCAACCGAGTATTCTGCTCCAAGCAACAGGGTGACATAACAGTAGATTCAGAATCATTTCAAACTGCGTATGTAGTCCAAGGCAAAAAAAACGGAGTGTAGGAATTCATTCCCATGTCAGAAAGTCTTTATCTCCTGTTTCTAAATAAATGGAAAGATGTCTGATGCCGAAAGACGTATTTACAGGTAATATCACAGTGCTAGGCTCATTCTGAAAGCAACATCTGTAAATAAAGCCTCCTTTCCTCTTTACCCTTTTCCTGAGGCTGAGGAGAAAGCCTGAGGAAAATGCACAAATTCAACCGAAGTGGTTTTATTTGTTTGCTATGAAGAGACAGTATCAGTGGCAAGAGCTTTCCTACATTGGATTTTGCAAGCATGAAAGGATAAAAGCTCTTCCTCTTCTTCAACCTCTAAATAAGTGAGATTTGCAGGTTCCACTGCCTGGGATCTGTGAATGCCCGGGGCTGGAAGCCTCTGCAGCCAGCTGTAAGCTCTTCTCTACCCAAGCCCATCTGTCCCCTGCAATCCAGAGTGGCTGGAATAGTATCTGCACTGGGGCCCAAGGTTTAATAGCAGAAAAACCAGAGCCAGCTGCAGAACCTGGTCTGCTTGCCGTAGGTGAGGGCTAACAACATCACTTTTGCTCCTCTTCCCGTTTAAAAATCCAGCTCCATTCAAACAGAGACTCCTACTTCAGCCACACCAGCAATTCATCTAGAAACTGAAAGCTATGGCAAATTCATCCATTCTCGAAAAGCCTCCTAAGTTGTTGGACCAAGCAGTTGTAGAAAGTGGAATTCCACAGGTTTTATCTTATCAGTGCACTAGGAAGGCTTGGAAGTAAAGCCACTGAAACAACATTTTGGTTAGCAAGTGAATTAAGTAAACTTAAGCAGGACGATGCTGTCCACAGACAATACAATCACCAGCCAGTCGTTTCCACTTACACATCTCCACGTGCACCTTAGAGACACGAGATTTGTGTTACTCCCATTTTACACATGGGCAAACGGCAACACTGGCTATGAGCCCCATCCGTTATCACACAGCAATCTGAATCCCAGACAGAATCCAAGAGCATTTTAACTTCTCCATCCTCACCCACTGCTGGGCTTAAGTCCAAGAACAGATCCTGAACCTCCTCAGTGCTCTGGAAACTAAGGGGAGATACCAGGCTTACATAACCTGGGTATCGAGCCCAGCACTCCACACTTGTGATAGGCCCAAATGAAACACTTAAAAGTCTGAGAGTTTAACAATTCCACAATCAGCTGAGCTGATGCTGCTTTCCTTCAGCAGGGGAGTTTAAAAACGTACACACTGATTAGGGATTTCAGTCTCTAGTGTCTCAATTGTTGCTGAAGAGTATTTGAAAATTAATTGCATTTCATGATTGGCTAAACTCCCTGGAGAAACATTTATTGTAATGTTAACGAGAGATAATTACATAAGTAAATGGTTCACCTGAAAAGTGTTTAACACCTAACTTGCTTCATCAGAAAGTCGTTCTTTAATGGTCTCTATTAAATAAATGATGTCTCACTCCTAATTTCAAAGCAAGTCCTGCAAACAGGTACTACTGAGCTCCACAGACATTAACTGCACAATCACCTCTGCAACAGACCCAACTGAGGGAAGGAGAGTTGTCACATTAACTCAATCATTTCAACCCTTTCAATCACTGCTTTAGGTTTTCCTTTTTTCCAAGCCACTATAATGTTTTAAATCACCCTCCTCCACAATAGCCTGAATGGCAAATTGCCTCACAGCCCTTTATTTCCTTGATCCATGAAGTGAGTTTTGGCTCCTCTGGGAGAACACAGACCACTCAACCAGCCACTTTGTATTAAAATATATAAAAGGCCTCTAAACCACGTGTGTTTTGGGAACACAGAGAGGATACAGAGCCTGCAACACCGCAATGTGATGTCTCACAAAGCAGAAAGCCATTAATATTTCAGGAGCCTCTTTGCAAAGGCTCTAAACAAAACACAGAGAACACTGTCATGACAGATCCTTCTGGTGTCAGTGGTCTCTAATTTTTTTTTTCCAGAACAGCTGAAAAAAGGAATTTTGGAATGACCCTCGAAGCTGAAAACACGTTGATGATTGGTACACATTTCACAGCATGTCAGCCAAACGCTGTGCCTGCACAGGAAGAGGAAATCCAGCAACGATAACTGGCATTTCTCAACTCCTCTCAGGAAACTCTACAGCCCTCACTTGAGGGGCAGAAGAATTATTACCCCTATTTTATACTGGAGCTACTTCCATATTTCCTTTGTAAAAAAAAATATGTAAGTATATGTTTTATTTTCACACCCATGTAATTTTTAGAAAATGGAAAGCACATAGCACTGTCTTCTGATACAACACTAACATCAACAGCAACACCCAGAATCCTGGAGGAAATGTTATCATTTATGAGCCCTAGTAAACAAAGATGAATGCAATTCTAAACAAATAGGACAAGACTGGCCAGAACAATGCAGATCAAAGTCCCCAGGCTGAGCTGAACTTGCTGTCAAACAGGATGGACGCTGCTGGAAATGAGTTTTTTTCCCTAGGAAGACAAGAGGAGAGGAGAGGTTCTTGGAGCAGTTTTAGGAACTCCCAAAGACCAACAGAAGCAGCAAAGCATTAGAAAAACCTCAATGCTACTTTGCTGAAATTCCACTTCCCCTGGGATGAGGGATGGGGCAGTGATTATTCTGCAATTATTTACACTAGCGGGGAGTTGCTCACTGTCTTTAATTGCCAGTAGAAGCTCGACTCTCCAGGGCAGGGTAGCAAGTGTTTACCTCTGCAGCTTGGAATTGCAGAAGTTCCCCCTCTGCCCTGGAGGAATGGAGCAGGAACCTGCTCTGGGAGCTCCAGGGGAAAAAGATGAGTGCAGCAGGAGAAGAAGAAAAAAATTCAAAAATTCAAACCTAGAAAGAAGGAGGAAAAAAACCAAAAAGCGAGAATCCAAGAAGAATTTTTAACCTAGAAGTTTCATTTTTATCCTCCACAATTGCAGCTGTGCCCTGGTCCCACCCTTGCCTCCTAGGGCAGAGATCTCTTGTTTTTCTGCAGCTTTTCTGGTTCACTCTGGTGTGCTCAAGCAGCTTGATACAAGAGGATTCCTGCATCCATTCTGCTTCCAGGGCTGTAGCTTCCTGTCAAACTTGACCCAAGTCACACACGCAGTGGAGTGAGCTCAATTCAGGAAAATGTGCTGGTAATGCACAGCTGAGCTCCAAATTCCTCATAAAAGTCTCAACCCAAAGCCCCCAGAAATCACTGGAAGATGCACACTTATGCCAAGACAGCCTCTGCTTTGTAACAGAAGGATCAGAAAGACGGGGAGAGAAACAATAGCAAGGAGCAAGGAAATGAAAAGATTAAAACCAGCTCCTCAAAACTCTCGTGGCTTCTGTGATGCAAAGCCAGGCTCTGCTTTGCTTCCAACACCCCTCGCACTGTTTGAGATCTCTGTGTAGTTCCCAAGATGAGCTCCTTTCCTTTGCAGCCCTTCTTGCTCTTCCAGGTCAACCCACTTTCTGCCAAAATTCCTTTTGGGCCCAAAGAGAGGCTCACAAACAGGACCTGAACCTTCTGCAGCAGAACCATCCCAGAGAGAAAACCATCAGATAACATAACCATTACAGTCTGGCTAATCCAGACTAGGACACTGCAAATGTAGGTCAGTAGTGAGATCTAACACCACCACCATCTACATTCCACACACAGGTGGGGGTGTGTTTACACCCCCGTGCTGTGGCACCTGGGGAAAGGCCTGTGCTGAGAGGCTGTGGCAGCATTGTTTGTCTAGTGTCACAGCAGTGTAAACTACGAGCAACTTTTACACCAGGTCCTCACTCAGGGCACGGCCACTGTCACTGGGGCTCCCTCCCTGCAGCTGCTCCTGGGTTACAACAAACCAACACAGAGAAGGCAGCCCAGGCCTGGGTTGTTTCTGTAAAGCCCAGCCGGGTGTGGGCACTTTGTTATTACACTAATATTAGAAATGACTAGTTCAGAGCTGTATAGAGATTGTCAGCCACCATCCAGAAGAGCCTCCAGAGGCAAATCTAACAAGAAATCTACAAATTAATTTTTAGCTTGTCTGTTTTGTCTTGGGCTTTGGTTTAGAGGGTTTTTTTCTGTTTTGTTCTGATTTTTTCTTCAAACCGAGTCTTACACTCCTGATAAGATTTCAGATATCAGGCAGAAAATGCTTGTCTGTCATTACCACTTATTCTAGTTATGTGTGCCTTCTCTCAAAATATTACACTGGCAAAAATGCCATTTCCCTGGCACAAAAGTACATGGGAATGCTGGGGGCATTTGTTGGCATTTTTATATCAGTCATGTCCTGCTGTTTCAGACAGGACTGCACGAGGCCAGAGACCTCCCTGTAAAGTCTCAGGTGGTCCCAGTTCACATCCTTCCAGAAAAATGCAGCCTGACTGAGAGGTCACTGCTCTCAGCTGCCCATTAGCTTTCCTCCTCTAGAGCTCTGAGTGGCACTGATCTGTCCAGACAGCAGGATGGAGAAAGTTTTCCTAATTCAGGTTAGGAAAGGTTTAAAAAAAAAATACCAACAAAACCCCCCCTATATATATATATATACACACATATATACATATATATATCCCACCAGCTTCACTTAAAAATTTAAATTAGTGGTTTGAGCTAACACAGATAAAATTATCTGAAGCAAACCAGGATGTGCTTATCCAACAGACTGCCTGCTCAGTAGACAGCACTGCAGAACCCAGGAGAAAATGTCTAACTATAGATATTGATATTTCTAATTCAATAATGCTCATCTTTTGGGAATATTTTCAAAACTGCTATTTTCTTCTTAAGCTCAGAGAGCCACCCCAACACAAGAGGAAAAGAGCTGTCCATATTAAATCAGCTCTCTAAATTCATTTCACCCTCATAAAATTTTATTGCAAAAGATGATATCAGACACACTTTAAGTAAGAAACCCATGACTCAATTATTTTCTTTTACTGAACTGTGGTATTCCAATTGAAATGAGTCAGTGGTGCATGACAGAACCTACTTATTCCAACAGGATACTCAATAAAAATCCTACTAATGCACCTTTCATTTAACATATTACTGATAGCAAAAACCCATGATATGCACCTCTGACATTGCTCAGGAGTTTTTGCTCTTGGGGCAAGGGACATGTCTCAGAATAAGTGAGATAAAAACAGAGAGTTAAAGAATAGGATTGTTCCAAAATAATTCAAGAGAGTTTGATACCAGCACTCACATGTTATCTTAGGAAATGCTGGCACTCCAAAGCAAAGCTTCCTGACAGGTAAGAGAACCTTCAACTCTCAAGATTTCTTGGAATTTGGGATGAAAGATGTGAAACAATCTGACTTCATGGGAGTTGTAGTTCCTTGTTCCTAGGGGGGTGGCACATATTCAAGCAAATCCCTGAGCCAGCAGCTGCGGACCACCAGGAGCCTGTGTTTAGTGTCCTTCTAGTAAGAGCAGAAGTTAAGACAAGTCTGTTTCAATAAATATTTTTTGCTGACTGACAGATGTAATTTAATATTGAAACAGAGCCTCACATGAATCACTGTTGAATAGCACTGTTGAAACAAACACTTTTAGCAGCAGTCTTCAAAGTGCTAATCAAAATTTCAGGAAAAATTCTCATCAAGTTCTACCAGAAATCTGTGTCAAGGCATGGTTGGAGTTGAAAGGGACCTTAAAGATCATCTGTTACCAACCTCTTGCCATGGGCAGGGATGCTCACCCACTAGATGAGCTCTATCAACTATTGCGGCTCACCAATATTGGATATTTCCCCTTTTACCACATTTAATGGTATTTATAAAGATAACATCATAGACTTGACCAAGCCCTCACACTTCACACCCCAGGCTTTTCACATACACCATGCACCACTTGGCACAAAAGGCAAACATCTCTCTCAGGGCATCTTCACAACCATCAGTGCATCTGCCTTTCCATACCCTCAGCAGACAGGTGCAGTTCTGTAAACCTTGGAAAGATTAGAAAGCATTTAAATCTCGAGGAAAAATATATGGATCACTTTATAAAAACAAAAGGCTGACTGTGAATGTGGGGAAGGAGAAAAGGATGAGGAGAAAGTTTTGGTAAGCTCAGATCTGTCAAGAAGATAGACTTCACATGCCTCAGTGTTTTCTTTATCACCTAAATAAATTGAACCATCAACTGGAAAAAGGTCACACAGCAGACAGCAGTGTGTGATTTTAAAGCTGTTAGATTTCCCCTCCTCCATTAGAGCTTGACAACAATGTCAGTCTGAGGGCAAATAAAGAAAGTGAGAGTTGGAGAGACTTATTACAGATGCATGGAGTTGGGTTTGTTTGCTTGTGGAGGTTTTTTGTTTTAAGACTTCATATAACTCATTGTGTACCTCAGTGGTCAAAATGACAACCACTCACATCCATAACCCATTGCTCCCCCAGTTTTTGTTGTAGAAATAGGTAGGCAGCACTCAACTCTTCCATTTTGTAGGCATCTGAATGACCTAAGAAGCAAAGTTGAGCTGGATGCTTCCAAATAAATGGAAACGCAGAACGCACTGCAAGAAGGTGAAATACAAACTGCCAGATTACAGGAAACTGAGGATAACACACCAAAATGCACACAGTCATATTCTACAGTAATCTGATCCCTACTGAAGCTCCATTTCTGGATTTCAAAGGAGATCACGGGCTGGACAAGAACACAGTGAATTCATTTCAGCCGTGACGAATGAATTCTGTACTACCAATACTTCATAGATAACTGAGTGACTGCAAAAGTTCAGGCTAAAAATAACGTGTTGGCAACTATCAGAACCCATCAGGACGTTTTTCAATTAGAAGGAAAAAGTCAGACAAACACTTGTGCCTTGTCTACACTGAAAATCTAAGGGAAAACAGAGAAGCACTACTGTGCGGTGCTGGCCCATCACGGGAAGACAGATTTGCACCAGCTTCAGGCAAAACATCGTTTGGTTCCCACAGTTATAGCAAAAATGGCTTTGTTTGGAGAGAAATGCCATGCTGCAGCTAAGAAGCTCACCAACACTCTGTCCTGATGAGGAACAAAAATCAACCTGGAGTTCACTTGATAAAAAGCACATTTATCACATTTGTGAGCAGCCAAGACACGAGCTCCACGAGTCACAACTGCGTTCCTGTCCGTGGATGTTAGGGAAGAGATGCTTGTTCAGACTTCCCAGGAGCTGTGCATCCCTTTGCTTGGCATCCCTCGAGCTGTGTCACTCAAAACCTGACAAATAAAGCAATTTGAGTCCTTTTTTGGCAGCGTGCTGTCTTTAAAAAGCAAGCACTTGTTGCGTCAGCAGACCGTGAAATGTATATAACCAAGTCATACCAATAAAATCCATTTCAAATACAAGTGTTTGTTTACACAGAGCTTTCACCTTTTTAATTAAAACAACCCAAGCACTGGCAAAGGCAAACACTTAATGGTACTACATTTCAGAGGCATTTCCTTAAAAGCCATTCACCAAGATCCAGAATTCTGCATAAAGCTTTGAACCTACATTTACATTTCCTTGAGTTAGTTAGCCTTTTTTTTCCCCAAATCACTTGGCAATGAATATGTATTAGACATGACCTCAAAATTAACTCAATATTTAGGCAGTTCATGCAATGTTTTAAACACACAGCCCATTTTTCCAAGTTTAAATGACATATTTGCAATTTGACACCGTTAGTTTATGCAAACTGTATCTAAAGCACATTTTTCTGTTTTCAAACATGGACCACCCCTTCCCCCCCTCACACACCGATTGAGACAACCTTGTCCCTCTCTGGGCTGGTTTTCGCTCTACAAACTATTTAGTTGTCATTAATCCCTCCCTACAGCACCTGTGTAAGTGCTGAGTCTATGAAAACAGGATCGTATGGAAATAATTATATTTCAGTAACGTGGGTTGAGCCTGTTGCAGGGAAAACATTGGAGCTCACTGCATCCAGACAGCTGCACACTGCTGAAGGTCTGTACCTGCTTCAGTTGCTAGCAGAATAAATCAACATATGCTTAAACATGAGCAGTTAAATATTTTACTACTAATTACTTCACAAAAACATCCATCCCCAGACTTATCTATTATGGTCATTTATTCAGCTTACAGCCAGATAAATTTTCTCTCTTATATAAACTCATATATTACCTTGTATTATCCCATCTATTATGGATGGGACAGATGATGCCTCTTTATCCCAGTGTTAGTGTTTGCAGTCTCAGAAAGGTAGAGCCCAAGTGGGATTAACATATACCAGGTTTGGTAGAACAAATTAAAGTCTAAATAACACCCTGATGTCCCATGCTGTAAAATTAAAGTTCCAGTTTCCAGCAAAGGTTTTTTTCCACACTGTACTTCTCTCACCACCGATTCAAGCACTAACAAAGCCTACCCAGGGCTTGCAACTGTAGAAACACCAAGGAAGGCTGGGAACAGGGCTGGGCTGTTTGAAAACTTGTGTTACTCACTCTGCTAGTTCCCTAAAACAAAACATCCCACATGCAAGAATTCATAATGGCCAATTCAGAAAAATATTATTTCCATACAAGCCGTTCTACAGCTCAGGCTTTCAGCTGCAGATTGTTATGAGCATTTTTAGCCAGCTAAGCCTCAACATCTCGTCCCACAAGAGGTGCTTTGGAAACAGAGCACAGTAGCCTTCCCTCTCCTGGCCACGCCAAGACCCTCATGATGTAACAGACAGCTCATAGATCAGCTGCAGCCCCACACTCACAACAGTTTTAAGACAGAACATGAGCTCTTTGAAGGGCTGTATTTGCACAGGACCAAAACCAGACAACCAAAGCTCCACATGACATGACAGCTCTATAGTGCTCTCACCCACCCCCAATTTACATTGGAAATGAAATAGTATCTGCTTCTGCTCAGGTTAAACACCAACCAGATTTGCAGCAGACTCTTTGGAAAGGCTTTCACTTGTGAACAGACATTTTCTGCTGTGAGTTTGAAACAAAACATGGTGATTATCTAACAAGCATGAACCTGCATCCATAACACATGTGCCAGCACAAAGATAAAAGCCAACCCTTACTGGTTGATTTTGAAGAATCAATGTCAACCATTCAATCGATTTTCTTTTCCGCTCAGCACTCAAATCAGACTTCATCTGTGCCCAGTGGACTCTTTAAACACTCCACATGGCAGGCACACCTCTGAATTAAAGTCCTGCATGCTCTGGTGTCCAAAGAAGCTCCACTGCACGTTGACACCAGCTCCCCTCCAAGGGGAAAGCAGGCAAACCCCAGGCTATGCCACAGCTTCTCACTTCCCACTTGGACCAATCAATGCACTGATAAATCTGGTGGCACTCTCATGATATTTTAAATGTGCAAATAATATTTTTTTTGTTGCTGTAAAGCTGCAGTTGTCCTCAGGCATCTGCTGCTTGTATTTCTGCTACGACAGAAACAGTCAAGAGCCATCAATGAAAATTCATGGTCTATTGAAAACTTTAGAGGAGAAAAAAAAAAATCACCTCTGAGCACACTGGGTGTGGAGTGACAGCTTCTTTTTGAGCTGTGGTGACATGTTGAAGACAAAGGATAACAAACAATACTGACGTTAATTCATTTTTTTGCAGATTACTCGTAGAATCACAGAATGGCCTGATTTAGAGAAGACCTTAGAGATCCAGTTCCAACCTCCAAGTTCTGGTTCCAAGTTCATCCAGAATAGTTTCAAAAAACTAATTCCCTTTTCACATGGCCATGACCGCATATTAATCAAAACAAATTTTAGGCATACTGTGATAAAAAGCCATCCCACCTTAATTTCTTAGCTGCACTTAACAGTGCCATCAGTCTTAGGAAGGCAGAACATGCTCTGCTGAGATGGATTTGCCATTTTGACCAACAGATAGTTAGAGATGGTATGAAATTTTTCTTGTTTGACCACAAATTCAGTGCAAGTTTCTTCTCTACCACTGTTCCGATAACTTCATTCAATTAAATGTCTCTGACTTTTAACAAGACTTAAGAATCAGGCCAGTATTGAGCATTTCAGTGATCTGGCTCTTTTATTGCCATCACTGCACTTTAGTGCTTAAAATTGCCTAATTTATTTCTTTCAAATAAAATCTAGAACTTTCCTAGTTGTAACAATCACCTCCTGAACCTGAATGAACACTACAGCAGGGTGAGGGTCTGTGATTCAGAAGCCAGCCTGCAGCAGAGGTAAGGAGAAAAGGAATTGTTGGTTTTCACTTCAAGGGAACAACCATTCCAACTAATATTTCAAATGTCAAGCTGGTATTAACTGCATCAAGCACTGATCAAAATACACAAGACAAGAGATTGCTGAGAAAATCATCACAAGCACCTAAATTGGCTGTCATCACTAGGAGGAGTTTGGGAAGGAACAAGCCTTTAGCATCTCCCTGTGCACTCTTCTGCTGAGGCTTCATATTTTTGATGCTCTGATATAAAAGACAAACTCTTTCTCAATAAATTAGAGGGGAAAAAAGGTACCTAAGAAATAGCACTTGCTCCACAGCCTGCTGGCACGTGACCACCCCTTCATTTAGGACACTGTGGGGGAATTGCTGGCTGGCTCTGTGCACACACAGCTTTCAGCAACAGCTCTGCACCTGATTTGCAAGTAATGTGCTGAATGTTACAGAAAGTTTATAGAGTACATAAATTCTTAATAAGATAGAAACTGCTGTGATTTACTCCCTCTTATAATTCACAATTTCACCAAAATCCAGTTTAAAGTGGAAACTGATACAATATTAAAAGTCAATGACCTAAAGTGATGTACGTGACACTTGGGCAAAGGGACCAGGTAACTTCTCACCATCTCTTTCAGCCTATTTCTGCTGCTTTCAAAAAGATTTATGAAGTTTTTAAAAGCAGAAAGTTAATGGAAGGAACAAAACCTCTCCTCACCATCCTCTGAAAGTGAACGTGGCTCTTTATGTCCTGACAGGCAGGTTCACATGAGCCTCAACACAGCAATTAAAGATATTATTGCCTCTTTATTTTACTCCTTTCTCGGAAATTACAGCTCCTTTAACAGGGACCACAGAAGGGCTGTGTCCCTGCCCAGGCTCAGGCGGGTGCATTAACACAGTCCCCAGTGACAGCTCATTCTAATATGCCACACAATAAGTGTGATTAACTGATGTCCTGACACATTCCCTCCTGCCACGCTGTCACAGGGGCAGGGACATGCAGCAAGCAGCCAGGCAGGGATGCTGGAACACACTGCAGGAAGATTTTCCCGAGGACAGTGGTCAGACCCCTTGGAACAAGAAGGATGAGTGTTCCAGCTGCTCCTAGAAGTTAGTAAAACCTTTTTCTGGAAGAATAAATCTAAAGACAATAAAATGTTGGAGTTACAACATTTATTTTCCTTAAAATAAAGCCACACGATGTAAAAAATACTAGACAATACATAAACTTACAAAATGAGAAAAACTGGTATAATGGGAAACTCTAAGCTCTGATGTTCTTAGGATCATAGAATAAATGGAATTGGGAGAGACCCACAGAATCACCAACTCCTAGATTTTCTAGAACAATTATTAACTTCAATATTTCCTCTCATGCCACAAAAAACTATCCTATGCACTAATGTAAACAACATAAAACCATCAACATAATACTTTTTATCAAATTAAAAATTAAAGAACCATCTTCCACATTGAAACAATTCTGCACCATTGAACCCCTCTCCTTTTTCACAGTTTTGGATTTTTGAAACACCAAACCTTGCCAGACCAAAACTAATTCTGAAAACACCACAGCAGTACACAAAGCTTTTTGCTCAGCAAAATATTGATATGACACCTCTAGAGCAGTTATCCATATGTGAATTCTCTGTCAGACTGATATCCAGAAGTACTCAAGTGGGAATGCAGCAAGCAAATCACAGGTCCAGCCCCACTCCAACACGAGGGAAAAAACCCTTTTTGCCCTGACACATTTGGGGCACAGATTGGGCCCAAATGCCCCTGGCCAGCCCTTCTCTCATGCTGGAGTCTTTCCACACTCGGCCTTTGAAGAACCATAAAATCTAAGATGTTATTTTCAGCACATGTGTTCGGTGGTGACAGCAGACTGTGAAGGCAGCTCTTCCTGTTCACACTCCAGCACTTTATATTTCCAACTTCCTGTAACTATTCACACTTCCTAATAACAGCTGGCAGTGAACGTGCATTCAGTGAAGTTCACACAGACTCAAAAAATACCAATCATAATAACCAGCTTATACTTTCCTGATAAGATGACATTTACAGGTAGTGATGTAGTAGACCACTGGTAAATTCCAGGTTTAGAAGTATTGACTCACTCTGTGCTTTCCTAAGGGTATTAACTTACATTGTATATAATACAATAATAACATAATCTATTATACATCTTCTGTGCTTTCTCCAAAGGTATTACCAAATCTGAAACCTAAAAACACCTGTGTTTCCTTTTGTTGTTTTTGTTTTCTCGGTTATTTGGGCATTCTCTTCTTTCTTGGTGCAGTTTTGTGTTTTGTTTTGTTTTGTTGAGGTGGCTTTTTTTTTGTTTAAACAACACGGCTACTTTCTACAACTTGTATAAGTCCGTATCAGGTTATTGATCTAAGGGTTATCACCAGTAAAACCAAAGCAGAATTAGGGCAGCAGTTTGTTATTTTAAGAGTCCTGATGGTTTAAAAAGAATACAAAAGGTTTCTAAAAACAATTTCCAAAGCCTCAACTCATGCAGTAGGGTGTGAAGACCACCCAACTCGAGCACATCAAATGTATAATCTAACAGACCATGCAGGCAAATGTTATGGGCCCTGGAAGAGCAAACAGCAACTCTGAAAAATTTTTAGCTACACATCTGCTTATTGGTTTTCTTCCCACAAACACGCAGTCTGCACCTTTGAGATCAGACATGGCCTGTTTGCTCTGCCAGTGGTGAGACACTGTCCACTGATAAGGAGATAAGAATTACTCTCTGCTACTACGGATGCTCTGAGGTGCGTTTTTGAATGCTGTCGGTTTTGAGTAAGAATTCACATGCACAATTTTGAAATAAATAAGACTTTAAACATGCACACCTATGGTCTTGGTATTTTTACTTCTTCTTCACCCATATTTCCATTGCTGTCCTAATCTAAGTTCCTGTTTGAGGCCGAGAAACCACCAGACAAGGCACGATGCAGACACAAGAATGACTCTGATTTCAGTCATAGCCAAAGTAGTGCACCAGCTCCATTTTCACCCCCTTTTACAATGTCCTTCATTCAAGCCCTGTGGTCCTCCCATGCCTAAATGCCACCAGAATGGTGCCAACAAGACAAAACTTGGGTGAGCACAAGCCAGCAGTCACTACATGACAGCCCAACCAACCATGTGGATGCAGCTCCAGCACGACTTACAGGGTGCTAACCCTTCAGGAATTTCCCACAATTCCTCTCCTTGTGCAAAAGGGAAGACCAGTTTTTTGCCTTTTATGCTGTAAAGGCATAATCACAAAGCTTATCTTGATGCACTGCAAAAGAGGACAGGATGTGCTCCCAGACATCTCACCCAGAATTCAAGTGAGGGTACAGCCGGCCAGGACACAGAACCCTGAACGTCACTTCCAAGGCTACTGCTCATATTTAAGATGGGCACACTCAAGAGAAATGTAGCAACTGAGTAGCAATGGCTTGGATTATGCACAACAAATCTGTGTCCCAAAGAGTTTATCATCTAAATTAGAGTATTTTCAATGCTGCTTGTAAGCCTGTGTACTCTGAATGCACCCAACTGAAGGGACTCTCTGTTTTTTATTAAATGGGTTAATTTATCTCCACCTGAACGTTTGCTTTCCTACAGAGTTATTAAACTGTCTGACTTTCAGGTGAATGCACAGTGAACAAAGGGCTGCTCCACTTTCACTTATCTAAATTCTGCCAGATCAATAAACACCCAAGCAGTGGAAACAATCTTTACAATTCACAATTAAGGCATCAAGTCTGACTGAAACCAGCCACGCTGCCAGCAGCTGAACAGAGAAACCGTACCAGAACAAAACTACCCCAGAGCACTCTGTACCTACAGCTCCAGTAACTGAGCACTTGCTTTCAGTTTCTTCCAACTCAAGCTCTGCCCACATGTGTAGACACACATTAAAGACAGAGGTACCTGCAGAAACAACATGCTAGACAGAGCTGAGAAATGCTGCAAAACCAATCCTCAGCTGAGGTTTGACAGAGCCTACCCAAATCAAATCCATTTCCCACCCTCCTCTGCACAGCACATCGCCCCAAGCTGATCCCAGCCTCCAGGAGCCCCAGGAACGAGGCTGTCTCACCCCTTATTATTCCTCATTCCCAGGAATATGCCGGTCTCATCCTGCTACAGGAGCTGCAGGATCACAGAGAGCAGCCACATGCAGGAATATCTAATCCAGCACCCAGGGAGAACACAATGGAGTATTTTGTTACTCACTCGGGTTCTACAAACGGAATACCAGATCCCCAGACAAGGAGCAGGCCATCCATAATTAAACAGCAAACTTGGGCATCTACCAGCGACTTGTCTCCAGGAATATCCAGCTGCACACCACAACTGCTACCAAAGGACACAAATCATGGAAGTTTGGCCTCTCCTGCTAACAAACAGTGACAAAGGTGTGAGAGAGCATCACCAGCTCTCTTTTTCCCGCATTTTCTTTTGCTGTACATCTAAATTAAACACAGAGGCTTCCTGACAGAAAAACAGAGGTCTGAAGTATCTAAAAAATCTCATGCAAGTAACACCAAGAGTTTAGAAATTCACACTAATACAGAAATTGGAATGTTTCCTTACAAATACAACCAAAACTTTCTGAGAGATCCCCAGCACCAGATTGCCTGTCCCCAGGGAACAGCAAAGTATGCAGATAATTAAGCTTACTCAAGTTTACAACTTGTAACCTTCGTGTCATTTTATGGAAACAAACTGTATTTAAAGGAAAAAAAAAAAGGAAGAAAATATTTACATTTTGACAACATACAACTTGTTCACATGAGCGACCACCAAATAAGTTCCCATATGTTATCAGGAGGAGGTTTACAGTCTGATGCGACCCAGTGTACACATCCTAGACTTCCAAAGGATGGCTCACATCCCACTGTCAGCACTCAACAGCCCCCAAACCTGTCTTTCACTTATGGTTATTCAGCTCCTCTGCAACTGTTTTCACTGAAGTATTTTTAGCATCCATCTTCAAAACACAAGTTTTGCCCTCTGGAAAGAAGCTAATTACACCACCAGCTTTCTTCCACACTGTCCCATTTCCGTCCTCTTTCCCAATCTCCTCCCGTTTCTTGAAGTCTTTCTTCCTCTGTTTTTCCTAATACTTGACATCCTTATTTCCACAGTCATGCTCAGTCAAGTTATCACCTTCACCTTCCTCTATCCAGTGTCCTCACTTTCTCAACCTCATCTCCTTGTTTTCCTTCTCGCTTTTGACCGATTCTTTCTCCATCACTGGTGTCACTGCACCACTACAAGCAGCTCCTGTTCCCTCTTCTTCCCTACAGCAACATTCCCAGCACACTGTTCCATGCCCATTTCCCCCATAAAACTGTCAAACCTGTAGACCACACCAGGAACTATGCAACCTACGGGACTGTGGCTTGTCAGTTCCCTAAAGATTATGACAGGATCTTCATGATAAAACCTGGAAGCCCTCACTCTGCCACAGCATTCCAAACAACAGGTAGCCTGTGATCCCAGCAACAGACACACAGGTTGTATGGATCCATGCCTGTGAACTCCTCAAAGCTCTTTTTATTCCAGTTTCACAGTGTGGACGCAGGGAAGCCCACCACCAACCTTATGAAAATGGAAATTAAAAGCACACAGAGCACACGTCTCACTTTGGGTGGGGGCATTGACACAAGCAAGAGATATGGGTATTTGTAGGGTATTGTAGGACAACACCCTAAAATGATAAGGGCAAACGGCTCAGTATATGTATTTTGTTCACAAGGAACAGCTTCAAACTTTTCTCTTCCAAGGACAGGGAACACAAGACCTATTTCCACCCATACCTATCCATTGCCAGCTCAGCTCACAAAGATAATGTTCATTCCCAATCTGTTATCCCTACTGCACAAGAGGATGGGAATATCATCACTGCAACCTCCAACTCCAACAACTGACCACAGGCCAACTTCACACAGCTCCAAGAGGTTTCCTTGGGACAATGCAGCAAACCAGTATTTTTTGGTTAGGAAAGACACATTCCAGCAAAAAGTGTTCCCTAAGGAAGTATCTCCAGTGATGGAGGTGACATACACCAACAGTGTGTCCCACACAGCCAGATCGCACCTGCACAGTGTCAGGAAAAGCGGGAACGGGGCAAACGCTCATCCAGAGTTCAGTGTAAGCCTTCCAAAGGGATATTCCACACACCTGTGTCATTCCCAAAGCCACTGGCCCTTAGAGCGACCTGCTCGAACCCTCCATCACCAACCACCGAGGCTGTGACTCTGGGGATCTCCTGTCACCTCACACCTCCCTCCACAGGTCCAAGGAACCCCCGGGACGCCTCAGGGGATGGAGGACAGGAGTGACAGCCCTGGGTGGCAGCTCAGCAAAACCTCAACCCCCAGAGCACCACCCCACACGAGGTGACACCCGGGAAACAGACCCCAGGTCTGGGCGGGGGTCAGAGCTGGGGATCCAGGGGTCTCCTCACAACCCGTGGGACAGACGCCCAGCGGGGGTGTCACCACAGGGCCCGGCGCTCCACCAACTCCACGGGGGAGGGACCAGGGATGTCACTAGCGGGTCCCCTCATCC
>VXBB01006443.1:234989-419401 GCA_013399915.1 Illadopsis cleaveri | reverse complement strand
CCCCGTGTCACGCGTGCCTGTCTCTGTAGGTAAGTGAGGAAAAATGGCCCGTACAAAGCAGACCGCCCGCAAGTCCACCGGGGGGAAGGCGCCGCGCAAGCAGCTGGCCACGAAGGCGGCCCGGAAAAGCGCCCCCTCTACCGGCGGCGTCAAGAAGCCTCACCGCTACAGGTAAGGCCCTCGGCTCGGCCCCGGCTGCCGCAGCCCCTGCCCCGCCTCACCGCCCGCTCCTCCCTCTCCCATCCAGGCCGGGAACCGTCGCGCTCCGTGAGATCCGTCGTTATCAGAAATCCACGGAGTTGCTGATCCGCAAGCTGCCCTTCCAGCGGCTGGTCAGGGAAATCGCCCAAGATTTCAAAACAGACTTGAGGTTCCAGAGTGCGGCCATCGGTGCGCTGCAGGTACTGCTGAGGGCCGGCTCGGCCGCGGCGCTGGGGGAGCTGCGCTGAGGGGTTCTAACAACGTTTCTTGTGCTCTTGGAACAGGAGGCCAGCGAGGCGTATCTGGTGGGTCTGTTTGAAGATACGAACCTGTGTGCTATCCATGCCAAGAGAGTCACCATCATGCCCAAAGATATCCAGTTGGCTCGCAGGATACGGGGAGAGAGGGCTTAAGTGAAGGCTGTTTTTATGGTGTTTTGTAGTTAATTCTGTAAAATACTTTGGTTTTAATTTGTGACTTTTTTTGTAAGAAATTGTTTATAATATGTTGCATTTGTACTTAAGTCATTCCATCTTTCACTCAGGATGAATGCTAAAAGTGACTGTTCACATAAACCTCAGTGATGTTGAGCCTCGGGCTCGGGAGTGACAAGTTGCTAATATGCAGAAGGGATGGGTGTTCTTTCTTGCTTCTCATGCATGTTTCTGTATGTTAATGACTTGTTGGGTAGATAAACTTGTAAGGTACTAGAATTGATATAAATGTGTACAGGGTCCTTTTGCAATAAAACTGGTTATGACTTGATCCAAGTGTTTAACAATTGGGGCTGTTAGTCTGACCATGCATCACTGTGATCAAATGTGGACTTCCTTCAGAGGGTGAAACTACAAGTCTTAACCACAGTGTAACTTACAGTTTCCTAAAAACGTAAACCTGGCAGCTATAGAATACACTATGTGCATTTATAATAGCTATTTTATATATTGTAGTGTCAACATTTTTAAATTAAATGTTTTACATTCACACATGAGGAGTCTTTGTCATTTGGTTTGAATGGGCTTGAAGAAGCTTCTGCCTCCTCCCACAGTTTCCTGTAATCCTGGGCTGCTGCTGCTGTCACAGCTTACCATGGGCTGGCAACAGAATGGAGAACTTCTGGAGATTTTATGCAGCTTGAGTCCTTGCTGTTGCCACTAAGAGTGGAGCCCTACAGCTGTGTAGGGTCCGGGAGGACTGCCTGAGGCTGCAGTGGCTTTTGGGGGGCTTTTCTCTAATCAGGGCACAAACTCACTTTCCTCCTTTCCAGTGGATTCAGGGAAAGTTTGTTTTGGAATTGTGACTGGTCTGCCTGAGGCAAAACCACCTGGGAGGGAGCGTTCCCATGGGACTGGGCTGTGCCAGCTCGGGATCTGCACGGGGGGAACAGCTGAGTGTACACCCTGGGGAGCAGAGGGGCTCCATGGCATTCTCCTTTCCCATCCAGACTTCTTTGGATGTGGGATTATACTCGGGCCTTTGCTTCAGGCTTGGCTAAGAGATGTTTGGGTTCTGCTGCCAGACCCTGCTGGGCTGTGGTGGAGAAAGGTGCTCAGACTGCACCTGAACAACAGGTACTTAACACTGAACTTGGAGGGCAAGGCTGCTCAGCCCTGCCAGAACAGGCTGCACAGGTAAGGCTGGAGCTGTCACAGAAAGCACACAGGGAAGTGGTTGAGCCAGCCTGGCTTGATTTATTCCAGTAGAAGTGCTGTGGTGTTCTAGAGGAAGAGTAGCAGCAGTTCAGACCAGACTCAGGTAAATTGGCGCTGGCTGTCCATGACCTCCCACCACGATGGTGAGGAAGAGCATGAAAACCATCCCAACCGGCTCTGGGAGTCAGGGCCTGCATCCCTCAGCTGCTGCTGGGACAGTGGTGCCTTATCATGCGCTTCTCCCTCAGACAAACCACTCCGTGTGCTTAAATCCTGCAGCTGGAGGAACAGGCACTCCTCACCCACCATCTTACACAACCTCCTCCTCCCCTCCCTGTCCTGCACTGCTCCAAACCCAGCCCCTGGCTCACTGCAGTATCCTGCCGAAAGCCTGTTCCGAAATGACAGGTTTTAAATGTGTATCTTCCTAGTCTCCTTGCTAAAGCTGTAGGGGAAAAGATTCCTTTGATACAAAGTAATTAACCTGACAATTTAGAAACAAAGTTAAGCACCAGCTCAAACTTCAGGTGAGGCTCAGCGATCTCAGGTCAATCACCTAGGCAGTTCTTTCCAGGGATACTGCCTGCCAGGAATGTCTCCACGGGAAACCTGGGGATCCTCAGTAGCCCATGTAATTCAGGAAGAACCATGCAGCTTGCATTTAGGCCAATTGAAAATGAAAAATTCCAGGTCATGGAATTTGTTTGTGAATGTTTGGTTCAGTGCTGAGCTGCAATAGTTGCCTCAGCTCCTGCAAGAAAATTATGTTTAAAATAACATCCCTTGAAAACAGTATTTCCACCAAGTCCTTACTGGAAACAATGAAGCATCTCTGTATGCCGTAGAAGCTGTTTCTTAAAATAAAATCATTGTCTAGTGGTCCTTAAAAAAAAACCCCACACCAGAGAAATAGCGAAGTATCTCTTCATCTTAGTAACCTCAACAAAAGGAATTAAGTTGCATCCTGCATGTGGCGGACCAGAACAGAATTCCTGCTATTCCACGGTGTGACTGATGGTAGCTGAAGCCATAAACCCTTCCCTTACCAATTCTCCCGATGATTTCCTCGCATTCTTGCTCAGAACTGGATGCAAACACCAGGCAGTCGAACGTGCTCCCATCAGGGCTCTCGGGGGAAGAGCTAAAAATGGAAACACGTCCATTATCCAGCACAGCTCCGAGCCCAGCCCTGCCTTCAGCCGCACCAGGGACCCTGCGGCTGCTCCGGACCTCGCTGGCTTATTTTCCCAGCCCCACGTCCCTCTGTGCCCCCTCCCAGGGCCCACAGGCAGCGCTCACACCACACAGAAGGCAAAGATCCTGGGGCTCCACGTGCAGCGTCCCACGCAGGAGATGGAGGGATAGGGATAGCGGCACAGGAGCTGTGCAGGGGACAGGAAGGGGCTGGTGTTTGGGGCTGTGGCCCAATAACATGGAAGATTCAGAAACAATTTCCCTATCCCATGCCACTAAAGCCAACTTAGATGGATTCAAACCCTGTTTAAATATTTACACCTGGATTATACTGTCCCCAGGACCCCTCCAGCTGGGCTCCTCATGCCACCACATTCCCGGACTTTGGATGTCACGCACTCACCTTGGAAGAAGCCTTCTCCTGCACAAGGACTTCTGCCTCCTTCACATCAAATAAAACCTCCTGCAGGGGGGGTAAGGGGGAAGAAGCCCCGATCAGCAGAGCCCTGAGCTCTGTTTTTAATCAGACACTCACCAGAGATTATCCAAATGCAGAGGTGATGAAGCACAGTCAATCCCAGCTTCTTCAAGCTTCCTCTGTGCTGCCCTTTTCCCCTCACCACCCAGTGCTTCCACACTTCAATCTTTTCACAAACAACCCACAGAGGCTCAAACAACTGTGACCTGGGCCCTGAGGCACCCCTGGAATCAGGCTCCCCAGAGTTTTTCAAGTGCTTTCCTGCATGTGGTTGCATGTATTTTCTTAATGCCCTTTCTTATTCTGCCTGCTGAGATGCTTCCGACCTGAAAAAACCCCACAGGGGTGATGGGGTGGTAAATATTCAGCCAAGCCAAGTGAACCTGGAGCTGGCAGAAAAAAATATCCATGGCAGAGACCCTGTTTCCCTGCCTTCTCTCACAGAGCCCTTCCCAGGATGTCCCCAGCCCTGTCACTCACTCGTGCTGCCAAGTCCCTCTCCAGCACGGCAGGGATGGCCCCCTCCAGCACCTCTTTGCCACCACACTGAAATGGAATGGGAAGGAGGGAATAACCCTCGGACATATGAAAAGAACTCCAGAAGAGATGATTCACCCCATGGCAGGTCTCTGCCTCACAGCCTCACCGTCCCAACGCTGGTCTGGCCCAGGTACTGCAGGTTGTAGAGCAGCCTAGGGAGAAAAGGGCTTGGGGGCATCAGAGGAAGGACCCCACACATCCCTCCTGCTGCTCTTTATAGGGGAGGATGTCCCCAGCCTCCTCCTCACCTCCAGGCTATGGGGGCAGCCTTGACCCCACAGCCTTGAGCAGAGATCTGGGATAGTGTGGGCACAGGGCTACCCCAGTGCCAGGACTCTCAGCCCAGCCAGGGGGCTGCCCATGGCACAGACCCACCTGCCTCCCTGCAGCTGCCGGGGCTCCCCCTCGCCCCTGTGCCGGGGGCTGTGCTGGAGCTGGAAGTGGGGCTCTTTCTCCTTCAGGGCCTTCAGGTAGGGCAGCAGTGGCTCAAAGACTGTCCCGTTGTGCCACCGCCACCGGAGCAGGCGGAAGGTGAGCGGTTGTCCCTTCAGTCTCTGCAGCATGGCCCCAGCCTGGAGGGAGGAGAGAGCAGAGGTGAGCAGGGGGCAGGAGAGGGGGGCACACCCCAGCTCTCTGTCCCCACCCACCTGCCCGGGGAAGGCATATCTCAGTGAGCAGCCATTGATCTCATCGAGGATGTCACCGGCCAGCACCACCTCGTCCACCTCTGCCTGGCTCTCGGGGAGCACCTTGGTGACAAAGACTCGGCCATCCACGTACCTGGGGGTGCAGCCAAGCCTCAGCTCAGCCCCAGGGATCCTCCCTGGCTCCCCTTTTGTACCATCCGTGACATTTCACCCATACACGGAATGCAGGGAAAAGCCACCTTATGGACAGCATATACTGGCAAGGGTGAGCTGATGGGGAAAAAAGCACCCGACACAGCCCCCATGTTCTCAGCATGATATTTATTTCCCTTTTGGGGGCATTTTCAGTGCTGTGATGACCAGATCTCTCTGGAGAGTGGAGAGGAGGATCAAGAGTTCCTACCTGAGCACCATGCCCAGTGCTCGGCAGGGGACTGTCTCATAAGTACTGCACACCTGAAAGACAGTGAATGGTGACAGTGGCCTTGGCAATGGCCATGGGACATCCAAGGGATCCTATGCCCTGGATAATTTCTGGCACTGATGCCAACCCAGAGCTTTGGGAGCCCAGGAAGAGGCAAGTCCCAGTGCCCTAGGCTGAGCTGGGACCATCAGTGGCTGCTCGTCTTTGTCCTCTCTCAGGATTCGGCTGTACCTAGGCCCTGAAGGGACAAAGCTGCTTTATTGATGGGATGGCAAAGCAACAGCAAACCCTTAATTCACTGAAGAGCCCTCCTGCCTCACCCCACATGTCCCCATGCAGCGGGGGGATGCAGCTGCCCCTCCCCAAAGCCGCTGCTGTTTGCAGCAGCACTTACTGTCACATCACATTAGCCAGGGACCCGAGACACGACCAGCTCGGCCGGGGGCACTGGCTGTCAGAAATGCCCCAAAGCCAGTGGGATCCCAGGCTCTGCAGTAGCACCACGGCTCAGTGCACGCCTTGACCAGTCCCAAAGGTGCCTTGAGCTTTTTGGGGATTCTTTTGCGTTTAAAAGGTGGTGGAGGGATGATCTTCATTGTTAAAAGACATGAAGGCGTCCCTGCTGTTCTCAATAACACGCTGATGTTCCACTGAGCAAACCAAGAGCGAAACCAACTGATGCGTAATCTGTGTCAGCCCAGGGAAATGAGGATTATTTTGGCAAGAAATCAGGGACAAGAGCATGGGCAAACTTCATATCAGCGATTTAGGCCTGGGTGGTTCTCTTGCTTGGTTTTACTCCCAGGAACGCTGGGATCTGCTCCAGATGATGGCCCAGGTACCTGGCAGGATCCAACCTCTATAGCACAGGCAACTCTGCTCATCCTCGTGAACCTGAGCCAATTCACCCCGGGGTGTGTGGCAATCCCTCCCCACTAAACCATTCTTTATCTTCCTCATTTGACTTTTCAGGGAGGGCCAGGTGGCAGAAGGACGGCTCCCAGGAGCGATGGGCTCTTACCGGCAGCAGCCAGCTCTCGTCCAAGAAGCTGCAATTCTGCAAACAAAGGAGTGTCAGCACCATCCATCCCAGCAAGGAAGGGGCCAGAGCCCCACATTGGCAGCCCTGTGCTGGTCACCACCCCACTGATTCACCACTGCACCTGTAGGTCCAGGGAGAAATCTATCTCTGTCAGCACCAGCAGCAGCGAGAGGAAAGGCTCTGCACAGGGATTGGGACGGAGGGGCAGTGTCACTGCCAGGTTCCTGGCAGTCACAGCCTCACAGGGACATGGCAGAGGACAGAATAAAGCCATTTGCAGTGAAACTCATGAGTCCTGGGAGCAAGGCCTTGAGAGCATCCTAGCACCACACACCCAGGCTGCTGCTGCTGGCACAAGTGCAGCTTGGTACCTTTTTTCCCCAAATTCAGTCCAAAGCCTGCAGCAAATTCTACTATTTCTCCCCTTAGAAATACAGCAAAGCTGCCCAGGCTCTCCTACACAAGCCTTGCAATCACACTGCTGGGTCTGCAATCTGCTCATGCACCAGCAGCACGGGTGATTTATAAACCATTGACACACGGGTTTAACATGGGGTTATTTATCATAATCAAAGGATTAAAGGCTTCCACCCTGGCCTGGCCCCCCAAGGAGCACAGCCATGGATGGATGGAGTGCTGCAGCCTGTCAGGGCAGTGCAGCCATTTAAACCCCCGTGCCACCCCTCAGCCCAGGCCCATCCAACACAGCCTCCCCTCAAAGCCAGACTGGCTCTGCTTAAGGCAGAATCCTTGGTACAAAGGAATAACATGGAAGATATTTCAGAAACAATTTCCCTATCCCATGCCACTAAAGCCAACTTAGATGGAATCAAACCTTGTTTAAATATTTACACCTTTTTTTTTTCCTTTTTCCATCTCTGCAGCAACATATTTAGATTCCAGAGCTAAGTTTGGATTAGAAAAATCACAGTGGACTCTTCCCTCTCCCCTGCAGCAGTGCAGTGCCATAACACAGGCTGCATCCTGCCTCGGGTGAGCCACCATCTTACCCCGGAGATCTTCACTGCCGAGGATGGAGCTCCCTGGATCATAAAACTGAAACCCAGTGAAATAGCACAAATTACGCCTCCGTTTCGCAGCCCATCGCCCGTGGGTAGCAGCTCCCCCCACCGTGCCGCACCTCCAGGAGCCGGGGGGTCTGTGCCAGCTGCCTCACGGCCACCGCCAGCACCTTCCCTTGCAGAGCCAAGCGCAGGAAGCATCGCCCCCGGCCCTGCGCCGTCCGCGTCCGCTCACAGCCCCCGGCTCTCCGGATGCTGACGGACAGAGGGCTCGGCCTGTTTGGGGACAGGGGAAGCAGCTTTGGCAGCGCACGGGAGCATCCTCCCTGCACCGGGGTCTTTGGGATGAACATGTGGCGACAGACACCACCACAGCTCAGATTTTCACCCCAGTCTAGCTCGGGGAGCCTCACCGGCCGCTGCTCCCCGTGGGAAGCTGCTCTAGCCAGTGCCAGTAATCCCGTCTCCGGAAGCCCCAGGCTGGTTCTGCGGGAGAAAGGGAGTGCGAGGCCCCTCGCCGCGGGCCCGGGGACGCTGCCACCGCCCGCCCGGGCACGCAGGGTCACTCACGTCGGAGGCCCTTGCGCAGGATGCTCTCCAGCAGCTGGCAGAGGGACACGAGGTGCGGCGAGGTGTCGGTGCAGGGGCCGCCGCCCTCCCGCAGCCGCAGCACCCTTCCTGCGGGGAGGAGAGAGAGCGGGGGCACCCCTGGGTGCCAGCCGGGGAAAAGGCAGGGGGTACCCCGGAGACAGCTCTGCACGGCCCTGCGGGAGGGTCCGACACCCCGGCACGGCCCGACCCTCCCCGGCTGCCGCCGCTGCGCCGGACAGGGACTCGGGTAAACTTCCTCGAAGCCAAGGTCGGGCGGCGGGGCTGGCCATGAGCCCCAGCGCGGGCCCGCCGTCGGTCCGGTCAGACCGGTACCGGTGCGCGGCCAAGCGCTGCTGGAAGAAGCTGGCACAGGTGCCAGGGGGGCCCATGCTCACCTTTAAGGGCGCTCAGCAGCGGCTCCTTCCTGGCCATGGGCTCGTTGTCCCCCAGGGCCAGGTGATCCCGCGACGGCGGCTGGACGGGAATCGGGAACAGGGAACAGGGAATGGGGAACGGGCCCCGCCCCAGGAGCGGAGCGGAGCAGCCCGGCCCCACGGGCGGGGGAACCTCACTCACACACAGGTGTACGTGTACTTAAACAAAGCACAAACACTGATGTACATAGGTGTAACGCAGTGACACGTATATCGAGCTGTACAGATGTATAAATTCCATACATCGTATCGGCAGAACCCGCGTGTATGAGGCACATGTGGAAAACAGACACGTATTTATCTCTCTCTCTACGTGTTTTAGGACAGGCTTTGGAATATGGATATATGTGTTATAAGGCTTCGGTGCCGACGCTGCCGCAGCTACACGCGGGGTGTGTGTGGGCGAGGGCTTGCCCTGTCCGTAGGGATGCCCACGCACGAACAGCGATTCCGAGGACCGTGAGAGGGGCAGTGCGGGGCTCGGGAGCGGCGCGGGACCCATCGGGGGCGGTGCGGGGTGCTCGGGGGCGGTGCGGGGCCCATCGGGGGCNCAGGCAGCCGCCGGGGCTCCTCGGACACGGCCTTCCCACTCCTGTCCCAGGATGTTCCCTCCAGGATACCCCATCCAGGACCCTGAGGGATCCTCCGGGATCCCCTGCAGGACCATGGGGTTCGGAGCCAGACCTGCTGCAGCCCCCCCTGCAGACCAGCTCCTCACTCGCTTCACGGGGGAAACGATTCTCTTCCCAACCACCTCTCCGAGAGGCTGAAGCCTTTTTTCTGCAACCCCGTCGAACAACTTCCCGTTCCCAGAGAGCAATGTTTTCGTGGCAGAAATGGTTCAGAACAGTAGGAGCTCCCTGCTCCTTCCGAGCCCCTTTGGCTCAGCGGGGATGTCCCCACTCAGTCCTAAATCAAACCTACAGCCTAATTACTGTGAGGCTGAGGAGCGTGGGAGCAGGTCAGCTGAATTCCCTGGCAGGCAAGAAAACTTCTCGAAGCCTCTCCCATTCCTGACGTGGTTACCACTCCCCCGGAGCCCAACAAGCAGCACCCGGTACCGAGCTGGGGGCGGGTCAGGCACAACATTCATTGGGAAGACTGACCCCTGTGTGTGAATAAATAGGCAGAAGTTTAATTCTGTGCCAAGCCGGAGTGTGCAGTGGGGGCTTCGGGCTGTTAAAGAGAACACTTGGATGCTCCAGCTGTGGGCTGAAGCAGCCACAGATGTCCTCTGCCACCTCTGGGGATGCTCCGATGGGTGCTGCAGGGTCTGAGCCCACCTTCCCCACCCCCAGGCCCTGCAGCTGGGGACGGTGTTGGTGGGATCCCCCACGCAGGACGGGACCATCTCCATCATCACCACCTCGGCAGAGGCAGACGAGCCCCACAGGGTGCAGTTCCCGGCTCCCCATCCCGGCAGCTCCCTGAGCCCGGGGCTGCCTCGCTGGGCCAACTACGTCAAGGGCGTCATCCAGCACTACCGGGGTAAGGCCCGGGCTGAGGGGTGGGGCAGAGCCCCCCTTGCAGAGGACTGGTGTTCAGATCCAGCTTTGGGAGTGCTCCAGGGGCTCTTCCAGTGTCTGTGTAATCCTGCAGCTCTGCCAGGACAGCACCCAGCAAACTCAATCTCAGCTCCAAATCCCCTCTGTGCTTGGGAGGCTGCTGGGTCACACTCTGCTGTGGGTTAACCCGTGTTCTGAAATGTTGCACAGGGGCTCCTTGGGTCATACCCCGGGAGATGTGGGGCACACACAGCCCTGCAGGGGTTCATGGCCCCCCTCATCCCTTCTCTTCCTGCAGGTGGTCCCGTGCCAGGCTTCAGCGCTGTCGTGGCCAGTGACATCCCCCTGGGCGGGGGCCTCTCCAGCTCGGCTGCTCTGGAGGTGGCTACTTACACCTTCCTCCAGCAGCTGTGCCCTGGTAAGGCAGCAGCCCATCCTGGGCCTCGGCATCTGTTTCCAGGTGGGAGCCCTTAGCTAGATCCCACAGCCCTTGGGAAAATGCTGCTGTGAGTGGGTAACATCTCCCTGGCTGGCACTGCCCTGCCTGTGTGGTGCCTCTGGCTCATCCAGCCTGACCTGCCCAGACCTCTAAAATCCCTGGGGATTTTCTAGGGCTGGCCAAGGGGATGAGATGAAGTTCCCTTGGGGCCATCCTCTCCCTACCCTAATGCCCCCCAAAATCAAGATACCTGAAACACCAGTGACAATTATCACATCCAGCTGGATCTGGGGGGGCAGGCTGGCATAGATACCATGCAGTGGTGCAGGAACAAGCACCTGCAGCTGCAAAACCCCATTCTGTGGGAAAATAACCCTTTATTTCCATGTTTGCTTCCCCTGCCCCCAAGCAAGGAACAAAGTTGCAGGAGCTGCTAACCTGTGTGTCTCTGCTGTGGCACAGATGACGGGGATTTGGTAGCCAAGGCACTGGCATGCCAGAAAGCAGAGCACGTGTTTGCCGGGATGCCCTGTGGGATCATGGACCAGTTCATATCCGTGATGGGCAAGGAAGGCCACGCTCTGCTCATCGACTGCAGGTCAGGGTCGAGCTCTGGGCTCACTGTGCTGTGCTCACCTCCTTGAGCAGCTGGGGATCAGCTGGCCCTGTGGCCATCAACTAAGGGCAGGAGTGCAGAGAGGGGTTAACCCTTGAATCCAGTCCAAAACCTCATCATGGGGGCAGGGGCAGCCTGTACTTCAATTCCTCCTTGTCTTGATTCCTTCTGGAACCTTTCTGCTACTTGCCTGGGCTTTCCTTCCTGCGGTCGTTAGGCTGTCTTATGGAACTAATAATTGGGAGGGAGTGAAATGCTTGAGTGAAACCCTAAACCACCTGGACTTTGCCTCTGTAGTTCAGGATCTGCCTGCCACGTGGCCTCGCTCAGGTGTTTGAGAGCCGGGGCGGCCAGGGGGGCGGGCACACGGCTGAGCTCTCCCTGCAGGTCCCTGGAGACCGTCCCTGTCCCGCTGACCGACGCCAGCCTGGCCGTGCTCATCACCAACTCCAACGTGCGGCACACGCTGACGGGCAGCGAGTACCCCACCCGCCGGCGGCACTGCGAGGAGGCGGCGGCGGCTCTCGGCAAGGCCAGCCTGAGGGATGTCACCCTGGCCGAGCTGGAAGGTGGGGACAGTCCCCCCCTCTTCCCTGGCCACTCCTTGGGGCATCAAGAGCTTGGTGCCCCATGGGCTGAGACCTGGGGCAGGCGGGTGGGCGCACGCCCTGTGATGGGGGTGTGCTGCAGGCTGAGAAGCTTTGGCACAGGATGGTTGCAGGATGCACCCCCACAGCATCCTGCAGGCCGTGAGGCTGTGCTGCAGGGACACAAATGTCTCTGCAGAGGCCAGGAGCCGGCTGGGGGATGAGGTGTTCCGGCGGGCCAGGCACGTCATCAGCGAGATAGCACGGACAGCACAGGCAGCACAGGCACTGCAGCACAGGGACTACAGAACGTTTGGGAGGCTGATGGTGGAGAGCCACAACTCCCTCAGGTGAGGATGACCCAGG
This sequence comes from Illadopsis cleaveri, assembly GCA_013399915.1. Classification (NCBI taxonomy): domain Eukaryota; kingdom Metazoa; phylum Chordata; class Aves; order Passeriformes; family Timaliidae; genus Illadopsis; species Illadopsis cleaveri. Next base: position 407,663 of record VXBB01006443.1, on the reverse strand, counting down.
GTGCCCTTCTAGGCAGAGCTGGGCCAGGATCTGCAGCACCCAGCATGTGGCTGCACCAGGACACGAGCTGGAGCTGTCGGTGGTGCAGTGGCTGTGCCCAGGGGGCAGGGCAGGGCAGAGCACGGGTCTCCTCTCTCCAGGGATGACTATGAAGTGAGCTGCCCGGAGCTGGACGAGCTGGTGGCAGCAGCCCTGGAAGTGGATGGGGTTTATGGCAGCAGGATGACCGGGGGAGGCTTCGGAGGTTGCACGGTGACGCTGCTGGAAGCTGGGGCTGCAGAGAGAGCTCAGCAGCACATCCAGGTATGTGGCAGAAAAAGCCCCAGGAGACTGACTGAAAGGTCCCAAGGGAACACTCAGGGGCACAGCACGGGGACACTTTGAACTGTCACTCCTGAGCCATTTGGGATTGGTGGAGTTCATCCAGGGGTAGCTCTGAGTCTGTGGATGCCACTAAGCTCTTGCAGGCAGTTCAGCACTGTGCCAGTCACAGAGCCCTGCCCCAGGACCTCATCACATGGAGAAAGGGAGTGAAAAGGTGCTGGGGGAGCTTCAGGAAGGCCAAATCCATCTACAGAGAAGTGATCTGAGCTGAGCCTGGGCACTGCTGAGCTGAACACTGGCAGTTACAGCCAGGGAAAGATCTCAATGCCAGCAGCAGTGTTCTCTAACTCAGCACCTTGGCATGCACAGGTAGCTGGAAATGCCAGCAGAATGGGGGTGTCAGGACATGGGGCCTGTGAACAAGGCAGAGCATCATTTTGCTGCTTTATGAGATCATGGTGCACCCTGTAAATAGGTGGGGAAGGGGGAAAGAAGGGGCAGAGAAGGGTCTGAAATGAGGAGAGTTACAGTACAGTGAAGAGTGGAGGTAGAGTGACTGTGGAACTGACCAGCAGGGCTTTTCCCCCCAGCTCTGGCATCCCCCAGCCCCAGAACCCCAGCTTTGACTGCACTCTTGTTTTTCAGGAGAAATACAGTGGCACTGCCACCTTCTACCTCACCAAGCCCTCGGGAGGGGCAAAGGCTCTGCCCCTGTAGAGGTGTGACCACCTCACCTGGGAACCTTGAGCTGGAATTACCTCCCTCCCCAAGGCTTTCCCAAGGGGATCAGTTTGTCCATCTACATTATTTGCCTAATAAAAGCAAAACATTTGCACAGTTGTTCTGTGCCCATGTGAGCCAAAATCACTTGGGACTGTTCCTCAGATGATACTGGTTTAACTCCAGTTTGCACTGGTGTAAGGAGCCAGTACCAGGGCTGTGGAGTCCAGTAGAGCTGAAGTCACAGGAGGGGATGGCAGTGGAGGAGCAGCAGGCACTGACACATGGCTGAAAATCCTGCTTGGGAATCTGCCTCTGGCCCCTGCCCAACATCTGCTGCAGATGGAAGATAGTGTGGGGGGCATTTTTTAGTTTACTTTAAAAAAACCCCAACAATAAAGAGGCAGAGTATAGAGAAAATATTTATTGAGTGCAAGAGGAAGCCATCTGATCAAAGACCTGTTCTGGATCCAACTTGGAAAGGCTGAAACAGCACCAGATCCAACAACCAGATGAAATTAAAAAAGACAGGCCTGTGTTAGTGCATGTGCAATGGGGAAGGCCTGATTCCCTTAAGAGAACAGGATCATCTTTGGTTAAAATGCTTGGGAAAGTCCTTGTTTAGGCAGTTCTCAGTCTTTGACCCTGGACCACAAAGCCCAGGGAATGGGTCATGGAGTCCTTGTGCAGGAGAGAAAATCCCAACCCCAGGCAAGACAGGAGCAGGCAGGAGGCAGCCTCAGGCCACTGGCACTTGCTCAGGAGAAATAAGTGCTTCTTGAAGGCACAGTAAAAGCTCAGGGTTGGTGAAGGATCCCTTGAGCCAAGTTCAAAACTGACTCAGCTCCATCTGCAGTTGTGGAGACTCCTGGGGACTTGATTCACTCACATTCATCTTCGGCTGAAAGATGTACAACCCTTCCCCCAGAGAAACAAAAAAGCCTGAAGAGGAGAGGGAACTGTTGGTGGTGAGCTCCTCTTCAGAGTCCAAAAGAAAAAAGGAAATAAAAAAAAGAAAACCACAAAAAAGCGCCAAGGTTCACTGCGAGATCAGAGGAGGCTGGTGATGCTGCCAGGGGCCCAGGCAGCTGCTGCTTTGGTAGGAAAGCTCTAACCCAGAGCAGTGGCAGCTGCTCCTCCAGGAAGGCTCCTCACCTGCTCCCATACAGCTGGAACATGCCAGGAAAACCTTGCACTGCTCTGCAAGACAGGGAGTCTGCTCGGCAGAGGGCAGGGAGCTTCCAGGGATCCTGCCCAGCACTGGGAGACAAAGCCCAGCAGGGTCTCAGCTCAGCCCAGCCCTGTGGAGAGGAGCTGAAGCTGGGGCTCAAGGAGGCTCAGACTTGTGCCTGTTGTTCCCAGACTTGCTCTTCCTTACTGTTTACTGATGAATCACAGTGGATGGATGTTGCTGCTAGGCAAAAAGTCTTTTAGNAAGCCCAGCAGGGTCTCAGCTCAGCCCAGCCCTGTGGAGAGGAGCTGAAGCTGGGGCTCAAGGAGGCTCAGACTTGTGCCTGTTGTTCCCAGACTTGCTCTTCCTTAGTGTTTACTGATGAATCACAGGTTCCTTTATGGATGTTGCTGCTGGGCAAAAAGTCTTTTAAAAGATACCCAACATCCTCTGCCCCGAAATCTCACTCTCTCCACGTCAGCTGTGTAAGCAATCCCAGTGCAGTTCCCATCTTGGCTGCTGGGGCCATCCCTCTCCCTCCTGTGGGAAGATCTCAGCCCTTCTGTGTCCAAGTGCTCCAGCTGGGGGATGCTCTGCAGTGAGTGGATCTGGCCCCTTGCAGCCTTCTAGTGGAGTCTCTGGTGCTGAAGGATACAAGGTCCAAGGCAGAGCCCACCAGCCTCATCACAGGGTTCATGTGGCCTTTGGATCAAGCCCTTAACTCAATTCTTCCAGTTATTCATGTTTCCCAGCAGCCACAATCCCAGTGTAGCCTCCACATTCAGCATAGATCTCATCCACCTCCATTTTTTTATAAAATAATAAAATACATTTATATATATTTATATACATATACTATGAAAAACTGTACAATATTGTATGCAAAAAAAAAAAAATCAGAGGCCATCAAGTAATGCAACACAAATGAAAGGTTATTCTTTGCTATTGTGGTACCAAATGTCAGCAGCAAAGGATAGGCACAAATAGGTGCAGTAAGAAAGCACAGGTTACCCCAAAACCCTACCTTGCAGCTCTCATAAAAACCCCCACGCTGACCAAAACAATCATCTCCAGTGGATAGGCCAAGTTGCCAGAGAGCCTGGAGCAAAGATGGAAATGGTGACCCTCTATAAATCATGATTTTCACATCTGAGATCCTCTCAAAACTGAGGACCTGACAACAAAATCATTCTGTTCCATTTACTTAGGAAGGCTGAAGCCATGGAGACACCCCAGTTTCTGCCCTGAAGGCTGAGGTTACACACCCAGCTGTGCCAGAGCTCTGAGTGTGCTGGGCTCCAAAGGAGTCCAGAGCCTGGAGTGCCACACAGGGTCTGTGCCCAGGCACCGCCTGGATGAAGCACCCTTGAGTCATTCCATAAAATCCTGGCACCTGATCCCAAAAGTCCTGCTGGTGCTGGGGCTGCCCCAGCTCAGGCCTGGTAGAACTGCCTCTCCACCTGCTGGGTGAGGGTCCCGCTGGCCATCACGGTGCGGCTCACAAACTCCTGGGTCAGGGTGCTGCTGGAGTTCTCCACGTGCTGGGTGGTCACCACCATCCCATCTGCAAGGGGAAGGCACCAACTGTGGGGTCACAGGGAACACGGGCTGCCCTGCCACTCCAGGCAGTTTGTTTTCCATCACAGAAAGTGCTGTTTAAGGACCTCTCCACACCAAGTGACTCAGTGCTTTGCTATGTCAGTCAAGAGGATGGATCTCCTAACAGCTCCCCAACTCTCTGTGTTGCAGCATGAACCCATGAGCTCAAGTGGGACAACTACACCGATGAGAATAAAGATGTTTGTCCCACTGCTTTTTCTGCTCTGAACAGAGGGAACCTTGCAGGAAGAGCTATGGTTTGGTCCCTAGTGATAGTGCTGGAGGGCTTTTGAACACAGCATTCTCTCCAGGACTGGGCAGCATGTGTGGAAATGACTGCAGCTCTCCCTGGGGCAAAGCAGGAACACAGTGTAGGAAAAGGGCTGACCCTCTTCAATCCCACCTGATGGACCCTCCTCTCCCCTGCCTTTGGCACTTGAGGTAAAAGCAGCCTCAGACCTTTGCACAAGCAGAATTACCCTTTGTTTTCTGAGGGCTGCAAAGCAACAATGAGCCCCTACCTGTGAAGTGGGGATCCAGAGAGGAATGGCTGATGCTGGTTTTGGTGGTATATTCAGTGGGGAATTTGTAAACTTCTCTCATGTACTGCTGTCCTCCAAACTGGGAGAAAGCACCTGGAGAGAAGGAAAAGGGACAAGTCAGTCAAGAAATAACAAAGAACTTCCAACTCCTCAACCCTGCACAGTGAGCACCAGCAATTTTCCCTTGCTGATATCAGAGCCAGGCTCAGGAGGAACTGGGAGGACTGGGAAAGTCTCACACCTGGGCAGTAAGAGGCTGCCTCCAGGTATTTGTACAAACAGGCAGAAGTTTCACTGGCAGGTGTTCCCTCACTCAATGCACCATGACTGGGGCAGTGTTCACCAGGCACAGCATTGCTTCATGGAAAACTGTCTCAATGTCTTTTCATGAAGCACAGAGCCACCACCAGAGCTGGAAAATGACTGCAGCAGTTGTGTTCCCTGCTCTGAGAGGTTTCTCTTTGCACCTCCACGAAGACACAGTACTGTACCTCTGTCCTGAGATTCAATGGTGATGAGGCCTTCCCTCTCTGGCCCAAAGCCTTGGGTGGTGTTGGCTTGCACTTTGAACTTGTACGGGACATTCTCACTCAGGTGGGGCACAGTCAGGGTGGTTTCCAGGTTGTCTCCTTCAACATAGATTGTCCTGGGCTCCCCTAATCCACAGAGACACAGAGTGGTGAAGACAGACCAGAGTGATGGTCCCTCCAAACACTCCCTCCCAAATCTGCTGCCCCAGCTTTCCCTGAGCTTTGTACAACCCACAGGCTGTAGGATTACACTCACTTCTACTAAGGGTTAAAACAATCCCATTTCACTACAGTGGGGAACCTCAACAACCAACCTCCACAGGGTTTTGGCTGCAATAATCAACAGGTCCTTCCTTTTCCCACCACATTTGTTAGACCAGACCACACAATGGCACAAAGTGCCAGCTCCCAGGCCTGGAATCAGCCTCATGTCCCCACCTTGTCTGCACTGATGTAAGCAANGCTGTGTAAGCAATCCCAGCGCAGTTCCCATCTTGGCTGATGGGGCCATCCCTCCCTCCTGTGGGAAGGTCTCAGCCCTTCTGTGTCCAAGTGCTCCAGCTGGGGGATGCTCTGCAGTGAGTGGATCTTGCAGCCTTCTAGTGGAGTCTCTGGTGCTGAAGGATACAAGGTCCAAGGCAGAGCCCACCAGCCTCATCACAGGGTTCATGTGGCCTTTGGATCAAGCCCTTAACTCAATTCTTCCAGTTATTCATGTTTCCCAGCAGCCACAATCCCAGTGTAGCCTCCACATTCAGCATAGATCTCATCCACCTCCATTTTTTTATAAAATAATAAAATACATTTATATATATTTATATACATATACTATGAAAAACTGTACAATATTGTATGCAAAAAAAAAAAAATCAGAGGCCATCAAGTAATGCAACACAAATGAAAGGTTATTCTTTGCTATTGTGGTACCAAATGTCAGCAGCAAAGGATAGGCACAAATAGGTGCAGTAAGAAAGCACAGGTTACCCCAAAACCCCACCTTGCAGCTCTCATAAAAACCCCCACGCTGACCAAAACAATCATCTCCAGTGGATAGGCCAAGTTGCCAGAGAGCCTGGAGCAAAGATGGAAATGGTGACCCTCTATAAATCATGATTTTCACATCTGAGATCCTCTCAAAACTGAGGACCTGACAACAAAATCATTCTGTTCCATTTACTTAGGAAGGCTGAAGCCATGGAGACACCCCAGTTTCTGCCCTGAAGGCTGAGGTTACACACCCAGCTGTGCCAGAGCTCTGAGTGTGCTGGGCTCCAAAGGAGTCCAGAGCCTGGAGTGCCACACAGGGTCTGTGCCCAGGCACCGCCTGGATGAAGCACCCTTGAGTCATTCCATAAAATCCTGGCACCTGATCCCAAAAGTCCTGCTGGTGCTGGGCCTGCCCCCGCTCAGGCCTGGTAGAACTGCCTCTCCACCTGCTGGGTGAGGGTCCCGCTGGCCATCACGGTGCGGCTCACAAACTCCTGGGTCAGGGTGCTGCTGGAGTTCTCCACGTGCTGGGTGGTCACCACCATCCCATCTGCAAGGGGAAGGCACCAACTGTGGGGTCACAGGGAACACGGGCTGCCCTGCCACTCCAGGCAGTTTGTTTTCCATCACAGAAAGTGCTGTTTAAGGACCTCTCCACACCAAGTGACTCAGTGCTTTGCTATGTCAGTCAAGAGGATGGATCTCCTAACAGCTCCCCAACTCTCTGTGTTGCAGCATGAACCCATGAGCTCAAGTGGGACAACTACACCGATGAGAATAAAGATGTTTGTCCCACTGCTTTTTCTGCTCTGAACAGAGGGAACCTTGCAGGAAGAGCTATGGTTTGGTCCCTAGTGATAGTGCTGGAGGGCTTTTGAACACAGCATTCTCTCCAGGACTGGGCAGCATGTGTGGAAATGACTGCAGCTCTCCCTGGGGCAAAGCAGGAACACAGTGTAGGAAAAGGGCTGACCCTCTTCAATCCCACCTGATGGACCCTCCTCTCCCCTGCCTTTGGCACTTGAGGTAAAAGCAGCCTCAGACCTTTGGACAAGCAGAATTACCCTTTGTTTTCTGAGGGCTGCAAAGCAACAATGAGCCCCTACCTGTGAAGTGGGGATCCAGAGAGGAATGGCTGATGCTGGTTTTGGTGGTATATTCAGTGGGGAATTTGTAAACTTCTCTCATGTACTGCTGTCCTCCAAACTGGGAGAAAGCACCTGGAGAGAAGGAAAAGGGACAAGTCAGTCAAGAAATAACAAAGAACTTCCAACTCCTCAACCCTGCACAGTGAGCACCAGCAATTTTCCCTTGCTGATATCAGAGCCAGGCTCAGGAGGAACTGGGAGGACTGGGAAAGTCTCACACCTGGGCAGTAAGAGGCTGCCTCCAGGTATTTGTACAAACAGGCAGAAGTTTCACTGGCAGGTGTTCCCTCATTCAATGCACCATGACTGGGGCAGTGTTCACCAGGCACAGCATTGCTTCATGGAAAACTGTCTCAATGTCTTTTCATGAAGCACAGAGCCACCACCAGAGCTGGAAAATGACTGCAGCAGTTGTGTTCCCTGCTCTGAGAGGTTTCTCTTTGCACCTCCACGAAGACACAGTACTGTACCTCTGTCCTGAGATTCAATGGTGATGAGGCCTTCCCTCTCTGGCCCAAAGCCTTGGGTGGTGTTGGCTTGCACTTTGAACTTGTACGGGACATTCTCGCTCAGGTGGGGCACAGTCAGGGTGGTTTCCAGGTTGTCTCCTTCAACATAGATTGTCCTGGGCTCCCCTAATACACAGAGACACAGAGTGGTGAAGACAGACCAGAGTGATGGTCCCGCCAAACACACTCTCTCCCAAATCTGCTGCCCCAGCTTTCCCTGAGCTTTGTACAACCCACAGGCTGTAGGATTACACTCACTTCTACTAAGGGTTAAAACAATCCCCTTTCACTACAGTGGGGAACCTCAACAACCAACCTCCACAGGGTTTTGGCTGCAATAATCAACAGGTCCTTCCTTTTCCCACCACATTTGTTAGACCAGACCACACAACGGCACAAAGTGCCACCTCCCAGGTCTGGAATCAGCCTCGTGTCCCCACCTTGTCTGCACTGACGTAAGCAAACAACTCTTTTACTGGTCCCAGCCAAAATGCAGCAGATTGCTGCCTTAGCTGGAGGTATCTTGTGCTCTACACAAGGGACCTGTGCTGCCTTTGTCTGATACTGTACCTCCTCCATGCAGCATCTCACAGGTGATCCTGTAGCCCAGGATGGGCCCATTGGGCTCACGGGGTCTCTCCCAGCTGAGGTGCAGAGAATCTGGGCTGAGGGCAGTGAAAACCAGTGGTCCAGGGGCACAGGGGGTGCTCAGGGTGAAGGGAGTACCTGCAAGGGCACAGGGGACACATCAGAATCACAGCAAAGGGGGCCTGGGAGAGATCTGCACAGAGCATTTATGGAATAAGCTGGAAGGGCTCAGCTCTCTGGACAGCAAGTGTGAAGTGAATGTGAGGGGGAAGAAGGTCCTGTTCAAAAAGGGGAGGAAGGAAAGGAGCGTTGAGGATGTGCAAGGAGAGAGAAAACAGCAGCCAGCACTACAGACAGCAGCACAGGCACCAGTGCCACCTTCTGTCCCCAGCCACCTCACCTGGCACGGGGCTGAGCGGGCTCTGCGGGTCCACCTGGGACTCGATGGTGATGACTCCCTCCCTCTCAGGGCCCCAGCCCTCCTCACTCTGAGCCTTCACCTTGAAGATGTAGGAGTGGTTGGGCAGCAGGTCCTCCACCACCACTGAGTTCTGGCTGGGGTTGGGGATGGTGATCCTGTGCACCTCTCCTGGGACACGCAGGGAAGAGGACGTCACATTGCAGGCACAAAGACAGAGCCACAACTTCCACCTCAAGTCTGTCTCACACAAACTGCCTGCAAAAGCCATCCAGGGGCCCTCCCCAACCACCTCCATCACACCTTGCAACCAACAATGGATAGCACAGGACGAGATGTCTTTCCAAAAAAGGCTTGGGACAAACAACAGCTTCTTGGAAACTCAAGGAGTTTCAGACAAAAGAATTGTTTTCACTAATACTGCCATGAGATGCATGTAAAAATAAGATATTTTCATTTCAATCCTTCTTCCAGGTCCCATACGTTGAAAAAAAATTCAAGATGTTTGGGCTGATGGAGAGAATCAGTCAAAGGTTTTTTTGGTTTTTTTTGAAGGAGAGATGATTCTACAAGCAACTCCAAGAATTGCTCTCCTGCTAGGAGAAACAGGGAATGAAAGCTGTGGGGTAGCTGCAACATTTCCTGCACAAAAAGAAGGCTACACAAGAAGCAGATTTAGGACCCTGAATCCCAGAATGCTTGAGGCTGGAAGGCACCTCTGGAGATCATCTGCTCCAATCCCCCTTGCTCAGAGCACGGTCATCCAGAGCCAGAAGACCCAGAGCAGACTCTCCACCACCCAAAACTCCCACCAACCCCCCAGTGCCTGTCCACTGACCTCCGTTGAGGAGCTGGTACTGCACACTGTAGCCCTGCACCTCCTTCTCACAGCGTGGCTCCTGCCAGCTCACCTTCAGAGACGTGGGGCCCAGGGCAGAGAACACCAGGCGGGTGGGGGTGTCGGGGATGCCCAGCGCCTTCCTGGAGTCTGAGGCAGAAAGGGAACATCAGGCTGGAGATTTTGGGGATGGGGGCTAAGAGGGTTGGGGGAGAGGAGGGGGTGGCACACACAAACATGGGATGGTCCTGATGGTTTGGGGAGCATGTGGTGAGATGTCATCTCTGCAAGTTGTCCTGTCATGAGGGGGGACTGACTGGCTCTGCACAGCTACAGGGATGTCCCACAGTCCCAAGGGTGCCAAGCTTGGGTGGGACAAGTGAATGTAAGCTTCATATCCGTGTGGCAGAGAGCCCACAGAAGGGGCCTGGTGCGGGCCGTGACCGTCCTCACCCCTAAGCACCCTGTCCAGTCTGCCAGAGGCCTCATAGACTTTGTCAGGTGTAAGTCAATTAAGACTAGCCCTAATCTACAGCTAAATCAGCCCTCCAGGCCTTGTTCATGTGGCCTGGGACCACATCTGGGTGCTCCTCAGCTCGTCCCACTGGGACTCAAGGCTCACAGAGAGCACAGCAGCTTCCCAGGTGACACTCAGGGACTGAAGCCCCTCATTGACAAGGAGCTTGCAGAGGGACATCTCATAAGGAGCACACGTTCTCCCCAAGAGGATCCAAAGGCCTGTGGAGTAAGACTGAGAACAAGAAGCTCGTTAGGAATGAAGAGAATGGGGACAATGGGTTGATCAGAGCATGGTGGCAGCAGTGGTGGTGAATCAATCCAGGTGGGTTGAAACCTGCAATTCACCTGCAAATGGAAAGGTGATGTGATGGAGGCACAGGCTGGGTCAGAAGGAAGATCAGCACAGCAGACAGCAAGCCATGGAGAGGAGGTCTGGGGTGAGCAGTGGATGGCAGCAGCTCATGGATGGATGGTGGCTGGGCTGTTATGGGATGTGTGGCTGGGAGGAAACACTGCACAAGCTGTACCTATGTACTTGCACATCCCTGCAGACCCATCAGTCATGATTATAGAGTCCCGACAGCCAATGCTGGGGTAGTAACCCTTCACCTTTGCCCTGCTCCTGAAACCCACGTGCTGGGGCTGGAGGAGTGTCCTCCCAGCATCTTCATGGATGGGAGGGAGGAGTGTCCCTGGGTAATCTACAGAAGTGGTGCAACAAGAAAGAGAAAAACACCATTGAAGATTTAAGAGTAGCTTCAGCCCAGGCTCCTGCACAGGTGACTTTTTAAGGTTCAGGTCTGAAGAATCTTTAAACCACCTTCTGTCAGCACCAGCTGATTGACACACGTGGAGCTGAAAGGCAACCACACTGCTGGATAGAGTGAGGAGAAGAGATATGTGCCCTCCCTGGAGTGCTTCGTTGTGTGAGGATAAGCATGGAGCTCCCTTCCCTGATCACCCTGCCTGTGAGGGGTGGGAACACTTTCCAAACCAGTCTGGAAGCAGAGAGGCCTTAGCAAAGCACCAAGACATCAATAGTGGGGACATGACCTTCTAAATCTGCAGTTCATAGGCCCCCTTAGCTGTGAGCACAGTCCTCACCCCACAAGGACTTTAGGGTGCAGGTCCAAAGACAGCCATGGGGATGAAAGGGAAGGAGAGGTCCCATCCCTGTGGCACTCACCATGCCCCATCAGCACTGTGGAGTAGTCTCTTGTCAGCGAGGAGCTGCCCATCACCCTGTGCTCCTGGTGCATGTGGGAGCTCAGCTGGTGGTAGCTGGTGTTGGTTGTCCTGGTCAGGGTGCCACTGCCACTGCCAGGGAAGGAGAAGTCCACCTGGCCATTCAGCAAGTGCTCTGTGGAAGAGGGCACACCGTGAGGAATGTGGCTGTGGACAAAGCTACTGCTTCACTTTCCGTGGGGAGGAAGCAGGAGGCATCATGGTGCCCCCCCGCCTTGGCTGAATCCCAGGGTCAGCCACTCTGGAAGGTGATTCTGGAATGCTACATCTAGAAAAAGCCACAAAACTCAACATGAGACACAGAAAGAGGTAAACAAAGACTTCTCCCCGCACCAGACACACCCAGGGTGCCCAAGGTAACTCCAGACCTCGGCCTTGCTGGGGGCACTGCCTTGTGGTTCTTGCCACATTCTCTCACATCTCCCCTTAGACGCACGCACTGGTTTATAATTTTGGATTTTAAAAGAAGGTGGAAGAAGGAAAATGGCCCTTTATGGAGGAGGTTTCTCCAGATCTCATTCTGGATCCCATCTCAGCTGGATCTGAAAAGGAAACTCCGCTCTGTTGTTGTGGTACTTGACAAACAAATCCCCATCCTCTCCCAGGTGGCCAGGAGAGATCAGCCACCTACAAGACAGTGATTTTTGTTTAACAGTCCAGCAGATCTGCCCCAGAAGCTCTGGGCACTTAATTAAGGTGAAGAGCTGCCCTTGGAGGTGGCAATTAGCAGGTATCATCTGAGTTTGCTCCTGCCTTGAAGGTCCAGCCTTTGGTAGAAGCAACTTGCTAGCAGGCTCCCAAGTCCGTGCCGAGATGGGGGTTACCTTGACACTCGTGTGAGCAGACACACCAGGACAAGGTTTTGAAGCAGGTCACACCAACACGAGGGTGGGCACACAGGGGGAGGCAGGGGACACAGAGCCCATCCGCCAGCCCCTGGGCACACAGCAGGACAAGACAGGAGCCTCAGTGCTGTCCTTCACCTGCTCGAGGCCGGGGCGTCCCGCTCCTCCTCACACTGCCTGGAGTCACAGCGCTGTCCTCCTCGGGGAGGAGCCCCTCGGTGTCCGAGGAGAGGCGGCTGCTGCCAGAGAGGCGGGGAATGGTTTCGGGTGGGAGCCTCCAGGTGATGCGGCGAAGGTCCAGGTCTTCTCCCAGCAACGGCACAAATTTCCACCTGGAGCCTTTTGGGACAACGCAAGCACTGGTGTTGGCACGGCCTGCAGGGGTCAGGGTGGGCCACCCACCACCTCCGTGTTGCTTGCTGGGGAGAGCAAGGGACAAGCACCAGTGGGGACGACGCCTGTTCACAGCCCGTGTTCCAAGTGTGAGCTGAGGAGTTCAGGTGGTGCAACCATCTGGTAGCTGGAAAATGGTGGGAGCGTGACACGCAGCGGGTTTCTCAACCCCTGGACTGTTTTCCAGCCCTGTGTCCATCATGACAAAAGGTGAGAGTCTAAGTCTCACCACATGCCTGTCCCTGCATGAAGAGTCTGCAGCAATTGTCCTCTGCTCAGAGAGGTTTCATCACGCCTTGATGTGCACTCAGGGTGGTCGGACTCCTGATGTTCCTGTCTCCTTGCTCTCTGAAAAGACCAGGGACTCACCCTTGGGTCCCAGGCCCTGGAGAACCCTCCAGAGAATATCTTACAGACACACCTCATCATTTCACTTACGGCTCACGTCCCAACATAAGGCCAGGGATTCAGCTTCATTCAGAAAATGAAGGGATGGAGGAAGAGAGGCCAGTGCCTTCTCAGCACTGCTGAGTTCCCTCCTGTTGGCTTGGCCTAGACCCTGAGCATCCAAGGGACTCAGAGGTCTGTGCCTTTGCTGGTGCTTGTTTGCTGATGTTAACTCTCGTGGTCCAGCCAAATGGCAACACAAAGGGAAGGTGAGCAGGGAGGACCATGAAAACCTCCTCTCCCACCCCACACTGTGATTTCTCTTTGCCCCATGGCTACAGCAAGGAGGCACTGGCCTTATTTACACTGTGACCAGCCAAGTGTTCCTGTGGATGCAGCTACTGAGCTTTGGAAAGGCTGATCTCCTCCACCTCCACAACTTGGATCTCCCCACCCCTGAGAGATGGAAAGGAGCAGTGATGCTCATTTCTGAAAGCTGCTGTTAAGGAAAATGAATGTTAGAAATGACTTTTTCAAACTCAGGGACACAAACCTGAATCATCAGAGACACTGGGCCTCTTGCTGCCAGCTGGAGAGCGGAGCACATCTGCACTGTACATCAGGTAACTGTCATAGTCCTCACCTCCCTCTGCATCGATGATAGGGACATCAGGGATGATGGGGACTGCAGGAGAGGTGCAAAGTGCCGTTAGACAAGCAGCAAAAAAACCACACAAGCAGCAAAAAATGGCACAATGCTCAGGCTGGCCCTCAGCATTCCCAGGACGGTGGGAGCAGCAGAACAAACAGGAGGTGGGGAAGCAGCTGGGGTGACGGGGAGCTCTCCCCAGCACTGCTCCTGTTCCTCTGCCCCCTGCCCAGGCTGGCACTCACTGGACATGGGGCGCTTGGGCTGCGTGGCGAGGTTGATGGTGGCTTCTCTCTGGGGCCCCCAGCCTGCACCGTTCCTGGCCTTCACCGTGTAGCGGTAGGGCTGCGACTCCCGCAGGTTCTCGATCAGCACCGAGCGCTTCTTGGGCTCCTCAACCAGCACCTTCTTCACGGGCCCAATGGGCACTGCAAGGCACAGGCACGCCTGTCACCCCCCAGGCACAGAGGACCCCACAACACCCCGCACTCTGGGGTCAGGATACAGCCTGGCTCCAGGAAAAACTGCAGCAGCTCTCTGGGCTGCTCATAACAAGCAGCATCATCATCTCAGGGTCATTCCCAAACCTAATGCTGAAGTCAACCTCCAGGAGAAGTCTTCTGTTATTGGTATGTCACAAATAACACCTTCCTGGCACCCCACCCTTTCATCTAGACCCACAAACTAAGCTTTTGAGATGAAAAACAACATAAAACACTATGGAAGTGAATGGGAACAGAGTTTTCTGGAATTTGCAGGGTTAAATCCTGACTGGCAATTTTTCTATGCTCTTTCCATCAAGAAGGGACCCATCCAAATCCCAGTTCTCAAAAGAAACATGACTGGAGCTGTTCTGGCTCTGCTGCTGTGGTTTGAGACTGGCCCAGTCTGCAGAAAATGACCCCTAGCCCCTCACTCTGGCTGGACTGTCCCATCCAAAAATAAACTCTTACCGTTGTCATCATTGACAAGCCCATAACTGACTTCATAGGCCGTGATCACCCCGTTGGTTTCTGCAGGCTCGCCCCAGCTCAGCTGGGTCACAGTGGAAGACACAACATTGAAAGCCAAGCGCCCGGGCTCGCTGGGCACTGGGAAAGCAAAAGCAAAGGGTTCCCATCACTGCAAGTCAGGACTCAGTGGGTGCCCAAAGCTCCTGAGATCACTGGTGGGTTGCAGTGGGAGACACTCAGTGCTTGACTCCAAGACCACCAGAAGCTCAGGGCTGGAGCCCTGACCCCGGTGCTGGGTGCAGAGGTACAAACTTGCTCCCACGTGGAGGGAAGGAAGGTGTGGGGTCACTCACCCTCCTCCAGCGTGCGGCAGCGGACGATGTCGGAGTAAGTCCCTTCTCCCATGGCGTTGTAGGCGCAGACTTGCATCTCGTAGTCGCAGAAGGGGTAAAGGTTTGTCAGCTCTGCTGATGGGGTTTTGACATCAATGAGATGGGCTTCTGACTCAGGGTCTCCCTGGATCCAGTATTTCACCTGGCAAAGCAAGTGCAAGCCGTGATTCCTTCAGATCCTCACAAAATATGTGAGAAATTCCTTGTCTCTTACTAAATCGTCTCTGGGAATGGTGTTGTGCCATTCCTCTGAAATGGGAGGCCAGGACAGTCTGGGCACTTCATCATAAGTGATGGAACTGGAGATGAAGCCACCAGGAATCTTTCTTGCATATCCCCCATCCACCCAGCAATGGTCCCTCAAGGATGGAGGGGAGCAGAAGGGGTAAACTTGCTCCCTCTTTTGGGTGTGTACTTGGACCCCTTTGGTACAAATGCCTGTGTGAAACTCCTGTGTGGTGCCGTAATCTAGTTGAGGTGTTGGAGCATGGGTTGGACTCGATGATCTTGAAGGTCTCTTCCAACCTAGAAATTCTGTGATTCTGTGATTCTGTGATTCCTGCAGGAGGGGACCCACACTCTTCCCTGGGATCCACTCACCCCTTACCTTGTACCCCAGAGGTTTTCCTGGTGGAGGAAACCAGTTGAAGCTGATTTCCCTGGAGCTGAGGGCATGGGCATTGGGATTAAGTGGTGCACTCAGGCGGCCTTTGGGGGACTGGGGGACCTGGGCCAGGCCAGTCATCGAGGGGACACCATCCACCAGCTCTGCAGACAAGAAAGTTTACATCAGTGCCAGTCCTCTCCTTTGGACGAAAAAAGAAGGAAGTGTGCCTCTCTCAGCACTGCCCTGCCATGCTGTGATAAATACATTATTTATGTTATTGACCCACTCGATGACACTTTTGCTTGTCCAGTCACAGGAACTACCGCGCACCATTCATGGCAAGTCCTACCTCTCCCTTATTTTTATGACTTTTCACTCAAATTCCCAAGAAAAAGGAATTAATTTCTATTCTGTTTCCTTTACCGAAAGAGACGATCCATCTTCTCCCCACCCACTGACTATTCCCACTCGTGCCTCTAGAGGGGGACCCAAATCTACCAGTCAGTGCTGGAGGAACCTCGCCGCGGTTTTTGGGGCGAGGATGGAACTCTGTGCACTGCATCGGGGTGGGCTGGTCTGGAGAGGAGGTCCCACGGCCCCCGCAGCCACTGTCACTGCCCGGCTGCCAGCCCCTACCTGGGTCAGCAATGGTCACCGTGGTCTGGGGGTAGCGGCCGATCTTGGCCCCGTACTTGGGGTGGAGGAGGTCGATAGCAAATTGCTTGAGCTGGCAGTTGTTGAGGAGGGTGTCTATCTCTGTCAGCTCCAGCAAGGGCACCTGCACCTCCTTTCGGGTCTCCCCAGGCTGGAAGACCAGTTCACCCTCTGTGAATTTGTAGTCCTGGAGGAGAAGGGAGAGGTGTGTTCAGGGTGAGACTGGATGGGGCTCTAGGCAATCTGGTCTTGTGGAAGGTGCCCCTACCCATGGCAGGGGGTTGGAATGAGATGATCTGCAAGGTTCCTTCCAACCCAAACTGTTCTATGATTACAGCCTGCACTAATCCATGAGGAGACTCCCACAGAGCTTCCCCTCATCCCCCAGTCAATCCTCATTTGCCTCCCAGTGCTCACAGCTCCAGGGGCAGCTGGTACCCTCTGCCTCAGGCACAGGCATCCTCTCAGGTCCCCCCTCCCCGAGGGAGCAAGGGATGGAGAAGAATGTTTACCCTTGTGCTGACAGCAAGCCTTGGTTTGTAAGGCCTTGGGTCCCCTCTGTCCCACCCACATCCTGACAACCCCTCTTCTGCAACCCCAGGGTTGTCCTTTTCCCAACCCTACATTCCCACTCCTTCCTGCCTGCCAAGGCCAGGAGCACCACCCTTACCCTGCCATCCTTGGCAGTGAGATCCCGGGTCCTGTAGGTGACTTGGGATTTCCCGTTGTCGATGATCTCCCGCAGGACAGGGATCTTGGCCAGCTTATCAAAGCGGCTGTGGGAATAGGCTGGCTGCAGGAAGGTGATGAGGCTGCTGGCTGGAAGGGGCAGGAAAGAAGGAGTGTGTAGAGCAAATACACGAAGAATTGCATCCCAAACATTCAGGTGTCCTCCCTGAACAGAGTTCCAGTCACCCATGGGTGTGAACTGTGCATGAAGTATCACTACATGGGCTGGAAATTCCCCACTTCCCATTTGTGCTCCCTCCTCATAACAGCCAGGTGGGAAGCAGAGGGAAAGTGCTGGGGACATTAGCACAATAACATCAAAGAGGTTCTACTTCACACCAGCACTCAATGAACTGGAACAGCAGAGGAATGTGGTCAGCCCATAATCTGTCATGGAATTGGCAGCATCTAAATTTGTGATAGTCAAATGTTTCTGCCAGCAGGGAAAATGACCCTCCTTTGGAGGCATTACAGGATACTCCAGTTTAGACTCAGGTGATTCAGAAAGAAGTCACCAAGCAAGTGTCTGCTCTGTGGCCCGGGGGGGCTCAGATATGCAGACTGTGCCTTACAAACCACGTCAGTCTGGACACAGGACACTCAAACACAAACACCTTCACACAGTCACAGCCCCTCACCTTGTTCTTTGATGATGGTGATGTTGACAACCCTGCGCCCAATCTTTGCAATGCCATTGGGAACCTCAATGGCCTCCACCTGCAGCTGCTTCTCATCATCATCATCGTCCCTGATGAAGAGCGGGACACGGACGTCCACCAGCTCCACAGCCTCTTGGAACTCCACCATTCCCTGAGCATCTGGGGGAAAGGACAAGGGTGAGAGGTGGGAAATAACCCCCTGTACCCAGCCAGGAGCCAGCTCTGGGCTCTGCTCCTTACCTTGGTCTGAGGTCACAGTGTAATAACCCGGTGCAACCTTCAGGTCATTAAAAGCCTCGTGGGAAACGTGTTTCTCCACCACTTTGATGATGTCTGGCTTGGCTGAGTAAGGGGCAGTGAGCACTGTGTCCACAATGGTGTGATCCTGCCTGGGAAGACAGAAGGGTAACTCATCTCACACAGTAGCTGGGGGGCCAGTGAGTGTGTGGTGCACTCAGTCACCCCACACGTGTGTGTACAAAGAGGGAGAAGCTGCAACAGAGACCTGCAAATTCCTCTTACCTTTTCCCAGAATTGGGCTGTAACCTGGGGGAATAAAAACCAAACCCCAAATCAGAGTGACTAAAACCCTCAGAGAGACAAAGCACTGTGTGAATCACAGCCCTGTGCAGGTCTGAGCTGCAGCACTGCCCTGCGGGTGCCAACCCATCCCGCAGAACCCCAGCACAAGTTCCCTCCTGCCCAGCTGCTCCCTCCTGCCCTGGGTTTCCCAATGCAGCAAGGAATGTGCCCACAGGGGAGATCACATCTGGATCAGGCTGTGGGGAGGAGATACCACTCCCTGCTCAGAACAGGCATCCCCAAATTCCTCCCGGCCTGCACCAGGCACTCCTAAGTTTGCATCAGGCTGAAACTTTTGAAGCCAATGGGAATTCTCCCACTGACCACCATGAGACCAGGATTTGTCCCTACTGCTCCAAAGCCAGACTCAGCTGAGATCTCCTCCACAGCTGGGTGGGCTCTGCCCTGCAGCCCTGGGTGGGTGAAGAACCACACCAGGCTTGTGTCACACACCACGCTCCCTCCCAGCACTGCAGATTTCACACCCCAGCCCTCTGGTCCACCCCATCATCAGCAGTGCCCTGGGGGCACCCTGCCCTGCAGGAGTCTCTCCCCTACTGACTCACCTGAACTTGGTCTGCTGGACTTTGTGGCAGCCTGGAATGTGCTTGAAAACCTCATTCAGCTGCAAGGAGCAAGAGGGACTTTCACAGCGTATCCCTCACTGAACAGGGATGTGCTCAGCAAGCAGATGCTGCTGCCACAAAACACAGGAGCCCTCTGACCACCTCAGGCCCTCCTCCCTCACCTTCCCACACTATGTTTCTTCCCAGGACATGGCATGAGGCTGCAAACTGAAACCAAACAGGAGCTCCAGGTCACATGCCCCAAAGCAAACCCAAAATCTCAACGAGATGCTTTGCTAGTTCTTACAACTGCGACCTTAAAAATTGTGCTTTCTCACAAAAGAAGAAAAACTGCTCCTTTCTTTCAACAGCTGTGGGTTCCCAGGGAAGGGGCACTGCCCAGCCTCCGGTATGGCTGTCCCCAAGGCCACCCTGAGCCCCCCTTGTGCCCAGGCTCCTACGTTCTCCTCCACTTCCTTGCGAAGCTGCTCGCACTCCCGGGTGTCCGGTTTCACCAGGTTCTGCGTGAAAAGCCGGGCCAGCCTCAGAGACAGCCCGTAGGGAACTGGAAAGAGAAAATTCCCAAATTAAAGTCCGTCCTTCTTGGTCAGAGAAATAACCCACCCAGAAGCTGGAAAGTGCGGGGACACTCACTGAGGTCCTTGGGGTTGGTGGCAGCGGGGGAGGTGACGCCCTGCTTGTGGACATTGTTGTGGATCTTCCAGCGGACCGTGTCCCGACCCTTGAGGGAGCCGCTGCGCACCAGGGGCGTGTCCAGGTGGTCGGAGGACATGAGGCTGTGGCGCAGCATGTAGTGGTCCTCCTTGAAGCCCACGGTGCGACCTGCAGAGCCAGGGGCGGGGTCAGAGCCTGGGTACACTGGGACATCGCCAGCCGTCAGCTTCCCACCGCCAGAGATTCTGTTCTGGGGGATGTTTGGGTTTCCACCACGCTAAGGGTGTTGGGATGTCAGGAGGGGAGTGGGATGGAGGGTGTGCATGAGTGGGGAGAACACATCTCACCAGCTAAGCATTACAAGGTCAGGGAGAGCCAGCAGGACATTCCCAGGGTGTGGGGCAGGGAAGGAAAAGTGGACCAGCAGCTCCAGGACTCCTTGGCTCAGGCTCTCTGCTAGGAGCTTTCTCCCTGACCCACCTCTCAGCTCAGAGAGGAGGGATGCTCATCCCAGCACACCCCCAAGCCCAGGAAGGCAGTGCACCCCACAGAGCCCTTCCCCCCAGGACCAAGGGCTGGTACCTCGTGCGCAGCAGGGAAGCAGGGCCAGGCAAGCCTAGAAAACAAATGGCCAGAGACATAATCACTTTGTGGCCAAGGACAAAAATCCTCCAAGTCTCCATCAGGGAGGATCCACATCAGCAGGGATGCGTGGGCAGTGGGTGGATGGGACTCTCAAGCTGATTTCAGCCAGATGAGGGAAATCTGGCTAAAATTTTGCCAGTGGCTCATGTCCACAACAGCAGAGAGTTGGATACCACAGGGACACCCCATGCCAATCTGGCCATGCTGGAGGCTGGCTGAATTCTGGAAATTTGTCTTGTTTTTGACTGTATCTGGTTCTCTCCCTGGGCTGGGGAAGCCAGCTGAGACACTCACCTTGCAGCAGGCACAGAACTTCCAGCAGAGCAAGAGCAGCAGCCCCAGGAGCAGGATGAGGAAGATGAGCAGTGGGATGAGCCAGAGGAAGCTCCCAGGCGGGCACTCTGCAAGTGACAGACACATCACCCCCAGGCATCAGCCCCGGGTGGGGTGTGCAGGGAGGGAGCAGGGAGGCAGGGACAGAGGGGAAAGGCTGGATCACAGCTCTCTGAGTGATGGAGCAGCCCAGTTAACCTTGGCAATGCCTCACAATGAGAAATGCTGTTCAGGGAGGGCTGTCACACCTCTGCTCACACCCAGCCATACCAAAGGGCTGTGCAGCACCTTGCTGCAATCCCTGCCCATAGCAGTGGGGGAAAAGCTCGGATCTCTAAAGGTCTCCCTGAGGGTGTCACACTCCACCCCTTGCAGTTCATGTGACAGACAGTGTCACCCACCCATGTCACACGGCAAAGTGGGCAGGGAGGTGCTGCTAGCAGCTGACCCTGCCCAGGGACACAGCAAAGGGACAAAGCAGGGATTGGAGGCAGCGTGGAGTTGGTCACTCTGATCCAGATCCCAGGCTGGACATCCCCTGCTCCTCCCACCTCCCTGCTCACCTTTATTCTTCTGTACACGGACAGTGGTGTTGGGGAGGACACTGGGGTCTCCCTCCAGGGTGTAGTGGTAGGTGCAGTCATCATCCTCATCCTGGAAGGAGCAGTACTCGCCACCCTCCTCTGTGGGGAGAGGGGACACGGTTGTGAAGTCACCAGGGCCAGGAAAGACTTGGGGAGCAGCCCTATGTGCACACGCACACAGAGCAGGGCACACAGGAGACACCACACGTGTCTGCACCCAGCTCTGCTTCTCACGTTACCTTTCTTCAGCTCCTCCACCATCTGGACCTGGAGGTGGCACGAGCTGCAGTTCCCTTTGAGGTTGCCTGTCCCCCAGGTCTGGCAGCGGACACAGTCCCGGATGCTCTCACACACAGCCTGGAAGCCCTGGGCAGAGGTGGGGTGGGATGGTCAGGAACACCCCCAGGAGCAACACAACCTCTGAAAGGCAGAGCTGGAGAGGCAGCTCCTCATCCCAGAGTCAGGGCAAGGTCCAGGTCAAAAAGAGAAGTCACTGAGAACAAGCAGCTAATGAAGGATTTACAAGCCCAGTTGGCTCCAAAATCTTTTATACCAACAGCTCGCATTGGGGCAGCAATTAGGTCTTCTCCAAGGGTTTCAGTGGCCTTTCCAAAACATGATCAAGCCAGCTTTCTCCATCCCACTGTGGGATTAGCCCATGTTTGTCAATGAGGAAATCAAATGTGTTCAAGACCAGGTTGGGTGGGGCCCTGAGCAACCTGATCTAGTGGAAGGTGTCCCTGCCTGTGGCAGGGGAGCTGGAATGAGATAAGTTTTAAGGTCCCTTCCAACCCAAAACCAGTCTGTGACTCTGTAAAATGAGGTTTTTTCCTGTCTTGAGGCAAATCAGAACAAGCTACAAGCTGAGCCTTGAACCTCTGCCCATCAACAGGGTGCAGATAAACACAGACAGACTCTCAATAGCTGCTGCTGGTGAACAGGAGGGGAAAGAAAGCCTGTGGCTACAAAGCAGCTCCCATGCCAGCCCCTTCCTGGTCACAGGACAGGTGACACAAACCCCTGCTTAAGATTTTATTCCTGACTGAGATGTGCCTTCATCTCTGCTTTGCCTTTCTTCCCTGGAGGCTCTGCATGGGAATAAGTGATAAACCCAGAGGGACTCACCAGGGAGTAGCTGATTTCACAGGTGGAGCTGGTGTACAGCGAAGCCATGTCACAGATGCACCTGCCACATTCACACCTCCCGTGGTTATTGCAAATGCCCTGGGAGAGAAGAGGTGACAGCCTGAGAGCGGCACTGGGAGTCAGCAAGGCACCTCAGTGACCTAGAGACTCCAACACTGGGGCCACTGGCTACAGCCCTGCCTGGAGCCCTGTTCCCTGGGGAGGGCAGGGCAGCACCTACCCCTCGGCTGTCGATGCAGGTGTCATTGCTGGTGGGACACTCACAGCCCGGGCCCTCCCAGCCGCTCTCGCACACACAGGCGCCCCTGGAGCAGCGGCCACGATCTGGGGGGAGAGCAGGGATTGATTACCTGAGTTCCAGCACTGTGCCATTCCCCCAGCCCTGTCTGTGGTTCTTTGGGGGTGCACAGGGGGCTGCAAACAGACGCCACAGCATCCTCGCTGCACGTCTGCAAGCGCAGAGGCCCTGCAGCCCATCACTGGTCACTCAGCCCCCCGTGCCAGTGCCAGCAGTCCAGGATACCCTGTGACTGGCCCGGCATATCCCCCAGCTGGGGGGCTCGGGGGGGCTCTCACCGTTGCAGAGGAAGCCGGAGGTGCGCGGGCACTGCAGGACGTCGAACTCGCAGAAGGCGCCGTCGAAGCGCGGGGTCTGCTCCTCGGAGTAGCACTGGCACTTCCCGCACAGGCACTCGCCCCGCCCCGAGCACGGCTCCGCGTCCCCGGGGCGGATGCAGGCTTCGTTGTTAGGGGATGACGCCGGGGAGCAGTCACACGTGTCCCCTCGCCTGGGGACAGAGACGGTGCTGAGAGAGGCAGGAGCAGAGTGCAGCACAGCAGGGTCCTGGGCAGTTTGCCCAGGTGTCACTGTGGGTCCCCAGACACAGCAGGGTCCCTGGCAGAGGTGTGGATCCGGACACGGTCCTTACCAGCCTGGGTGGCAGATGCACTGTCCGCAGACAAAGTTCCCATGGAAACTGCACTTAGGTGAGTCCAACTCTTGTTCCTGGAAGTGAAGAGAGAAGAGGCATTGCTGAATAGGCCTCGCTGCCCCCAAGACCATTTCAGGAATCAGAAGGGCAGATCCAAGGGCAAAGTTTTGCCCTGAAGACCAAGCTCTGCCATAGGACATCACACCCAGTCTGGAACAGGCAGTGATGGAGGTCTTGGCCAGGCTGAGCATCACTGAGGGGTCAAGCAAGACCCACATGCATCAGCCAAAACATTCCCACCCCAGGCTGGCCAGGAGAAGGACACCTCTCTGCATGACCCCACCTGTTCACAGGGACACACGTCGCAGATGACAGCAGCTGACACCTTGAGGCTGTCGCTCAGGGACGTGGCTGTCACACGGATGTCTCTCTCCCGGTCATCCTTGGGGAGGCTGCAGACGTGCTGCCCCCCAACGTACTCAAGAGCCTTCAAGTGCATTCGGAACTTGCTCTAAAGAAAGGGACACACTGCAGGGAAGAGCCAGCTCTGCTGGACCACATCCCAGCTGGACACGGAGAGCTCCTCCCCTCACACATGCCTTCCCTCTGCTGCCATACGAGGACTTACCACTTTTCCACGGGTGATGTGGAAGGAGCCGGATTCTGTCTTTTCAAATACTGAGGAGGTGAAGTCTGTCTTCAGGGCTTTGGGGACGAAGTCAGCCCGAATGTCCATCTTGGAGCGGATGCGCTGGGCGGCAGAGGATAAACACAATGTTGATTTTCAGCAGTACCCTCTGACCACCCTATGGCCTGCTCCAGAGAGGGCACATCCTGCCTTCTGCCTGCTCGCCTGCCCAGGAGGTGCCCACCCTCTGCCCTCCCTGGAAGCCAGAGTGAAGGTCTGGAGAGCACTGTTACCTCAAAGGCTGTGCGGAGCAATTCCACAATGTTGGAAGAGTCTTCCTGGAGCACCCCGATCTCAGAGATGGGGAAATACTTGTGTAGCTTCTGCAGAGAGACAGGAGCTCCCTGAGCCAAGGCCTTGAGAACCCTCCTCTATCATGGGAGTGGGCTCTGCTCTGAGCAGGACTTGGACCAGAGACCTGCAAATGTCCCTTCCAACCAAAATTACTCTCCAGCTCTGTGCCTTCACTGCTTTACAAGAAGGAGAAACCAACACAGGGAGACCTCTAAGAGCCCAGATTCCTGCACCCATTAATAAGAACAGCCTCTCACAACCTAGAGCAGCCTCCCAACACAGTGTGGCACCCTCCCAAATACCAAGGTGTTGGTTTAGCACTTGGGACAAGCGATGGGAGAACACTTTCTCCTCCCAGCTGAGCTGAGGCAGAGGTTCTGGAAGAAAGGTAATACCATGTGGCATCACTGCCATGGTCTCCTCACCTCATAGTAGCTGTAGGAGTGGTTGGTGACAGCAAAGATGGGGATGATGTTGTGCTGGCCCAAGAGGCGTATGAGGGTGGGCACTGAAGGATAGTCCTGCTTGGTGTCATGGTCGTAGGTGCCATGGCTGTCCAGGTGACACAGCTCGTCATTCCTTCTCATTATCCCTGCCAGGACGTTGGTACCATCAGCTTCATAGTGAAAGGCAGACTCAGTGGAGAACACGAGCAGGTGAGTGCTGTCACTTCTCCAGCCAATCTTATCCTGCAGCCGGGGAGGGGGAGAAGGAACCTTTATCTCTGTGCTTCCCAAACCCTTGCACAGCACTTGCAGCCCTTGGCAAGCCAGCACTGACAGGAGCTGGAATACCCAAGGGATAAGGCACCACCTGCACCTGGCAGCAAACACAACCAGCCCCGTGTCCCCAGGAATCCCAGCACCCATCTGCACCCCCAAAGCACGGGGTGTCTCCCACCCAGCAGCTCGGTGCCAGGCACATGTGTGTACAGGGGGCAAGCCCACGCTTTCCCTGGACGTGTCTGGAGTTGTGCTCATCCCTCAGCCAAGCCCGAGTGGGCTCTTTTCCAGGGAGCAGAGTTTCATCACCGCAGGCACAGAGCGGGACAGAGCAAAGAGCACATGCAGGGTGCCCAGCAAGCAGCTCCTGTGCTGAGCATCAAACACCAGGACACAAGGCTTAGGGAAAATTGGGAATGCAAAAGAGCTTGGCACTAGGAGTGTGTGGCTGGGAGGGCAAGAACCAACTGTAGCTGAACTCAGGCTCCTTGGCTGCCCTGTCAGCTGCACAGTGTGTGACTCTTCTGCTCATCAGTGGGAACCAGGAAGATCCACCCATTAAAAACACAGCCCTGGGCAGCCTCACCTTGCAAACAGCTGTCTGCAGGATGGCATCGAAGCCGCCCTCGGGGGCGTCCAGGTTGCCGGAGATGCGCTCCTTGCGGAGCTCCTGGCTGAAGTAGTTGATGTTGCTGGTCAGGGGGATGACGTTCTTGAAGGAGAACGGGGAGTCGGCCTTGTGCCAGGGCTCACGCAGCCTAGGAGAGATGGAACCAGGGGTCTGGTGTGGGGCAGGAGCCAAGGGATGCTGGGGTGCAAGGAGAGGAAACGTGGGGAGAGTCCCTCAAGGGAAGTCATGGAGCTGAGCAGCACTGAGAGGGAGAAGGGATGAGGGCAGAGATAGAGGAGAAGACAAGATGTGTGGTCTGTTGTGGCAGAGCAGAGAAGGTCTGAAAGCAGAGGATGACACTGCTGGCATTGTCATGGTGCTACAGCAAGCCCTAAGAGATGGGGAGACCAGGGAAGACACTGGCAGTGAAGGCAGAGAGATGAATGGAGGCTCTTGCACTACCGAGGCTGAAAGCCACAGGGAAACAGAGGGCATTTTCCACTCCCTCTGCTCCCACCTCAGGGACCCATCACTCACTTTTCAGGCCTCATGTCTGTCTGAGGGGACGAGACTTTGTCCACAAACTTGCCAAATCCAATGGTGTAATTGGAAGTCAGGGCTTGCAGGAAGTCCGCTGGGAGGAGAGGAAAGGAAGGGGGAGACACATAAATAAAGAGATGCCTGTGAGCTCCCTGCTCCAGGGAAAGAAGTCTTTTTGTGGACATCTTCTCTGCTGGTCAGTTCTTAGATAAGATTCCCAAATTGTCATGTTTTAAGATCTTTGGGCTTTATAGGGCAGAAACCTACACCCCCTTTGGCTCCTTTGGTAGCCCCAAAACTGGAGCTCCTGCAGTAGCACCCAGCAGGTTCGAGATGCCAAAGGCCCTGCACAGACCAGCTCTGAGGGGCACCAGCTGGGCTGGAAGGGGAGAACACGTGAGGATCCCTGCAGGACCAGAGAGACATCCCCACACAGGACTGCACAGAGTAGTGAGAATGTGAAGCTGTAATTAAAATAGACATCTCTCTGTCCATTGCCAGCTGCATTCCCCTCCCTGGTGCTGGCAGAGGACTCGCAGCCACAGACAGGAATGAGCTGCCTGCCTTCACCAGCACAGGAGCAGGCTCCCCTCTTCTCCCAGCTCTGCCCTCACCTAGGTTTTGCCCCATGCTTTTGAGGTTGTCCAGATCATCAGACATGGAGTAGGAGAAGTCCATGAGGATGTAGAGATCCACAGGGCTCTCCTTGGGCTGGAAGACATCCATGTCGAAGCTCATCTCCTCCCCAGCCCGCAGCCGGATGCGCATGGCCTGGGGGGACACCTGGGTCCTCTGCAGGGACGTGTTGATACTGAAATTCTGCAAAGGAGAGTGATGTGAAGGGGATGGACCCCATCTCCAGCGGGGGTGCAATGAGGAGGAGGCAAGGAGCAAGGAGATGTGTGAGAAGCACAAAGGCAGGGATGAGTACGCTCCCTCCCTCTTGTACTGTCTAACAGCCTCCCCCACATCCACTCGTGTCCAGCCAGGCACCTCCTCCACAGGGATGTGAGTGTTTTGCTTACATCTGCTTTGCCTGCAAAGTCACCCCAGCCTGGATCAGGACCAGTGGCCCACAGGTCCACCAGCATTGCTTTTGAGTAGACCCTACATAAATAGCCATCTGGGCTTTGTATTTTTCCTGCTGAGGAGCCTCGAGAAGGATGAAGGACATGGAAGACCCCTCAGGAGAGGCTGAGCACAGGCTGTGCCCCCAGCACACACCTGCCTTGTCTCCATCACTCCCTGGGTGTACACGATGTTGGCCTCGCCGCAGCCGGAGCGCAGCAGGTTCTCCCTCAGGTCACAGCGGGGCTCCTCAAAGCTCTGCCAGGGAGCAAGAACAGCATAAGAGCCACAGAAAGCACCAGATCCACTGAGAGAGGGGGAAATACACAGGGCAGGAAGCAGGGTCCTGTGCCTAGAGCATTTTGAGCCTTTGGGAGCAGGAGCGGGGCAGAGAGATGGGGACGAGTCCTGCACAGAACCACCGGCTGAAATGTGACCACCAGTGAGTTACTGGGTTGTGTGGGATAAAACTCTCCCTCCATCCCTTGCACACACTGTTTCTGGTGCACTGACATTTTCTGATAAACTCCTGTATGGCTGCAGTTCTGCCCTGGGCCCCGCTCCCTCCCCATTTTCCACACCAAAAGAAAATCCACATTGCGGCCTTTCCTATCCAGAAGAGAAGCTGGATCCAGAAGCTGCCCCTTGCTCTTGTGTCCCTCTCCTGCTGAGGGTGGTGGGATCCCTCCATCAGCAGGGTGGGAAGTGAAGTCCCAGGCTGCCCTGCAGGGTCTCACCTGGTCAGTGCAGAAGGAGCAGTCCTTGTCCACCCGGATGCACTCAGTGCAGCTCTTTGCCCGGGACAGCACACAGCGGTTGCCTGCCAGGAGAGATCAGGGCATCAGGGATGGGGAAAACAAAGTGAGCTGTGGGAGGGCCTGAGAACAGCTGATCCCATGGAGAGATGGAGGTTTTGCCTGGTTAGTGGAAACTGGCTGCAAAACAGCAGCAGGGTAGCAAGGGAGGGTCCCTAAAAGCTGGGGAGGTGGAAAACAGCAGGAAAAGCACACAGCAGGTGTTCTCCACATGAGTACTGGTATTTCTGGAGCCCAGGACAGGTACACACAGTCCCCAAGGGGAGGTGGCAGACAGAGCTACCACAGCTCCACTCACTTTTGCTCCATTGGCAGAGGCTGGTGGTGCAGAGCAGGGACATGAGGAGCAGCCTGGCACCCGCCCATGGCAGCACATTCATCCTCTTCCTCCTGAAACAAAGGAATTGCTAAAATTGCAGAGAGCCAAGAGGTGGAAATGGATCTGGATATGACCAGGGCAGCTCCCACAGAGTCCTTCCCAGCCCTGCCAGGGTGGACAGCTCTCACAACCTGGGAAAGCTGAGGCTGGATGCAATTGCTGAGCTCTGCAAGGCAGGGCACAAAAGCAAAGACAAGGATGCTTTGTCCTCTGCTCAGGCATCTGCAAGAGGCTCAAAATTCCCAGCAATGTCACCCCTGTGCCTGGAGTTGGGGTGCCCAGCTCAACATCAGGGGTTGGTGCAGGCAGCTGGAGCACAGGAGGCTCCCAAACAGAGCTCAGCACTATCCACACGTGTGAGCACTGACCAGGCCAAGACATTGGTTTTCCTGGCTGGTTAGGGAAAAAAAAAAAGGAGGAAAACAAAGTGACTGTCCACATCTCTCCCCAAAAGCAACAATGACCCCTCCCTTCAGCTATTTCCTATCACACTAAGAGTTTCCAGGATGGTCAAGCCAACAATAAAGAGAGGGTGAGGCCTTGGGAAATGCCAGGCTTGGAGTTTTGGAGTTGTTGAATGAATCCAGGGTTTTGAGAGCCTGGCAGCTCCACTTTGTCCTGTCCAGGGCAGCAGGACCCCTTGATGGACACAGAGGTCAAATCCTAAACAGAGTGAACCATTCTCCCTGCACCACACGTGACTGAGAAAACTCAATGCCATCCAGAAGTCAGCATTTGGATGTGGTAAACAAAAGGCACAAAGCTGGATCTCGAGTTCTGCAGCTGCTGTGCCAGAGGTTCATCCTTGCACCCAGCAGGGCAAGTGAGAGCAGTCCAGGAAAAAGCAGCAGTGTAAAGATATCATTAAAGCATCTCCTTCCTGGAAGATGGAATTGAAATATATATGAAATATATATTATTGAAATATAAAAGGTGAATGAACAGTCTTATATCTTCTTACTATGTCAGCTCTGACTGTAAAACGAAAGTAATATGAAAACCACTAAAAACAGAGAAAGGGAACAGGAATAGTTGTTGTGTGCAGTGACAATGTCCAAGTTCCCTGAGGGACATCCAGCACACAGAGCAGTCCCCTGGAGACTCAGCTACTCACAGCCTGGCCTGGGCTGCAGGGCAACCCCTGGAAAAACCCAGCCTGATCTCAACAGATCACACTTGGCCACTTGCAGCCAGTGGAATACATTGAATGCAGCAATTGTTGTGACACAGGGCTCAACCAACTCAGCAATGACACCACAGGACACCTCCCTTGGTGGCTGCACTTGGCTCCAAGTGAGAGTCACTGGGTACACAGGCAGCAACTGACAGGACATTGGGATCTCATTCATCCTGTCAGCTGTGCCCAGAGGGATTTATCACAGCCATTAATGCCCCGTGGCTCAAACGTGAGAAACACAGGAGCCTCAGGGCAGCATCTCTGCAGGGAAACCCTGGGAAGCTTTGCTGTTCCTCAGGAGCTGTAGCCAATGTGCTGTTTTGCCAATGAGCTGCTTTTCTTATGGGTAAAAGACACCAGCTGAGCAAGGGAACTCCTCTGTTTCCCTCTCTGCCACACTGACTGTCCCCAGTCAGGCCCTTTGCAGGTTTGCCTTTGGGTGGTCCCTGTCCTCCCAAATCCAGTTCCAGTGCTGGCTCTGAGGCCAACATTCCTCATCCAGGACATGCTTGTGACCTCCTTCAGTGACAGTCCTCACACCAGCACTTGCTGGCAAATGTTGTGTCCCTTGCAACTGACACAGGTAGATTTTGAAGCCAGGAAAATCCCTTTTCCCCTTGCTTTGCCCCAGCCCAGGACAGTGTGGGGAGGTGCCAATTAAAGGTGGGACGAAAGGGTAGGGAAGAAACCCTTAGAGCCTGTGGAAGGAAAACACAGTTGAAAACATCACCTGAGCACTCAGCAAATCCCATCTCCCACCATGACACAAGAAAAGGATTGAGTATGGGACCAGACTGCTCAACTCACAAGGACCTAATTCCTCTTCCTTTAATCACCAGTTAGGAAAAAGTCACCAAGGAGCGGATGGACACACCCTGGACCTCGGGCACACAAACTGCCATCATGTCTTTTCAAGTGCTGAGATAAAGGGCCATAAAATCCTGCTCAATATAAATGTTCAGTTGCCCTGTGAGCCACCAACCTTCAAGGATTTTGCTGGGCAGATGCCAGCAGGCCAGGCGCTGGTGGCACAGAGCATGACTACTGCAGGAATGCAGCCTGCAATATTTGTGCAAAAATACAGGAGTGGCCACCCCTTACTTTCAGAGGTGTCCTTTGGAAGGGAAAACACCACTTTCAGTTCAGGAAAACTGCAGGATTTGGTTGGGTTTTCATGACAACAACAACAAATTTGTTCAGTAGTGCAAAAACAAGGAGAAAGGCAAAGCAGCTCCTGGCTGCACATAAACTTCCTACCACTACCCAGACCTGCTCCAGCATTTCCTTCTGGTCTCCTCTTGCTCCCCCAGCTTTTGCCCTGCCCCTCGACAAAGCCAACAAACCAGCTCCAGGAATATGCCAAGAACCCCTGAGTCTGGAGAAGCTGGAGCTGCCTACCTCATCCCCAAAAATCCAGGCAATGCTCCAAACAAACCACTGCTGCAGTGGGACAGAGGGCAGGGTCAGAATGGCAGATAGGGGAGAGGGAGCAAGGAGCAGGTTGTGATGAGTCACAGAGCAACAGCAGGAGTCTGTCCCAGCTGCCACATTGGGGACACCTGGCAGGTTGGGACACGGGAGCAGGAAAATGAGGGCAATGCTCGAGCAATGAGTTCCCAAGCACAGCCTTTCCTCTCTTGGGTGGGAATTGCTCTTTTCATGGCTGCAGCCATGGGGGGCTGTGTGGGGGCTGTGCAGGGGACTGACCCTGGTCCATGGCATCAAGGACCATCCATGTGTTCGTGTGTGCTGAGGATGGGCAGTGCAGCCACAGCCCAGGGGCTCAGGGACACAGCTCGTGGTCTCTCCCCTGCATGTGTGGTGCCACAGAGCTGCTGGGACGATGCTCCAAAACTTGGAAATTACCAAGCCAGACTCCCCAAAACTACCAAAAACTCGACCCACTCAAATCATCACTTACACACAAAATTGTGCTGGTCTTGTTTGCCTTCCCCATCCATCTCCCCTCCTTCCCCAGGTGTGTTCCTGCAGCTGGGAGACTCCATGTGAGTGTCTCCCTTTCTTGTTTTCAGCTTCCAGGTTGAGCTCCAGACCCCAGACCCCAGACATGGCCCCCAGCACCCTCCAGGCAGGGACAAAACACAGCAGGACCCAGCCCGGGCACTCCCATGGAGCTGCTGGGAGCTGCTTTGTGGCCAAACACCCCCTGTGCTGTGAAGGGCTGGTGACTGTGCTACGATCTCCTCCCGCTGCCCCTCGGGCTCGGGCAGGGGGGAACCCCAAGGAGCAGAGGCAGGAATGACAGAACCCTGCCTGGGCACTGCCCAAATGCCAGCAGAGCCCTGGAACCCTCCCATTCCCTCCATGTGCTCTTGCTGCCACTTTCACTGCTCCTTTGGCCCTACCAGACACTTTTTCCCTTCTTCCCCTCCGTGGGTGCTCCTCATCCCCCTTTCCCCTCCACCTAACCATGCCTGTCAGCCCCCTGACACAATCCTCCTGTCCCGTTCCCTGTCCATTCCAGATCCACCAATTTGCAAATACCCCAACACCTGCAGTTCAGCAAAGCCCACCCTGAACCCCCCACTCTCTCCTGACCTTTTCTTCCGGGAACCCCCCTTCCCTTGCTCCCCCCTTGCAGGGGCAGCCACCAGTTCGGAAAAACAACCTCGGTGAGCTCCGCGGGTCGGAGGCACCCACAGCCCGGCTGACCTTGGACACTTTCACCCGTGCAAGCTTTCCTTGGGTGCCAGCTCCGAGGCACAACATCCTTTCCCCCTGGAAGTGGGCTGAGGAACATGGCAACCCCCGAAACCTCCAAGAGCTGTCCCCAAAGGGCTCTGCTCTGCTGTCCCACCCCGAGCAACCCCGCACCGCTCCCTGACCCCCACCCAAATACCTGCGGGCACAAAGCCGGACCCGTGCAGCCCCCAAAGCCCTGCCCGGTCACCAGCGCTGCCTTTCCCAGCCAGCCCAGAGGCACCAGACGGTGTCCGAGAGCCAAAAACCAGGGAAAAACAGAGGGAGCAGGAGGGCAGGGGCTGAGCCCCGCACTCCGTGTCCTGCCCACCTGCCCGCGCATTAATTCACTGCCCGGTTCATCAACGCAGCAAAGTTCAAGCGAGCTGGGCACTGCAGGGCACAGATGAATTAATTCCACAAACCTCATTAGCGCTGGGTCTGACTGAGTCCAAATCCTCTGCCGCAGCCCGAATAACAGGCACCCACACAGCAAGCCAAGAAATTCTTCCGAAGGCACAGGGGGAACGCGGTGCTTCGCTGCTGCAACTTGATTACCAGCTTTGGGATTTTCTTTCTTTTTTTCTTTCTCCCTCGTCTCTGTTTTGTCCCTTTTCTCTTTCCGGTTAAACGTCAAGTCCCGGTCCGGCGGGGAGTGCAGGCAGCCCGCGATCCCGCATAACTCCCTGCAGCGCCCTGTCCCCTCCAGTCAAATATCCACTTTGTTCTCGCTCCCCGCGCTGCCGCCTCGCCCTGCCGAGGGGCTGGCAGGGAGGAAAGGTGGGAGCTGCGATAAATGAGATTGGATCCCAGGTGAGGACTTTTATCCCAGCTGGGGGGGAGGAGGGGGTGCCCGTGACGCAGGGCTGGCATTCACTGCTCCCTCGCACACCTGGCCGGGCAGGCACAGCCCTCCGGACCCTCCCTCCCTCCGCGCAAGCACCATCCCACAGGAAAAGGGCTGAGCGGGCGCTGGGAAGGTGCTGCCGTGGGCAGGGAGCCTGGAGGGGCTGCTCGGCTTCACCTGCCTGCTCAGGGCAGAGCTGAGGGAGCTCCCCGACCTCCCGCGGCAGGGGTTTCTCCTCCCACTTTCCCCCTGGCTCGACGGGGAGGTGTCACCCTCAGAGCCCAAGGTAACTCCTTGCTGAAACATGAGGGAAATTCCTGCCCCGACAACCCGCAGACGCCGAGCCCAGACTCGGTGCTTTGCCTGCAGAGAGGATGGATCTGCATCCTGCTTTATCCAGGGCATGGGTATGGCAGACCACTCCTCACCTGCAGTAAATCTGCCTCGAGAGTCAATGCAACCCCTCGAAGCACCATGAGTAAAACCCATCCATTCCTGCATCCCACCATGGTCCAAGGCTGCAACAGGCAGCAATCCCACAGCTGATTCCAGTCCTTCTGCTGAGCTGAATCCAAAACTCCTTCCCCAGTCCAAGGAACAGCACAGGAGGGTTTGGTGTTCAGGTGAGATTTTCTGTCCACAACACCCTTTTGCTTTGGAGTCTGGGGTTTGTCACAGCTTAGAACCACTCACACTTTCCACAGAGTGGAGCACACATGTCCTGGAGCAGATGCAATGGCAAAGTCTGAATTTCAGCTCCCTGAAAGATTCTCATAAGGAAAACTGCATCCCCCGAGTTTCAACACAAACAATAGCAACAGCCAGATGAAAAAATGGCACATTTCCTGCCTGACTTGGAGATTAAAAATACAAGCACGGCAATTTTGGCCTCCTTGCTGTCAATGAGGCATTACTGCTGCTGCTCACCAGAAGTGATCAAAAGGAGAGGAGCAGGACTCCTTTCACTACAAGAAATTAGGAAGCTCAAGTTAAAATACACAAACTTCCTTAGCCCCAGGATAAAGGAGGATGTGCTTGTGCCACTAAAAACTGCAGCAAATGGGAAACAGGCAGGGGTGCAGTGGAAGATGGCCCAGGCAGTTTAAGTCTGGCATTTCCGAGTTTCCCAACACATGACTTGGCAACCCCAGCCCTTTTGGAGATGTGATTTCCTAGATTTAAACAAAAGTGCTGAAAATGAAGGAGGTCTGCTGTTGTTTTTTTAAAAACACATCAAGACAGCGACTGCAACCTGAGAGCTGGGACACGAGACAAAAATATAGGCAGAGCAGGACCAGGCTGAGTGCAAGGTGCTGATGCTTGAGCTGCTGGTGAAGAGCAGATCATTCCCATGGAGGGGCTGAAGGCAGAGGGTCCTGCTCTGCCTCAGGAGCCACAGCTGCAGCAGATGTTGAACACTCCAGATGAATTAAAACTGGGTTTCAGTTCCCAAGACAGGAGGGGAGCTCGTGCTTGTGCTCACAGACGTGTCTGGTCACCTCACCTGGCCCTGTCCACCAGCAGCACCCAGCTCCTGCCAGCCCCACCCTACCTCCCACTGCTGCAATTTTCCTCTTTGAGGTAACCAATGCTGCCACTGCAGCTGAAAAAGCCAATTTAGGCTGCAAGCAAGAAGCAGAGGAGTAAAAAAAACACCCCAGTTATTTTAGTGATGGATCCTTAATAGGAATCTTGAAGCCAACCAGAAAAGCTCATGAGCACTCACCTTCTACCACAATATTCGGTGTCTTGATTTTCTGGATGTTCTCCATTCTCCACCTGAGATGGAGAATGTTTATGTTGCCTCCTGTAAAGGATCTCTGGCCTCACCTGCAGACTCTTACAGCCCCAGGGCTTCCTGACACCCTCTGCCTCCTCTTCATCCCTGCAACTTGGAGCAGCAAGTAGGGACCAGCTCCCTTCAGTGTTTCCAGCTGTGAGGAAAAGCCCAGTTGCACCCTCCTCTGGTGCTGCCAGAAGAGCTCAAGATACTATGGTTGCACCTTTCTTTGAAACACGTCCCCCCAGCACCTAAGAGATCCCAAGGCCATGGAACAGGAGTTTTCCCAGAGCTGTAACTGGGCTGCTTTTACATTTGCAGGGCTGATAAAGGCACTTTTCCAATATAAAGGCAACTTCACCAAATTTTTAGGGCAAAAAAAGCAGAGAGGAATTAGAATTTTTCTGTAAATACTCATGAGAATATAAAAGGTTTTAACTTCATCTTATCTTAAAAAAAAAAAAGGTTGTTTTATGAGTTGTCTTTCAGGCAACTTCTCCAAATTATTTCCACCAAGGAAGAACACCTGGTGAACTCAAGTTCTTGCCTGGGTTCCATACCTTGCTCTCCCTGCCTGCTGGATCAGGCTTTTGCCAAACAAATTTGCTGTTTTTAAGAACAGAGGACAGGAACTCCAGAGGCAGGGTCAGCAGATTTCAGTGCAGATGGCTCCACCACCACCTCAGAGCCACATTTGTGGTGAATCTCGCATTTATAAATCAGTGA
The DNA here is from genome assembly GCA_013399915.1 of Illadopsis cleaveri. Taxonomy (NCBI): domain Eukaryota; kingdom Metazoa; phylum Chordata; class Aves; order Passeriformes; family Timaliidae; genus Illadopsis; species Illadopsis cleaveri. The sequence continues at coordinate 372,448 of VXBB01006443.1, read as the reverse complement.
TTTTCTGCTGTGGCAACGTGGCCTAGAAATTTTTGCCCTAGGAGGGAAAACAAAGTAATTTTATAGCTCACATGAAATTATTGCTCTCTCTGCTGAGACTACCAGTCTGAGTGCCAATTACTGATAATTACAAGTGATTTCAGGGTTAATTATTTTCTTCTTTTTTTAATGCCACGCCAGCTTGCAACAGAGGCTTTCTTCTTTCTGTCCTGCCACCACAGCATGCCTAAAGACAGCTTTGGGGTTTTTTCTAGGTCTTTATTGAGCAGTTACAGCCAAAATCCTGCTGCTGGAGCATATTCACCCCTTTTTAAATTCTGTAACAACACACATTACTAAAAGAAAAATAAATACTTAATCCCAACTCTGCACTGTACACTGCAGTGACAATATCCTGCTATGTGGCTTAAATAAAAGGAATGTGTAATAATGTATTATTAATGTACATTAACATGCACAGAATTTATTACACTAAATGATGCTTAATATAATTCCCTGTTCAACTAAAAGTGCCAGATTAAATCCTGCCATATTCTCTCCCTCAGCCTTTTCCCCAAGGCAGCATTAACTACACATGCCTCCTGTTTTCCAGTGGATGTTCCATGTCATGAACATATTCCTAAAGGAAAAATCTCTCTGGTGAACATCCCTGATGAACATTTGCCTCTGGGAGAGACCAGCAGCATGAGGGAAGTGGAACACAGAAACAACACCAGAGGAAAACATCAGTAAAGGATCCAGGATACAACTTCAGGCTGGGACAATCCTACCACCCATCTGGGGACAGCAGGGCCTTCCAGGGACACACCAGCATCTCACCCAACTCTGGAGGCTGAGCACACACAGACATCTCCATGCAAAAAGGCAAAACCTTTCCTTGTGAAATCCCAGAGCTCTGCTGTTCACTGGCAACGCAGAGCACGAGCCTGGCCCCAGCCAAAGACAAGCTTCAAATAAACAAAGACCAACCATTGGAAGTCATTGGTGTCCATGGTTCTCGCTTAGAACAAAAGGAAGGAAGTGGATTATAAACAGTCAGAGGAACAGCAGCACAGGGAGGGCTCAGAGGTGGAAAACTGCTCTGTAAAAGCCACGCAGGAATGTGCTGAGGAAAATGTTACCTCCCAAAGAGAAAAGGAGACTTTGGTGGAACTTTGTTGCCCTTTCAGGGGGTCTTAAGCCCCCACAGCAATTTATTTATCTGAACATTTAACATTAGACAGTCTTGGGGAGCCCTGCTGAGAAGATCTGTGTTTCTCACTCTCTCTCTGGAGATATTCCAGAACTGTCTGGACACAACCCTGTGCCAAGTGCTCCAGGAAAACCCTGCTTGAGCAGGGAGGTTGGGCCACTGCAGTCCCTTCCAGCCTCACCCATCCTGTGATTCCCTGCAGGTACCAACTCTGGGCTGTCCCAGGCTCACACCATTCCCCAGGAATAAGCAGCTCAAACCCTTTGATGACCCTCTGGGCACATTACAAAGCCCACCTGTTTGAGAGGCTTCACAGGGGCTCACTTCTCCCCTGCAATGGAGAAGAGCTGAAAAGGAGCTTGTGCAGGTGTTGGCTGCAGCCATCACCTCCCTCCCCCACCGTCATCAGCAAAGCCTTGGCATGGCCCAAAGCCTTGGCAAGAAAGACTCTTCCATTTTTGTTCATCTCAGTGCATAACTCCCCTAAACCAGACGGTGCAGCAGCAATCCAACTAAAACATAGCTTCAGGTGCTCCCATTCCACGGTTTGAGGTGGGGCTGGCAAGGGCTGCCCTCCCCACCTGCTCCCTCGGCCCGGCAGCGCCCAGTGAGACAGAAAATAAAAGTCAGTCCTGAACACACAAAATCCCTTCCCACACCAGCATCAAAGGAGGGCAGATCTCTAAAGCACAACAAGCAAATAGGAGAGAAAATCAACACCTCAGGGCATGGAGGTGGAAGAAAAGACTTCAGAAGGGAGAGGGAGAGCAGAACCGACTCTGCCAAGGATGACTTCATTACTGCAGCTCTCCTGCCTCTGCTGAGGCACACACAGACTTAAACGTGGAGTTTCAGCTGAGACAAAGCTCCTCAAGCTACAAGACATCCCTGCTTAGGAAGGAGATAGGCAGAGAGAAGCCCTGTGGTGTTCAAGCAGAGAATGTAATTCTTGGACTAAGGAATGATGAGAATGGGACTGGTTTTACTCTCCTGGGTATGGTTAGCATGGCTTTGGAAGGAGTGGTAAGAAGGAGTATCTACAGCTTTTAAAGTCACAAGTGTGGCGTGAGCAGTCACTGTTGCAGGAGCATAAGGAACTTTTTCTCTGTGCCAGCTCTGAGTTTGAAACCCTCTCAGGGGTCACTGGGGTAGCTGGGGCACAGCTGCAGTCCTTGAGGGCTGTTTAGCCCACAGGCACTGACTGACACACTCAGCAGGTCCCCCCAGCACTCAGCAGGGCTCACACAGCCAGAGCTCCAAAGCAAACCAGCCCAAACTCCTGTCTGAGGGCTTCAGGCCATGGTTCCCAGGCCAGGAAACATCCTTTTCCCTCAGGACATCACCCTTGTGTGCCTGATGTTCCATCCAGCTTCTCTGGGGCACTGACTGACCACAGCCCAGTGCAAATCACCAACCTGTCCAATCCCATTTTCAGAGCTGGAAAAAAGGCTTTTCCCTCAGAACTGCAATTTCCAACCTGAGTATCCATCTATTACCTCTGATACCACATGCAAGACAAACAAAAGCAGTGAGCTATTGGCTGCAAGTTTGTTATACAGGGGTTGGCATCCTCACTCCAGCTTTCTGGGGAAAAAAACCCAAAACCCAAACTATGCCTGTTTCAAGCTGCTTTCTCCACTGCAGACAGTAAATACCAACTCCTGGGAGCTCAGGAGGGAATTGCCAGAACACAGCCCAGTCCTGCAGGTGTCTTGCAGGAGCTGTTACTGCAGGAGTCTGGAAAGTGCTGCTCCAGGGGTCTCATGGCAACTCTGCTCAGCAGAGCTCTGGAAGATTTCTCCTCATCCCTCATGGACCAGCATCAAACCCCTGTGATCAGCATTTTCCCCTCGCTCCAGATGCTGGACAGTGTCAGTCAGTGTCACACCCTGCCTGCCAGAGCAAAGCAGGAGCTGAACCACCACTTCCCAGTTCTGATCCCGAAGTCCACAGAGCAATCCAGAGGTTTGGAATGACTGTGGATGCTGCAGAGAGGAGGAAGAGGGCACATGGAAGGGGAAGGAGTGGGGTGCCAGGATGTGTGATATGAGTAAGAAACATTTAAAAAATGTTCAGTACCTTCTGTAGTGGGATTCAACACCAAGAACTCCAGCAGCTGCCCTGAGCAGGGATTAACTAGTAAGAATGGTTAATTAAGGTGGTCTCATCAGGCTCTCCCAGTTTGTGCTTACCCTCAGTGACAGTGTCAGGGCAGAGCTGTTACTCCACAGGATGGGGATGGAGTTCAGGCACCTTTACAAGCTTGCAGGACCCAAGCCAGCAGCCCAATGCAAAGTAAATTAATAGAGATGTTTCCATCTAACTATTGTCATGACTTTCAAGATTTTATTGCTTTAAAAAGTGCAAATCCACCATCTCTCCAATTTCCCATGCTACATCAGTCCTCTGGTTTATCTCCCATGAACATTCCTGGATACACAGATGCTTTTTTTTTTTTAAAGCTTAAATGACCACCAGGACAAAGTGTTTAATGTATTTTAAAATCTAAAAAAATCTAATCTATCTTAAAACAGGATATCAACAAGGAGGATAGCAACCTGTTATGTCTACCTTAAGTCTCCATAAATGCAAAGTCTTGATCAGGAGTGACACAAGCTACATAAAAAACTGGAAGGAAAAAAAAAAAAAAGAAAAAGCAACCTCAAATCACTGAATTCTCAGAAACTTACACTTTTGCTGATCTGGCAACCATCTCTCTTATCACTGCTTATACATTAGGACAAAGAGGCTCTGGGTAGAAATTTAACTCTAAAGAAATGCAGACATATGAATGACACCAGGGTTTTTTTTAAAAGACTTTTCAATTTTTATACAACAAAATTTTCAACTGAAAATACTTTTTCACAACAGTGGAGCAAGCAGTAACTGCCATGTGTGCATTCACAGAACATCACGAGCTAAAACAAAGATGGACAACATCACAAACAGGATCAGACACTCTCCTCTGCTTATTTGCTCTCCAACCTCATTCCGTGGCAATGGAAGTGTTTCCTGCACAGGTATTTGTAAGTGAGCTCACAAATCAAATCTCTACAGCTTGAGGGTTCTGCATAGAAATCTCCATCCCTATGAGATGGTAACAGGATGTTCCAGCACAGTTTCCTCAAGAGTTCCACAGTTTCACACCCGGTCACTAAGATCTACACAGAGAGCACAGGGTACAGGTGTCAGTGCTGGAACAAAGAGTGAGCCTACACACACTGATGTAGTTTGCTTCAAGTCTCTGCTACACATGTGGATGTGGACACTGAGTGGTTGTCTCTGCTTTAACTCCCTCAGAACTGAGCTGACTCTGGAGGGAGGCACCTACACAGGCTGCAGGCAGCCCTGGAGCACCACCTGGAATACACAGGGGTAACACTGACAGTCCTTCCCTGCTTGCCCTTTTAATTTATTTTCTTTTCCCCCCCTAAACCAAACTTGCAAGTAGGTAAGAGCCCAATGCAGTAATTAATAAGCAAACTTTTACACGCTGACTCCAGATACCACCTTCCTCCAGCACGACACAGGCAGCCTGGTTCTTCCCCCAGCAAGCAAAGGCAGAGGCATGGTGGGCAGAGGTCCATTCCTGTGGGCACACAGCTGGCATCCTGCTCCTGCCCCCAGCCTTCCAAAGCTGAACTGTGGGCTGCTTCAAAGAATCTCGTCATCTTTCACCAAAGGAGAAAGCCACCCCTCCCTTCCAAGGACAATGGCTTCAGTGACAAGTCCAAGACTCCAGGCCCAGCACAGCAGTCACTGTTTGGCCTTTTTCACAATGGTGCCCACAGCTGAGATCACCGTGGTTTTGGAGCCACTGGCACTGGTTGTCACTGTGACAACACCTGGCAGTGTTGCAGTGGTGGTGAGGATGGTGGGCTGAGCTATCGTTGTTACAGGGATGGCAGAGTCCCACTTGCTCTTCCTCTTCTGGGCATCTGTGAATTTGATTAAACCAAGCACACAAGGATTAGCATCACTTTAGAGGTCACCAATCCCTTCTTAACACCCTGTCTTGTCAACCCTTAATATCCCACTGCTTGACTAGACAGCTTCCCCTCACATTAATTTCAGGATACACTGGCAGTGAATGGTGAGGAGGAAAGGCAACTTTTCTCTTGTGGTACCAGGAGTCAGGGCAGAACTCTAGACCTGAACTCCAGCCAAAGGGGAGACAGGATCACTCCCTGTCCCAAAGCAGATTTAACTTCAACAGAGCACATGTATCCCACTTGTTCAGCTACAGGCACTGGACACACTCATCAGCCTCCAATGGTTTTTCTCCCTTCCCCTCAGTTTCCAAGGCAGGAGAATGATTTCCAGTGTTTCCAAATTTCAAAATCTATCAGTCCCAGGAATACTCTACAACCACAGACAGCAGCAGGTTTCTTGACCCACAAGTAAGTCTCTTCACTATCCCACCTGGCCCCAGTCTTTCATTCCAGAAGGACAGCCATGGAATACAGGGACTAGAGGAAAGCTAGTCCAACACTCCTTATAAGAAACACTCCCTTACATTATCTACAGGATCATTAAGGAGCCTTCAGGCTTCAGGAAGCACTAATCCCAGCATTACTGCAGCTTAAGGGGTACATTCACAGCTATTCTTTACCTCCCACAGTGGTGCTGGATGTTGTGGTGGTTGTGGAAGCAGCACTTGTTGTTGTACCCTTTTTAGTGCCAGTCACAAATTCAATCTGGGAAGGGAGAGACACACGGGAGAAAGGGGAGAAGATAAAAAACCGAAGTGTTAAGATACATAGCTTTTTTTAACCCACAGCACCTCTCTTTGGTTTTTAAAAACAGCTTTAATGTGATGCAAGTCACTGGACTGGCCTCTCAGCTGCCCATCATGCAGGAAGAAGACACAGACCTCAGGCCATGAGAATTAAGGATTAATGAAGCTGCAACCCAGCTCCTAAGTCTGATACAGTAAAAAGGTGTTTGTCAACAGGCACAAGATTTGATACAGCTCAGGATAGATCCTATTCATTAAACACTGTATTTATGCAGTTAGAAGCCACTTAGTCATTTTCCTTTAAGGAACATGCAAGGCAAGTCCCTGCTTGCACAATTTATTGTGACTGCATCATAGCAAGAAACCTGGCAACAAGAGCTCCAACAGCACTGCAGCTTCAGAGCTGCAGATCTGGACATAGGCATGATCAGGTACCAGGGTTACTGTGCAAAACAACAAAAGAAGCAGCAAGACACAGCATGCACTGCATGAAAAACCCTCCCTGTACTGGAGATGGAAGGAGCATTCTGCAGCTTAGGTGGCAAATCTCTAACATTAGACATGTTCTAATGCCAGCCACTGGCTTAAAGGGAACACAGGATAGGAATGAAATCTCTTCCAAAGCCTGTCTGTGTTCTTTCTGGGGCATATCTGAGAATAACTGGGCTTGTCACAAAATGCATAAAGTTAAAACAGGCCCAGCTTTTCTGGAAATTGGATGGAACAAGGCAATAGCACAGAGAACAGAATGCAGGTATTGCCTCCCACTGAGACATGGTGGGGAAATTAAGCTTTAACTAGGCTAGGCACCAGGCAAAATGTCATAAATTAAGGAAAAAGCTGTTCTTTATTCATTATCTTGCCTGTATCTGACTTACTGAATGCCATTTTTAGAGCTCTGGTTTAAAAATACTGACAAAACAGCAGGAAATCTAGTGGAATAAACAACCTATAAATGGACCTATAAGGAAGGGCAAATAACTTGATCTGTGCAGTTTGGGAGAAGACATGCAAGAAGAAAGGAGAGATCTGGGATAAAACAAGCAGTTTTAGTGTAGAAATAGCAAAGCAATAGAGTGGAATTGAGCAGGCAAAGAAACAAAAGCCCTGAACCTGCATTTCTTCAGGTTTTGAGTTGGTACCTTTGTGCGTTCCTTCTTGGCCTTCTCCAGTTTGTCCATCTCGATCTTCTGGGCTTTAGCTGAGAAAGAGCAGAGGATGTGAAGCACTAAGAACAGTAAAATCCCATAGTTCTCATTCACACACTTCCCATGATTAAAAAAAAAAAAAAAATTCAAATTCCATATAGAAAAATTAAACTGGCATGAAAGCAACTGCTGCTTTTTAATCAAAGCATTGCAGCACTAATTTAATGATTTGCAAGATGAAAACATTGCAGAACCAATTTAAATTAAAAGTCTTTTCAAACTGATGAAGCATCAATAACATTCAGGCACATCCAACCAGAATGGAGTCATTAAAGAGCAGCATGTGATGACTTCTCATTTATACAGAAAGTGAAGACTCCAGTGCAGTTAATTAAGTACAAAACACAAAGACCTAAGCTAGGACAAAAAAAGAGACTTCCTGGAATTACCTAATGCCTCATAATATGAATCCTCTGACCAGCCATGAGGATCAAACATGTCCTGAAAAAAAAGAAATAAATCAGATTAGGGCTATTCCCACAGAAACACAAAACCCAGTGCAAAAATGTTTTATGTGTTTCTGTTCTCTGATGATAATCAGAGGTGACAATGAGAATCATCACTGATTTCTTCCTGTATTCCAGTGACACAAAGATCCCATCAGACCTTCTTTTATGGGACCGTGTTCTGTTGTGAATGAAGAAACAGCTTTGAAGGAAAAAAGGATGCTGGGGTAAGTCATGCATTTTTCTGCTCCTCAGCTTCTTTCCCCTCTGAAGGAGCTCCATTCAGACCTCTACACTTCAGCAGTTTTTGTGCAGAATCACTGTAGCCAAGGTTGAGGCACTGAGGCTCAGTGCCACACAAAAATGTTCTCTTCTCTGCAGAGGCTCAGACTGAGGTTGCCTTACAGGACCTCTAAGCAAGCAGGCTCAAGAAAGCCTGAGGTGAGACTTTACACCTCTTGTTACCTTTATCCACTCCTTTTCCAGTCAAAGGCACTGCCCCCTCACCTTTGGATAATTTGTACCGAGTTCATCAATGGAACAAAACTGGATCAGCTTTTCATAGATGCTGCAAAGGAAGAGCAAGAGGTCAGAACAGAACCAGGGAGGTTGAGGGGAACAGAAGTGTTTCAGATGTGTCAACAGAGTTTGTCACCTCTTCACACTACAAAGTGAAATGAGAACCTGGGAAGCGACACCTGCTATGAGGGATGTGACACCCCATTATCCACAGTATTTCCTATTCCTCAAAAACATCTCCCAGCTCCCAGAACAGTCTCATCTTCTAAAGTACTTCATCCCAAGCCTTCACTTTTAAAATCTAACCAACACACCAATTCCAGCTGCTTGCTTTACCAAACACAAAGAAGAATTTTACTGTTTCAGTCACAAAATTGAGAAAGACAATTTGTAAGCAGTAGTCCTTCCTGTTCAGGATCCTTCTGCTACTACTCCAACTCAAAAGAAAATTCTTCAAATTTGCTCTGTGGTGCTGTGGTCACATGAGAAGATGGTGGCTACCTGGGATTGCGAAATTCCTTTTTCCTCTGGATGATGTAGTTCATATCCATGCCCTCTTTCACTTTCCTCTCATACAGCTTTTGAATTTTATCCTAAAGGAGAAAGATTATAGGGTGAGTCAGGATGATAAGGAGCAGCACCCCAGATGATTAGTGGAGATGTGTAAAGAAGCCAACTGAACCAGTGACCTCTTTGAACAGAGCTAGGATTTCAACATCACACCAGGGCCAGGCAGCTTAAGAGACACTTTTTCCTTGAATGTCTGAAGTACCTTCATGAACTGTCTGATTGGCAAAGGGATTCTCTTTGCACTCACTGAAGGCTTTAGTGATTAAAGACCTGCATATAAGGCACAGACTCCTCCTTCACAGCCTGCTGTTTCCCTTTACAGCCACAACACAGAGAAGCCAATTCTGAAATCCAGAGGTTCTCCTACAACTCACAGCAACAACCTACACCCACCTGCAGCCTCAGGTGAGCACCTGTGAAACAGCAGCTGGGCTACACTGCCCACAGGGCAAAGTTCCTGCTCATCTGTTACCCAGGACAGAGCCAGAGCCAAGTTCTGCTGGACAACTAAACCCAGTGTGATCATCAGGTATTGCTGGGGGTGCCTGCTGGCAGCCAAATGCTCGTAGGAACAATGTGCTCATAAATCCCTGCTCTGGTACCAGTCAGATGGAATCAGCTTCTCTTTGCACATCAACCACAAGGCACCAGCCCATGCCAAAGGCAACTCAACTGACTCAGGTTGCAGACGTCAAGCAGTCTACTCTCCAAAAAGGCTAAAAAGATTTCAAATCAAACATGATTTTTTTCCTTCCTCAGCAAGGTGGATGAAAGTAGATAAAAGTATTCCTACTCTGGTGATAGTGAAGGGACAGCAGAGGCAGGAGCTTTCAGACAGATCAGAGAGTTAAGTGGTACTGCTAAAATATTCCCAGTAATTTCCATCATTACTGCTAAAATATTCTCAGTAATTTCCATCATCTCTTCTTTATGACAGAAATTTCTCACGTACAAGGGGCACATAAAACAAGACCAGAGGCTGGGCCTTCAGTCTTTCAGGATGGGAGAAGCTGAGTCAATTTTCCTTTGTTGCTTCTGGATAAGTCACTTCATGTCTCCCTCCCTGGACAGTCAAACACAGAGCTGACTATTGTCTGAGGGCTTGCTGCAGCCTGAATAAAGGAGGATTGTTAAGAGCTGAGATGAAACTCAACGACCTTAAAAAAACTTTTGTAAGATAAATTATCATCAGGTTGTCACAAAATCAGCAGGAGGAAATGACACAATCTCCACGGCCAGCACACACACTGCGAGGTTTGAAGGAACAAAATGCAAAAAGGTGAATTTGGGGAGTAGGAATGATTGAATAGGTGTTCCCTTTTATCCCCTCCCCATGGAACAGCAATCAGGTTCCCCAAGTCCACATATGGGCAACTACTCAGTCAACTTTACAATAAAAAATCCTCCCTTTGCCAGCGTTCAAAATACAGTTTATCAGAGGAAAAATTTGACAAAAGAGCAAACCACCAGTGAAAAGGCCAAAACATTTAGCATTTCTAAGGAACAATCCCATCTCCTTGCTCAAAGTGCTCTAAGATGTGGTTTGACCTGCCAACAGAGGACAACCTCCCCTTTGATGTAACACACTAAACTGCTGTTAAAGGGGAAAAATTCTGCTTTATTCTGTCTGCCTGTCAAGCTCTGTGCATTCCTCAGGTCTAACACACTCCTGTTCATTGATGTCAGAACAGTAAAATCCTCCTACAGCACTAGAGGAGGGTTTGGGTGTGCCCAGGTACAGCGTGTAGAGAAGAAAGCATCATCTGGATGGTGAGTCACTCTGAATCACCACTGCATGGTAGGGGCTACTTCATAGAGCAGTACAGGAGTGATTCTTTAGTTGTATTTCTGCTGGGCAGAAAACCAGAGTTAAAACTCAAGTGTGCATTAGGGAACAGCAGTCCCTGCTCTTTCATTTGCACTCCATGAGGAGAACATAGAAGGTTATTGCAAACTTGGTCACTGCCATTATTTGGGTGTGCACCAGAGAAAACATGCATTTGTGTTCTTTTGTTGCCTCTAAGCTACCAGCCTCCCCTCTAAATGTTTACCACCCAGAGACATGTAGGTGGAAAAGGAATCCAGGCATTGCTGCCTCAACTATTCCAGTTTAGGGGATTTTGGGCCTGTGTAGACAAACAATTTGTTCTTTGCTAGGGAGCTGAATTTGCTGAGGTAAGAAGGAAGCAGCCCTGACAGTAAACATTGCTTCTGTGTCACTGCTGGGATCAAGAGCTGTTTTAAAGTGTAATTAATCCATAGAGGCTGGAAAACAGCTTAAAGCCACTTTGAGATTGCTCAACTAAACTAGAACTGCTGTAAAGCCTAAAGCATTAACACGGTGCATTCATAAACTCAGTGTGGTAAAACCCAACTTTAAGGCTGGAGCTTTGCCCTGTGCAAAATTACTGAGCAGGTTTCCCAAATATGCCCTGAATTACAAGTCCAAAAAAAAAAAAAAAAAAAAAAAAGACATGGACTTAATACCAACCTGCAATTGGTTAGAACACCTGCCAGGAGGCTCAGGAGGGATTTTGATCTCATCTGGAGACATGTTCCGCACTCTCTCTGAAAAAGAAGCTGGAAAGAGCAAACTGGGATGAGTTCTGGCACTACTGATGTGAATTTCAGCCATACAAGTCATTAAATTTGTTTTATGTCTTTGTCAGCACTACTCCCTCATCGGGAACCCAGGGCAAGGGTGATGAGAATGCTGCCAACTGGTACTTGTGGTGTTTTCAAGGTGCTGAGTAAGAAGCAACTACAGAACCCAAAGGCTGGGTCATTAGAAGAGGGATGTGATGCTTGTTTTATTGATACCTACACTCTTGGAGAGAGCATTGGACCATGCATGTGGAGGAGCACAGGATCAATTTTATGCAGTTTGGCTCTTTCCATTTTGGGGGAGATAATCACTTGGTGACTATTTAGTTCAGGACATACCTGGATGAACCAAAATGGTTCAAGGAGGGAACAATGCTCCCCAAGGCTGTCAGGAGTTAACCACAAGAAATTCCATTTCACCCTTAAGTTAACACTTCCTTAACAGGCACTTTGATCTTTGCTTACAGAGACAATTACTAGAAAGAACAACTCGTCCTGCAGGACTGGGAGCAGCCCAGTCCAGACTGCCAAATTTCCACAGCTGTTTGTACTGGGATATACTACTACAGTACCTGATTGCCCTGTAAAGATTAGTTTACAGAGTTATCAGCAAAAGAAACTGTGACATTTCCCCCCATTGCTTGCTACTTTCCCACTATTATGGGAAACCACGGCAGTTTTCTGGCCAAGCCTTGGAGCAGAGATTTGTGCCCCATTTAAGCAGGTGGGATTGTTTTCAAGCATAATTTGTGCAGGGAACACATCCCAGAGTTGCTCTGTAATGGTAAGAGACCTGGGAGCAGTACAGAAGTCACACTGACCAAGTTTTCCACATGTGCAGCTCCTCGGTTACACATTCCTCAGTAACACTGCCTGAGCTGCAGCTCCAGCTCCCAGAGTTCAGCTCCTCTGAATAAAGGCCAGGAGGGCCCAAAGGCCAGACAGGGCTGCTGGAACTCTGGAGAGCTGAGGCTACAGATAAACAACACCACACATGACCAGTGCTGCCACAGTTTCCATGTCCTTTGTAAAAATGTGAAGCACTAAGGACAATACCCTTTGGAAAGGCAAAGCTGGCAGGCAACCACTCATTCTATTTGATCAAGACGTTGCTGAGGGTTAAATTCTTCAGCAGTTGCCAGTAACAAACAAAAAGTGTCCTTTGGCATTTACCAAGTGGGAGCCTTTATGGAAGGAGGAAAGCTTGCCAGAGTCCCCAGAGGAAGGCAGGCAAAGGGAGCTCCCTAACAACAAGGCACACATTTGTTACAGGTTACAGCTGCTGGTGGGATGGGGAAGCCTCTGGGTTAATTAGAGGTTAGAAAACACAGAAAGACAGTGGCAAAGACACAGAAGTGTGGATAATACACAGCATGCAAAGCTTGCTGAGAAAGGTAAAAGCTGATTAACGGCTTAAGAGGTTCATAGCATCAGCAGAAAAATAAAAAAAAAAAAACAAAACCAAACCACACATTAAATCCAGACTTCATAATGCAAAGAAAGCACCTAAAAAAACTTGGAAAAAAAAAAAATCAAGCCCAGTTCCACATTAAACATCCGACAGGCTCCCTTGTCTTTGCAGATGAGCCACAGAGAAACAAAACATTTATGGGAAGGGGAACTATGTGCTCATATAAACTCAGGAACTCTGGGCAGGACCTCTGTTTTACCAGCAAAAAGAAGTCAAAGTCATAAGAATGTCTTCAGCAATCCACTCCAAGCCCCCTTGAAAAAGAAATTGTTTTGGAGGCAGAACAAGAGCTCCCAATGAGACAATATATTTTGAAGCATGACTTTTCAGGTTTGGTGCTCATTTCCTCTTTTGTTTGAGCCTTGTGAAAACAATCCATTATCAACATTATGGGGGGAAGCATCTTTTAATGGTTTACAAGGAAGTGGAACTAAGGAATCTTTGCCTCCTGCAATCCCACCAGAGCTGGAGGCAGCTGAACACTGCCAGCAGCAAGGCAGGACATGCACCTCACAAACTGAGCACAAACTTGCGGCATTACTCAGTTATTTCATCACTTTGCAGCCAGAGTGAGTTGCCACATCATTAGGAAGAAAAGGGTGAGTTTAAGGGTGAGTTTAACCCCTCTGGGCTTATTTAGAGTAAGAAAGTACAAATTATCCATGTCCTCCAGCAGTCCTCAAACTTGCTCCCCAAACAGACAGAATGGCTGATTCCACAGCATCTTTTTCCCTAGAGGAAAGGGCTGCTGGGATTATAATTCTGGCACTTGCATGTATGGCCATAGGCTCTTGTATAAAACATTTTGTGTTTTCCAAGCCCCAAGGGCAGCTTTCTACCATCTCTACAGCAATAACTGCAGATGAACAGCTCACAACAAGGTGTGTCCTCACAGGATACATCCAACTGCTCTCTGCATCCTGTTATTCCTGCCAAGATCAAAGTTTTACTTTGACATGAGTCACAGGTAGTGACACTGGCTTCAGACCCTAATTTGCCCTGTGATTTGCAGGCTCACAGCCTAGAGAATCTCCAAGTGTGGACCTCAGGAAGTGGCTGTTGGCACAATTAATCACCCCAGGCACACCCAAATTCTGGCTCACAGTAAGTAAATATCTTCCCCAATCAGATTCTCAGTCCTGACAAAGAACTAAGGCTGTGAAGCAGATCCCATGAGTCAGATGAGGGTTCAAGAATGCAGGGACCACTGCCCCTGAAAGCATGCTGCTGCTGGTGCTTAGTCTCCTTCCAAAAGCTGATCTAAAAATGTGCTTAATCAGCACAAGCAATAGGTGCTTGTCGCTTTTTGTGCACTCAGCACATGCACCATGGCAAAGGAGAGGCACTCCTCTGCTCCCCAGCCATGCACAGCAGGCCAAAGCACAGAAAATATCAGGGGGTACCTCACAAAGACTCGGCACCTCAGCAGTCAGTGAAGGTTATTTGCTCACCAGATCTTGGGTGAGGCAGAAAACTAAACGGAAATGCTACATTTAATGTGCTTCAGTTTGAGATAGATGCATTATGTGACCTATACCAAACAGCAGGAGAGAAAGTGGCACAGTGCAAACTGTGAGCTCCACTTCCAGAAGGAAACGACTGCTCTCAGTCCAGAGGCTGTGCTGGAGACACTGTCAGAGAGCACACAGGAATTCTGGTTCCTACAGATGGGTAGAAATGCTTTCCTAGTGCAGAGAAAACCAAAATAACAGAGAGCACAGGAGCTGGCTGTACAGGACAGACACAGTGCATGGATCATGGCTCTCAGATTAACATTGCTCCCAGGTAGGATGAAGAACTCCTGTCCCTTTCAGGGGTCACTTATATGCTGTGTTTGAAGCAGCCACAAGGGATTAGAGGCAGTTCAGGTGCCAGTTTGTTTCTAAAGGTCACATTATACAAAAAGAACCAAGGAAAGGGTGATCAGAGTGACAAGGATTTCCCCTGGAGACATGCAAACCGGTGGTGCCTGGTCTCTAAAACTGCATTCCCTGGCACTCTAGTCAAGGCTGCTTGGCATAAACCAGGGTGTGGGGGGTTCTGATTTCCTGGCACCAGAACACCCAAATCACAGGGAAGAACTGGAGATAACAACATGCCAGTGAGTCACCCATCCATGGAAGGACAGCAGGTCCCTTTCTGCTCCGTGGGCTGAGAAATGCAGAGGGAGACCTGCAACTCAGCCATCCTTTCTGCTCTTATGAACAGACTTTGTGCTGAGACATCCCAAGGGCTGGAGAGAACATTTCTTACGATCCAAAAGGGAAACAATCACACTTCAAAAGAACTTCAGGGCAAAAACCCTCTACATCCTAAAAGTATTATTTTGCAAGGCTGCAGGAAAACAGCAAATGCAATGTCGTGACAGCATCATGAACACTTCAGAGTGGTATAAAAAGCTCAAAAGGACAATGCTGATGCAGAAATCTATGAAAGTCAGTTTCACACATATTTCCTTCTCAACCATGGGGCTGAAACCTTCCCTCTCATTCTGTCAGTCACTGATTATGTGATTACTACTTTGGCATAAGGCAGGAGAACCACGCACTTCCCAGCAGCTCATCCCTACTGTCTTCTTTGTGCCAACTCCAGTGCTCACCTAGCGTGCACTAAGCACATCAGGGAATGGATCCAGCTGGAAGCCTCACAGGGGAAAAAAAAAGAAAAAAAAAAAAAAAAAAGAAAAAACAAAAAAAAAGAGCAGTGAAGATGGATCCCAGCTGGCTCCCACTCCCAGAGCTGCTCCAACGTTATTGTGCATCCGGGGGAGGTAAAACACAAACAGTGCTTTTGGCAGGAGCCTGCATTTATTTAATACTTAAGCAACTGCACAATCACAGACTTTAATAAAGGTGATGCTGAAAAATGTAAGGTTATCTTCTGAGAAGGGCAGGCCTGTATGCTTTTAATGCAAAAAGCAGTTGTGGAAAACTGTCCAAGGAGGACCTTGACTTCCACAGACTGATAGACAAAACCTGAGGTCCAAGATTGGAGCACTTACTCACTTTGTGTCAGAAAATCTTGCACCTTTTTCCATTAAAGAATTTTAACTGTGAAAGTCAAAGTTTCCAGAAAGGGAGTGGTTCTTACATTACTCCAACTGTAAGTCTTTTGCAACAGTTCCTTTTCAAGTAGATAAGATATGGTCTAATGGAACAGACCTACAGAATCCAGCATGGCAAGTATGCTGGCTGCTAATAACCTGGTTCTGCAGAAAGCCAGCCTGCACACTGCTGTTGGGAAAGGATATTAAAGATAAGATTGCAGAGACCTCAATTCAGGTCTCAGACTCTCCAACACTGCTCACACCCAGGAGTTGTGACACTGCCAAGCGTTCCCTGTGCTGCTTTTCTGCAAGTCTGACCCATCATGAGGCAAAGAAATCCAGTCTGGGCAGTCACTGGGGGAAAAGGGGACTAACAGAATTGTAACCTGAGCCTTACACCCTCATTAAGGACTTCCCACCACACTGCTTCACAACTGCACAGCTTCACCCGCATGGAAAACACAGAGGAAAAGAAAAGAGCAATTGGCTTCCAGAGATTTTGCTGAACTTTTTACCCCAAATGCTGTTGTTTCATCTGTGTTTCCAGGGTGCATTTTGAGGCAGATGAGTAGATTGGAGAAAGATTTCTGTTGCATTTGCTGATGAGATTGGTTGAAGCAGTTTTGCCCTCTAAAGGCAGAAAATCCAATAGAACAGTTGCAAAGTCAGGGCAGGCCAACTAAAAAGGACTTCTAAATCCCAGACTTCAGTGATGGCTGCTGTAGGAGTCACAGCTCAGCACCTGAGTATTTACCATCTTAATTTACACTTTTCACATTTTATGGCTGAAATATTAAACTGATTTGAGAGATGAAGCAACTTCCAAACTTAAGTTCTTAATTATATTAACACATGATACCACACAACTGCAGGAGTAACCTCAAGAACAGAGGATCAGTTCAAGACAGTCAGAAATAAAATATAAAATACAGTTTCTGTATTGTATACAGGAGTAACCTCAAGAACAGAGGATCAGTTCAAGACAGTCAGAAATAAAATATAAAATACAGTTTCTGTGGAGCTCCAAAGAGACCAAGCAGTGGATTGTATTTCAAGCTGACAACCCTGGACTTTGCAAATCTAATAATGGTGCAATGAATAAATGAGATGTCACAAAAATCAAGTAAGTTTTAGTAACCATTAGAAAACACACAATACTGTATCAGCACAGCTGTAAATCTCTAAGTGGCTCACATATTTTTGTTGAGTTTTGGAAGCCACAGAACAAAGTCATCACTCCTGGTTCCACTGGCTCTGTCTAGGCAAAGCTACACTATTGGTTTTAAGCTCATCTAGAAAAACACCAACACTGCCCTTTACGTACATGTTTAAAAAATGAAATTATTTTCATACTTTTAGGCATGAAATCTTTCTCCCAGAGGAGAAGCTCACTGAAAATATTCAGGCAGTCACTGAAACCACAGCATTGCCAGGGCAGAGGGAAGATGCTTTTTAAAAGGTGAGGCATAGAAGGTCTAAGCTTGGAAAAAAAAACTATGAATAAATACTTCTGAGTGAACTTACCAACTAGCTCCTGAGGATCTCTTTTCTCCACTTCTGAGAATTCCTGCAAAAAAGGAGGAAGAAACAGATTTTAGTCAAGTTATGTCTCCAACCTAAAACGCTGTTTATTTGTTTAGAAATTTACAGCTTTATTCTGAGACAAGAGAATAAAAATTAAGAACGAAATTCAATTTATTAGATAAGAGGACAATGTCTGGACTATGGAAAATTGAAGTCTAATAGGATGCTCCACTTCTTTGCAAAGCTAAATTTAATGAACTAATTAAGGCTTTGTTTCACCAGGTCTTGGACACTGAACTCCTTTGGAATTCCACAGAAAGTGCTGTACTCAAAGCCTTTCCTCAAAACATATCAAACCATAGATTCTTCATTTTTGGTGACTGGCCCTAAGCACCAAGCAGGAGTCAGTGTTTTAGAGCACAGTTAGGTAAACACAGGCTGGATCCAGTCCCCAGGAGACTCCTTTAGTCCTGGGAATGCCAACCACAGGCATGGTTGTGCAACTGCCAGTGCTCTGAGCAGGATCAGCCTGGTGCATTCCCCAGAGGAATATGACAACAGCCCTGATGCTCCCAGAGCCAGAGCTCAGTGACTCAGGGCAGCTCCTGACCAGCCTCTCCAGCCTCCCAGAGCTCTGCAGGCTCCCAGGCTGCACAGGTTTGCCAGATGTGTGTGCATGATGCTAAATTCATCTCTGCCACTGTGCCATGCAGCGCTTTGGCTGACAAACCCTCTCCAAACCAAAGTGACAGGGAGTGTGGTGCTGATGCAGATCCCATCCTCCTATTTTAGAAGGATGATCCCACTGTCAGTTCTCTTGCTGCTGCTTTCCAGGAGTGATACAGCCAACCTGCTCTACCAGAGACTCCAGGGCAGCCTCCACTGGCTTGCAGTGCTCTGTTGGAGATCTCCACACAGCTAATCCTTGCCTGGTTATAGAAATTAAGGACATTTCATTTGCAGATGTTTGCAGCAGAGTGTGTCACCCTGATTTTTTCAGCCTTCTGATGTTTACATTTTACTGGAGTTTTCTCACTCATTGTAACATAAACAAAAAGTGATGTTTGGTAAACTGTGCATTCCTTCCTGGGTGAAGGACAAACTGATAGACTTCTGGTTTCACCAGTGGGGTCAGAGAAGTGTCAACCTCATAGCCCAATCGCTGATCAAACCCCAAAACCTATTTAAACCCTAAACCCAAAATAAACTGTGATCTTTTCGTGTTGTCTGGTGACAGGAATGTGCTGAGCAGGAGGCATCAGGTAGGATAAGACATGCTTAAATATGGTTTCGTCATACTGAGACCAACACCCAAATATTTTGGTGCTTCTGGGAGATCCCAGGAGAGTCACAAGCGATATCAAGTTCAGCACAAATAAAGTTTCTGAAACAGTACCAGCTGTATCCCAACATTGCCCTCTCCCCCTGCCTCCCTCCCAAAGACCTTTTGTGACTCACTGGACTGTTTGTCCAAAATTCCTCAGTGCCTCCAAACACTGAAGCCATTCACTGAACCTGACACTGACAGAATGTTTCCTCCTTGCTGCTTGGTAACTGCTCCCTGACCCCCTCCTTTCCTCCATTTCCAGTCAGGTGAGAGGTCCATCAGGTGAGGAGAGAGCAGTGAGGTCACCAAGCCAGATGTGGGAACAGCCTGTGCCAAACTTACTTGGAAAATGACCAAAATTTTCAGAGAAGCCAAAGCCCTCTGGAAGCAGGAAAACAAATTCTTTGTGTGGCACTAACTGCTACAGGGCATTTTTAATAGCCATTCATGGAAGACACAAAATAAAAAAAAAAAAAGGGGAAAGCACTATTTCTGCATTAGTACACTTGGATCACAAAAATACAAGGCTAAAGCTATTTTAAAAAAAGAAAGAAGTACACAGAGGAACATGCATCTTCTCCCCGGCCAGCTGGCCCCAGGCCCCTCTGAGATGGGCTGAAGTGTCACAGTTCCGACCCCTCTGAGACAATGCCTTTGGTGTGTGCATCAACAGCTCTTCTCCAAGGGCCTCCAGCAACACAGAGAGAGAAAAATTTAAACAGGAACATGACATTTCAAAGCAAAAAATGTATGCCAAAGCAGTAGCACCCCTTGGTGAGAGCACTGGACAGCAATCCAGGGAATCCAGACTGTGTTCTCCACAAATCTACATGGATGGGGAGTTCACAGACTGAGCTTCAGATCAGCACTGGAGAAGTGGGAGCAATTCTGTGGTAACTGATGGGCTGTGAGGACAAATGCAGATGAACACAGAGGCTGGAGAAGCTCACAGAGCTGCAGATGCAAGTAACATCTGTCCAGGCACATACAGTGATTCACCAGCAGTAAATACATGTGGTCAGGAGGCTGCTCATTCCCTTTCAGGGGTGAACTTGCTGGATGGGTAATTAAAACTATTCCTCACCTTGGTTTGAGATAACAAGCAAATGTTTGTTGAGGTGAAAGGAGGGAACTGCTTTAGCTCCAACCCTGACTACACTATATCCTGCACTCTCATCTCTTGAAAGTTTTAAGTGGAACTGAGAGGGAAGTGGAAGAGACAGACTATGTCCCTGAGCACCTCTTGATCCTTCCTCATACCCAGCACTGCATTTATTATTCCATTATGCTCCTCATCTCCTTCTGCCCACTTGCCCTCAAAAGCAAGAGAAATAATCCCCCCAAAGAGCAATACTGCCAAGGAGGCACTTAAGCAACCCAGTGGCACAGCCAAATTCAGGTGCATTAGACAGGGGCTACGTGGCCCCAAAAAGGCTGCCCTCTTATTTGGGCCACTGACAGCCTTGCAAGGGGCTGTGCTGCATTTCTGACTTTTCCAGAGGCCCATTTTCAAGTCTCCTGTATGCCTGGAGTTAGTACCAAGCATAAGCACACAGCTCTCAGGAAACATGAACTAAGATGCTGAGAGAGAATGTGATGGCCAAGCCCTCTCCTGTCAAGTACCTTATATTAGACAAAGATCTCTGAAATGACAGCTGTGTTAAATAAATAGCATGTTCTATGAACTTCCAGAATCATCACTAAGTTTGCTTTTACAAGCATTTTCTTCTTTAATTTGCATCCTTTGAGTCTGTCCCATTTGTCATGGGCTAAATAAAGCCAGTCCTATCAGGCTCCACTGTTTTACCCTGGCCACACTTTCCCACCACAGCAAGTTCAGTCCCCACATCCACAGGGCTCAGCCAAGACATCAGAGAGCCCAGAGCTACACCAAGCAAAAGCAAACACGTTCAGCACTGGATTGCAGCCACACCTCACTGCCCAGGGGATAGGAATTTTGCTTAGTGATGAGTTCCTTCACACCTCCACCCACTGCTCCATCCTGAACGAGCTGGAGACATCAACACAGCTGTTCATTAACTTGGGCTGCTTTCAAATCTCTTAAATACCTTCAAAAAACAAATGGATGACCAACTTCTCCAGCAGTACTTGTCCATATTTGCCCAGTTTGCTGTTAAAAACTACAAGGTAACCATCAACAACTTGACCAAAGTTTGGTAGATGCAAGGTTTAAGGAGTCTTGTTCAAACCCCTGAGTATCTACTGAAGATCCAGAACATTTGAAAAAGCTCCAATGGAGCAATCTCACAACAAGAACTGTTCTACACTCCCTTAGGCTAATTTGAGTTTGAGACACACCATGAGTACAATGAACTGATGAGGAAAGACAGCATAACAACCACAAATCTGCAGATCTAATCTAATACATTAAGTGGAATGAAATGGAGAATCACCAAGTGGAAAAATAAGGTACAATAAATACTGAAGAATTGCTGCCTTTCGGTTATGAAAGAGAAGAAATATTTATGTGTGGATGAGATTACTAATGGAATTCCAAAGCATTTAAAAATTGGAAAATTTGAAGGTAACTGAATTTTATGTAGGGAAGTTACCTAAATCCACTTAGGCAAAGGTGATCTCTCTGTAGATTACATGACCAATACCCACTGTGTTATGTATCAGTATCTCACATGGAGCATAAAATCAAGCAGGTGAGTGGTTCCAGCAGGAACCTTATCAGAGTAAATATATGAAATTAATTAGAGATTTCAAGCATCCCAGAGCTAAAGGCATCACTTAAAGGGTTCATTTCCATTTGAATTCTGAGGCCTTTCAAAAATAACAAGGTTAAGACTTTGCTGGTGGCACCTGTACCACAATCTTCACAAACCAAACCCGTGAAAATCTGTACAGAAGCAACTCTAAATTCACTTATAGCTTGACTGAGTTCATTAAAAAAAAAAAAAAGAAGCAGTACTGCGCTTTATCATGCACTCAGCAAGTTGATTTTCTGGCTGCCTCCTACTCTGCAGCCTTGATCTCACAAGAGCAATGGTTTAAGGGCCCAAAGCCAGACAGCCTCACTCCAACAGAGCCACTGAAAGGAGTCAAGGGATGCCATGGTGCTCCAGAGCCAAGCTGGAAGAAGACTGGAAACACAAAAACAAGCAGGAGAGAGACTCCTTTCCCCTGATCTGGAGAATAATAAAAGAGCAGACTCTGAAGAGCACAACTTGCTATGGACAAGGTATTAAAAAAAACCCAAACTGCAAATTTTTCATAGATATCTGTGCTTCCAAGAACAATTGTGCACATCAGCCCACAGACAACACTTATGCTGTTACTAATCCTGTTTGAGTCTAGGAAGAAGTTTTTAATTTTTTCCACTTTCCCAGGACACATGTTTTTTTCAAGCCCTGGACAAGATGACACTGCCTGCAAGAGCCTGGCTCCTGAGCCCCCAGAGTGCTGGTTCAGTTTTCATGTATCATCATCAATTAAAGAGGAGGAAGATGAAGGGAGTGTGTGTACACACACATAAGGAAAGTGCTGCATTTTGCCTGAAGCTTTCACCTCACTGAGGTGAAATATAGACCATCTTTTCAGTCCCACAGTGTCTCCATCCAGTTACATAAAATACAGTGTCTGCTCAGGCTCCATGGAAAATAAAAACAACCAAACACAATCCTCACAGCATGGAACAGAGATTAAAGGAAGGAAGCAAAACAATATGAATCTGAGACTGATGAATTCCAGTTTGGACAGGCTTGCCCAGAACAGCTTTATTTAATGGAAAGAATGGACTGACTTAAAGCAATGCTCACTAAATCCTTGCTGAAACAAGATCCACAAATCCAGCACAATGCTCACATCCAACATAACTATTGGCATTAACTGTCGCCACAAGATACAAATTCAAGCAATTCTTGCAGAAGCAGGTGCACGTGTCAGTGCAGGTGCACTTCAAACTACCAGGAGAAATGGTTCAAGAGGGAGGCAGAAGATATAAAACCAGACCCTTGGTGGCTTTAACTAAGATGCAAATTTTAAGGAATGGTGAAGTTGATGACAGGTTTGCCACAGCTCAGTTGCATTCCCAGACTTGCAGCCAACTGATCCTGCAGCTTCATTTCTCTACTGACTTTCAGGTAATATTAAAAACAACTAGCTCAGACAGCATCTCCCCCTCAACATTTTTTTTTTTTCAGCAAACACTCTTGTGTTGCAGAATTTCTTCTCTCTCCCAACTACTTCACCTGATTGCACATAAATTTAATGCAAATTTAAACTGTCAGCCACAAAATGTACAGACCAGTCATGTCATTGTCTGAAGATATTGCAGAGAAATTTTCAGTACAGTCGTCCCACCAGTAGTCAGGGGATCTGCTGCTCTAACAGCTGTTACAGTGGATTTCTTGAATCTGAGCAAGCGCCAGCAACATGCTTTTGTAATTTTCCCTCCTCTCTACAATTCAGAGTATCTCCTGTATTCCCAACACAAAAAAACAGCCTCACTTGGCTGAGTATGATGGAAAGAAACTATAACTTAGCAGAAAGTGTTAGAAGAGTTGTCTAAGCCAATAGTGATGGTGGCCTTGCCAGAGCAAACAGGTGAAATGTCTACATCATGCAGGCAGCAGGAGAAAGACAACCCCAAACCCTGAATCATTCTTTTTTTTCCTCTCCTTTCTTTTCTTGTTTTAAAGGAACATGGTAGCAATTATGTTCTTACTATTCTTCTACAAAGACCAGAAGTGCTCATGGGAATAGAACACCAGAAAATGTCTCATTTAATATTAAAAGTGCACGACAGCAACGATTTCATTCCTTGTTCCCCAGATCTGCCTGATGTTGGTGTGCACCCAGGCTGAAGGCAGCAAACAGAGTGCATGTCAAGTGCATTTAGAGTCTGGGGAAGAGAAAGCCAGGCAACAGGAGTACAATGCTTTTATTCCTCCTCCCCCCACTTCTTTTTTTTTCTTGTATTGTGAGAGAGGAGAATCCCAAGAGAAAGCCTGAAACAAGCACATTTCCTACAGCCACATCCTGTTTGCCAGCTCTGCTACATAGCTCCAGGCAAAGTGCCCAGTTCAGCATAAGAAATTTAACTAAGAAAAACCTGTAGGGACCATGATCTAGATACCAAGAGAAGTCCAGCAGCTCAGAAATAAGCCACCAAAGAAAAAAAACCCTGATACATCCACCCTTCAGTGACACTTATGTGCAGGCTTTACAAATCTGTTTGGAGATACAGTCACAGACAGAAAGGGAAGGAAGAACAAATCAGTCAACTCCTGAGACATTCCCTACCAAAATGTGTGTAGCTGACGCTGCCTTTTAGATTTCCATCTAAATTACATCTAAAAATCCACATTCATTAACAAAATGGAAAAAAAAAAACCCAAAAAACAACCCAAAAAATCCCACTGAAAAAATCCCAACCAAGACCTGGCAAAACATTTCAGTGAGAAAGTGCTTTAGAAAGGAAGCATTCATAGCAAAAAGCCTTTAAATAGCTTCTTTGAAACTTGACTCCATTCACCTGACATATGCTATCTCAATATTTGACAAAGATTATTTGTTAGGAGTAATTTCCAGTTAAGGAACTGTGTGCCAGAACTTTTGCTTTCCATATGGAGCTACAGTTAATAACAGCTGCTTCCCAGTGGAACCTGGTCCCAAAGCTACCTGCTTTGCTTCACAGCCCCAGGAGCACAACAGCTCCCAGCAGCCCTGCCCCTGATCTGCACAGCCCCAAAATTCTGCTTTCAAGTCACTTTTGCTTCCTACAGTGAAACAGAAATTCACTGGTGAAGTACCAGCAAGACAGGACAAGGCTGGAGGTGTCAAGCTACTTCCATGATTTTATTTCCAGAAGCTTGTTGCAGTGCAGAATCAAGTTGAAGGTGAAAGTGGGCTGTGAAAATTCTGAAGCCTCACAGCAGCAAAGGCAAGGCTCAGGAGAGCTGACAAAATTAACTTCTCGCACAAGCTTTCTTCCCTAACACATAGTACTAAAAATTCCTCACGGTTTGGAGTAGAGGCAAGGTGTAAGAGCAAGTGTCTTCAGTGAGAAATTCAGTCCTCCATGAATGGATCCCACAGAGTTTATCCATATTTTGCTCCTTCTGTACCCAGAACGGGGCAGCTGGAAGGAGCTATTTTCAGCTATTTGCTGGTATTTGGGGCAATGCTCCATCTGTGCTGACTGCTCAGCCTCTCACTCTGACATGCACAGACCTGCACACTCACAACAGCCTATTTGAGAACAGCAGCCAGAAATAATTGCAGCTACAGAGCTGGACTTGAAGAACTCAGACCTTTATCAGGTGAAATATGTAAGGGGAAGCAGCTCCAGAAAGGACTTTTCTTCAAGTTTAAAGACAAACAGAACAAGCCTGGCTCTTCTTTGGAGGAAGGCAAGCCACACCTGTGTCAATAATCCCTGGTATTTAGTACTGCAGGGAGTGAAGAGTCTGCTGCAACATGTATGCCCGGCGGGGAGGAAGGAACAAGCATGTCCACGGACATGTCTCATCTCCCAAACAGCTCCAGAGCTGGATGGAAGCCAGAACCTCTCCAGGAGGTATTTCAGTCTCAGAGCCCAACAAGGCTGTGATCTGTCTCCCTTCAGACAGAGCTGGAGACAGGAGTACGTGTGGCAAGGGGCAAAATAATGCCAGATGCCAAATGTTGTTTTGCTTCCTGCACGCAGAACAGCTTCGACTGCCTGTGATATTCTCTGGCAATAACCAAGGTTCACCCAGATAAAATGGGAACCAGGTACCAGCTGGTTTCATGTCTGGGCACTCACTGTAGCAGTGCAGAGAACAGCATTTGCAGCTGAGTTATCCCTACTCCCCTCTAAACCCTCTGCAAAACCCTCTGCTTCTCTCTGAAGAGCTCTGAAAAAGCGTCTTCAAACCTAAAGCAGGGGAAAACTACACAGAGTTGGAAGCACAGACAGCATTCTACACAATTACATTAAAAGGAAACTAAAACACAGAAAAAGAATCTGAGACTGCAGTGCTTATCACTGGCACCTTCAGGCTGTGCTTCCAGGCAATGGAATGAATGAGGAAACAAACCACTGGAG
Source organism: Illadopsis cleaveri (assembly GCA_013399915.1). NCBI lineage: Eukaryota > Metazoa > Chordata > Aves > Passeriformes > Timaliidae > Illadopsis > Illadopsis cleaveri. The sequence continues at coordinate 346,746 of VXBB01006443.1, read as the reverse complement.
TTCTAACCTTGACCCCGACCCTGGGAACTGCACAGTTCATGCTTTGAAAGTGTTTACAGAGGAATGCTCACAGCCATGCATAATGCAAGGCCATATTAAGGATACAACTCTTCCCAAACATACTTTTCCCCTTCTATGGAGCAAAGTAATTACACCTGAGATGAAAGTTAATGAGCAGGTTCAAGCATTTTTTTGAGAACCTGGCTTGATGAATGTATGCTGAACTCAGAAAAATTAATATGCCTTATCAAAGCAAGAGTTAATTTCAGGGATTATGTTACTGCACACACACCCATTTACTGGTTCTCAGTACTTACCACTTTTACTTTAAATCAAGATAATTTTGGTATTTAAACAAACAGGTTAAGGCAGATTAAAAAAAACCACTGCAGTCAAAAGCCTCTAAGTATTAGTACACACCTACACATCATAACACAGCAGAATTACTTTACAGGTATGCTGGATCAATAAAAGCTAAACATAATAAAGAGCTGATGATTATCAAGCGGAGGTACTTAGACATGCTTAGAGGCACAGTACTCCTCTGAAAATTTGACAGGCCTTCTGCTAGATCCCAATTTGGCTGCCTCTACATACAACACCTCGAGGATGCAGAGGGGACCCTTAAAATAAAACCAGGAAAGGGAAACATCAAAGTAGCCACCTGTTCTGAAAAACTGCTACCATGTGTCAGGCATTCACCTGCCAAGGGAGTGGCAAATTTCTTAGCTTTCCTGCACTAGCTGGTCCTGATACAACAATCAAGGCTCAAGAGTTAATGATTTCCCTCTGGGAAAGCTCCAGGACCCAAGCTGCAGGGCTGGGCTCTGCACTTGATCAACACTTGCAACCTGATATTCATCCAGCCCTCCAACACCAAGCACAGAACCCCTCAGGTGAGGCCTGGAGCACAAGGTCAATATTTTAAGGTTCCTTTTTCATTTTCCAGCAGGGCTGGTCCATTTAGTGAGCTCTGAAAGCTCCTATCTTGTTACTGCATCAAGGCTGTAACCAGATCCAGCTGCTGGCCAGAGCCCCAGCAACCTGCACCCCCTGCAGCCCCTTAACCCTGTCCTTTCAAACCAGCACAAGGCCATATTTCACACCCAACCCCAAACCTCCTTCACTTTGTACCCAGGGCTCCATCAGCTGAGGAAAGGGCACAAAGAATTCATTCAGGCTGTGGATTTCACTGTTTTAACATCACTGTTAAACGACAGATTTTGTTGCCTATTTCTTTTCCCTTCAAAGCAGAAAGTTTTGTTTCTAAGGTGCTTTTAAGGCAGATGCTTGTTTACAATTGGTGACTGCTTAGGTAAAAGCAACTGTGACCATTCACAAACCTGTCCTGTTCCAGAGCCTGAGCACATCCATCCAGGTTTGATTTCTGGAAGAGCAGCTAGTTCTACCCAGCTTTGAATCTCCAGTTTCCCATGAGTGCCTGAAGCACTTCAAAATGCAGTTACAGTATGCAACTGAATATATCTGAATATATCTGAACCTGCTGCTTAAAGAGAAGGATTCTGCTTTTTGCTGCAAGCACACTGTGTTTTTGAATAACTCACAGATGCTCACTAACATGAATTCCATGGGCCAGAAGTCTGCTCTGGAAAAATGCTTCCAGGTGACTGATGAGACTTAAATATTCTCCTCCTCCTGGCACACCTTTTCTTCCAAACAAGTGTATAAAAACTTCTCTATCTTGCCAAGAGTAGAGAGAAAACAGTGGTTTGACATCACAATGTTAGAACTTGGAAAGCTTACTGTGACTTGCTCTTTGGCAAAAAAATAACCCACAGGAAAGCTGCAGTCCCAACCAGCACTTTGTATTGGCTTCCCCTCCAGTGAGGAACTAGGGCTGAACAGCCAGAGAGGTGCCTCTTCATCAAAACCAACAAGGGCAGATTCCTTGGAATCAAGAGAAAAACCTGAGACAAATATAAAATAAACATCTTCCCAGTGGGGATATTTGAGGCAGGCTCCAAATCTCACTCCCCCCCATCATCACTTTACCAAAGAAGTTTTACATCATTCCCCACTTTCTGCCTCTGACTCCACCCACAACTGACAGCAATGCCCCTTCTGGAGGTTTTGTGTCTGGCACTATCCAAGTGCATAATGAGGCCAAATCACAGGATGCACCAGCAACAAGGGAACTGCTCCACACAACCTGGCTCCATTATTCAAGGTATAAACTTGAGGTAGTTTGTTCACAATATGTACAAAGAGGCAAAACACCAGGAAAAAAAAAATCTGTCTTCAGTGCTTGAAATTACTATAATTGACTGATGAATTCATTTTTTTTCCCCTCATTCATGTATTTTAAATTATTTACTTTCTGCCTATGGTCAGATACAGACCTTGGAAAAGCCTTAGTCATATATAAAGAGCAGGAGAATCTATTTAAACATATTTCCAGGTCTCTGATGTCCCCATGAAACTGAGCAGGCACAACTGCAGCACTCTGCAGGTTCAAAACAAAATTAAGTTACCCAAAAGTGTTAGCAAGTTATAATCAAGGGCCTCTCTTTTTGCTGCACTTTGGATTTACAGTAAGTGCAACACTTATTACCTCCCACAGACACTGCAAGCTCCAAACAGTGAAGATGAAGAAGAACACTGCCACTTGGTGGAAAAAGGGGATAGGAAACATTTGCAAGTGCTCCAAGTACAAATACTTCCACAGGGATGTTCCATCTCTCCCCATCCCAAGTGAATTTCTTAACAGCACGGCTGGTGCAGCTGCCCCAGTGTCCCCACAGCCACACCCAGTGTGGCACTGGCCACCTCCACAGCCCCACCTTGCCCAGGGCCAGCTGGCTCTGCAGCTATGACTTAATATTCAAAAAACCCCAAAAGGCCAAAGGAGACAATTCCCTTTTTCACCTGTGTTTGATGAAGACATCTCTTAAGGATGACATGGAAGTCTGAAGCTGCTGAGTTTCAGGCTCAGTTCAGCTTTGCCTCCTTCCTACTCTTACCAAATCCTCACCCTTCATGCCATGCTGGGATGGCAGGAATTACATTTTACCTTTATTTTATTTATTTCCTTTAATTCACATTTTCAGCTCTTGCAGAGTTACTATTGCACAGTCTACCAAGATACAAAATGCTTTTTAATACATTCATTATTTCTTTGCTTCCTCACTGAAGCTGAAATACTGCTCTGTGGCTACGTGTGGCTCTTCTTCAGAAGAGCAAAAAACACCTGGACAGCAGCATACAGACCTCACTGAAAGCAAGAGGCTTTTTAAACAAGCCAACACGAAATGTCAGTGACATATTAAAGCAGCAACCACACAATTCAGTGGTGAGGTTTCTGTCACATAGGATTACTCAGATAAGAGCAACCACAGTCTAATTCTGTTCTTTCTCTCTGCCAGACCTATCCTCCACTGCCCTAAAGTCCTACAGCCCCCTTTTAGAGAAGGCAGAAATGCAACAGGGCCCTACTACACAGCTTCAAAAACTTGATTTACACCAAATTTATCATCTAAGAAAACCTCGTATTTTTATTTCATAGTACACATTTGAATCCAGCAGTTTTTACATCTTGCTAGCATGTTTACCAGGGCAAAAATGTAGAAGCAGAAAAAGGATAAAAATGAGAGACTCCCTTTTCCTTTCTTTCAAAAAAATCTTTCTTGCAACAAGGAAAGGAGACAATACATTCTATTTCAAAGTGCCTGGGAGCCATTTCACACACTTTTACCAGCTGCAGTGCAGCTGCCAAGATTTCCAGCTGTGTATCACTATAAATCCATAAGAATATTGTGGGACCTGGAAGAAGGTGCTGCTATAAAACTAATTCAAATAGAATAGAATAGCTAAACACATCCATTTGCCTTCATCTTAGCCTATCAAAGCCCTGTGGTAAATTGATTTCTCTACAGAATTTTGCTTTGCAGGACAGTCCTCTGGTTTTCATAGCAGAGTTTAAGGACTGTCTGCATCCTTGAGGAAGCTGCTGGATAAAATAAATGCCCTTGCAACTGTTCATCACTCAGCATCCCTGACAAACAGGACTTCTACTGAACTAACATAAACAGTTTAATGCAGTTGTCTATAGTTTCAAATGGATTTGGTCTTTTGTGCTCCAGCTTTTAGCTGGATCCATGTCTTGTGTTGAACACCTGTTCAGCAGAAACAAGGTGAAATCCCAAGATAAAGATGATTTCAACTATTTATGATAATAGCTACTATCTGGGGATCTTATTTCACTTTTTAAATTTACCTAGGACCTTTACAAAACTCCTTCATTTAAAAGGACAGAGCTGGAGAGAACTGAATTGATTTTGGCCTTCCATGACCTCTAAGAGCACAGGATCATTTATTCATTAAGTTGTTCTAAATGAACAAATTATTCCAACTAACACTGGTCACACAGAATTCTGCACTGGACGCTGCACCTCCCACATTACTGCAAAACAGGTGAGATGCTGTCAGCAAACTCCAGATCTAATGCACAACACGACCAAACTCATGAAGGCTGACCTTCACTGTGACTCAGCCTGTGATCTATTAACTGCCTTTGGCAGGAGCCAGAACTAAACTCAGAAACACAGGTTAAAGCTACAAAAGGTGTCGGGGTTCTAGGGTTTCTTTCTCCTCACCCAATATTCAGGTGGTGGTTCGTGGTGGGCTGTTCGAGTGGTGCTTTCCTGCCCTCAGCCCTCTGAAGGTTTTGAGTCTGGCGCGAGAATGAAACGAAATCTGCAAGGTCTTGTTTTCTTGGTTTCTCGCGTTATTTATAATTTCTCATCTTACAAATTTCTCTGTGCCCAGCCAAGATGTTCACAGCAGCTCAGGCACAGGGCGATTCCTTGACTCCCAACTCCAGACTCCCTTTACAGATTTCTCTGTGCCTGGCCAAGGTCTTCACAGCAGCCCGGGCACAGGATGACTCTGCCCACGATGGGCTGTCGCTGGCTCTTATACAGATAATTACGTGTACCTTATTTACCATTATGTGCCAATCACTAGCACCCATACTAAAAGGGTCATCTCTACCTTAATCCAATCCTCTAAAGCTACTTTGTGCCCACGTCACTGCAGAAGATGGATGCCAAGGGAGAAGAAGAAGAACCCAGGGCACCGCCCTAAAATCTCCATCTTGTCCCCTATCCAGCTCCATTCTAAAAACCCAAAACTACTAAATTTTCTGCCCGGTGATTAGCTACACTACTATCTTTCACACATTTGTGACTTGCAATTCTTCTCTGTGTTGGAAGCTTTTTCCATGGACTAAAATCAAAGACTGTGTCTCTCTGGGCTCTGTGCCAGGCACCCCCCTGCACAGACCCCCCTGGACAGAATTCAAACCCTCTTTCTCGGGTTCCAGACCCCTTTACCGAGGTCTGTGACCATCCAGGGCAACCAGAGGAATGCCCCAGACTCCCACAAAAAGGTGTGGAACTAACTACAGATTACAAATGAACACCAAGCCATGCTGTTAAGACTTACTCCTCTTGTACTGAGCTTCCCCACCACCACCAGACCACACTTTCAAATACCTTTAGGTCACCAGCCTCAGGTTTTTCAGTCTCTGAATCGTCATCTTCCTACAAGACAAGAATTTACAGGATTAAGCTTAAAGAGCAGGCCTGGCAAGTAACTGAACTTAACAGCAAAGGGCATTCAGCAGCCCAGCAGTAGTCCAAAACCCTTCCCATGGAGGGTAGTTTTGCCCCACCCACTCTTAACCAGAAAACAAGTCCTATAGTCAGGGGAAGAAGTGTCTGTTTGGTTTTGGGGGGTTTTGTAGGCAAAAGCATCACTCAGTAGCAGTTGTCCCTACAAAACTCATGCAGATCTGGAATACTCAGAATTAGACAACAAGAAGCAGCAGAACTGGGGAAAAAAAAGCATTTGTCCTTTGATAATTCTGTCCCCTCCAGTTGGCAGGTGGTGATTGAAGAGCCTCTGTTGAGCAGTACCCACAGAAAAAGCAGCATTTGCAAGACCTGTGAGAGTCCCAAGCATCAGCAACACACAAGGCACACACAGCTGGCCTGCACCAAACCAAACATGCAGCTTGGAGAGGGTCTGGCCTAGCACCAAGTTCCAGGGGTCCAGCAGACACAACTCCCTGGCTGGGGCAGAGCTCTCGTGCCTTGCTGGCAGGGGCTGTGACCCTCCACAGAAGGGAACACTGATAAACTTCAGCTAACAGCCTCCATTTTTAAAAAATTTATTTTATGAACCAGAAATAAACCAAAGAACTAGGGGAACTTCTGCCCTGTGAGAGCTCAAAATGCTGAACACAGTATTGTGTGAAAATCCACACCAGGTGAGCAGGAAGCTCTGGTTTTGTCCCCACTGGCAGAAAACCTGCTGTCCCCTCACTGGGCATCCTCCAGGTACCCCTGTTTCTAGACATAAACACATACTCTGGGTTCAAAACAAGTTTGAGGAGCAGAAAGTGTTTTTCATGCTCACATAATTCAGCAAAATGGTTTTTCTTCCACACTTTCCAACAAATTTCAATGCTGGCTCCAAAACATGAACTTGGTGTTTCAGCTTCAAAAAGGGAAGCAAAAGAAAAAGTGAAATGAGAGGTGCAACCAAAAGGAAGTTTACAAAGAACTGCCCACCTCAAAGTATTGGCACATGAGCCAGGTGTGACAAGGCAAGCTAGAGACTGAGCACACAATAAGGTCAGTTTTAATTGACTGAATTTAGATGCCTCTCTTACAGATGTGAGACAAAAACTCCTTCCCTTCAGCTACTCTCCATCTTCCCTTTCTGAAAGATGCACATAGCACAATAATTCAGTCCAGGCTGTCAAAGGTTAATTACAGTGAGTTTGTAACTAGAAAAGAACCAACTAACTTGGTGTTTACCACCAATGAGATTGCTCTCCCCTCTGCAGTCTCTGTTATAGAGATAAAAGTGATTTTCATCAAAGCAATAATGGGTTGAATCGTTCATGTTGCAGACAACAACTGAAACAGCTCTCAAAACCTTCTGACCTAGCAGGGAGTAGCAACATTAACAAACAAAGCAGCATTACTGAGAACTGGCTTTGAATAAAAACAGAGGCTTTTCAGTCACTGTTAAAAGTCATTAAAACACCCAATGGGTTGTACAGAGCAAAGCACAGGACAGCCTGAGTCCACCTCATCCTGCTTTCTCAAAACAACTCATAACCCCCAGGAGCTACCAGCACAAGCAATGCCAAGGGAGTTTTCAAGTCTGCTCAAGAGAATATTCAATACTCTGTCCAAGAGAATATTTAATGGAGGAGAAAAAAAAAAGAAAAAAAAAGGGAGTAACTTGTGCAACCTGCACTGTAACCACAAACCCATGCAAGATCTGCTGGCTGACACCAGTGATTGACTGATTGTCTGATTATCATTTCCTGACTGATTGTCTGATTATCATTTCCTGAACAGCAGCTGATGATGGACAGCTGCACCAAAAGCTGTGTATGCAACAAAGCCACTCCATTTACAACCCCTTTAAAATACCAACTAAACACAGCTGACCTTGGCAAGCACCTGCATCACACACAGGGCTTCCTTTGAACTAGAGAGACCTCCCTGAAACAGAGTCTAGAAGTGCTGGGTAGAAAAAGAAGAATCACTGAAGCAGTAAAAAGGATTCACTGCTCTGCTAAGGGAGACACCAGGGGCAACAGAACAGAACTTAAAGCAGGAACAAGAGACTGAGAATTTCCTGGCTGCTGCTTGGGCAGACAGATGGCAGAAAATAGTGTCTCCTAAGAGACTGATCTAACACACAAAGCAGATTTCAGTGAGGAAAAGTTGTATCAGTAGCCCTGGGGTTTTGGCTATGCTGTAGAAGAAAGCACTGGAACAAGGAGAAGATAACACAGTGGTAAGAAAAAGGGTGATGATAATAACTTAAGATGAGAACTTTCCCTTTCCCCCACCAAAGTTATTATTTCACTACCCCAGAGCCAGGGCAGAAGCTCTGTGTGATGCAGCCGCATTCACAGGCTGTGAGCTCCTCCTGTCCCCCCACACTGTGGTTATCTCAGAGTTCAGGTGACATCAGACACGGGCCATGCACCTGGGACAGACAGAAGCCACCCACATGTGGACAGGACACTGTGACATCAAGGTGACCTGAGGCAGGGAGTGGATCGAGCTAGATACAGAAGAATAACTTAAGACAGCACAGAAGTTTATTTTTTTAAATTCACCAGCTGATAATGTGGTCTTTAACAAGGTACTTATATGTCAATTATGTTTAAAGAATAGCTTTCATTGGGAGGGGCTGTAACAGCCTTTTTCCCATAGAAGAGTCCAGCGACACCAACACAGTAACGAGCAACACGAGCTGTGCCAAGCTGCGGATGGGTTCCAGGGCAAATGCTTTCCACTTGAAAACAAAGTGGAAAGGAGTAGGTGGAAAGTGCTGAAAGCCACACGAGGAGTCAGATATTCCAGGTTCCATCACGGCTCGCTACTCGGGGTTTTTATTTGAAAGAGAAAAGCCTCTATAGCCTGTGCAAGGGGTCAAGACAAGCTCCCGGAGCAGGGAGGTACTTACTGACTGCCTGCTGTTCTCGTCGTCCTCCTCTTCGTACCCTTCCTCGTCCCCATCCAGGCGGGTAAAGTCATCTTCTCCGTATCCAACTGAGACCAGGCCTCCTTTCTCTCCTAAGAAGGAAGAGAAAAGGAAAACGGTAAGGAAAGGGGAGGCGGCAGCGTGCGGGGCCTTCCCTTCACATAGGGGAAAGCGCCAGGCCGGCGCGGGCCGCGCGGGGGATCCCTGGCGGCCCAGCCCGCCGCCTGTCCCAGCCCCCTGCCCGCCCTCACCCGCGGGCGCTCCCCCATCGCTCCCCGCCGTGCCGGCCTCGCTGTCCGACTCCGGGTCCGAGTCCTCGGCATAAACGGCCAGCGAGGAGAGAACGCTGCGCTTCGCCGCCGCCATCTTCCGCCTCAGCCACGGCGCACTTCCGGCGCCCGGAGATGACGTACCCGGCGTTGTCACCATGGCAACGGTGCCCTTCTTCCGCCTTCAGCGGGCTCAGGGCGCACCGGGGGAATCCCGCCCGCACCGCCAGAGGAGAAACTGCTCGGGGAGCTCACGGCCGGCGGGGAAAACCCTCAGCGAGGAGGAGCGGAGCGTCTCGGGGGAGGAGAGGGGATGAAAAGTGCGCGGGTTGGCCCTTTAATTGAAACTTTTGACGTCACTTTCTGGCGCCGCGACAGCACCTGCCGGGTGTGGAGCGAGCGCGGAGGGTGGGGGCCGGTNGGGGACACGGCGGGTGCAAGGACCCGGGCCATGGGAAGGAAGGGGGGTGGGTGAGAAGGAGCCGCCTGCCCCCACAGCCCCCTCCATGTCGGGTGCGGGCCGGTTCGGTGGGCACTGAGGCCCCTCTGCCACGAGCCCTCTGTGCTGTGCCCCATGAGGAGGGGACTGACCCAGAGTAAACACATTGTGGCCCTCTCCAGTGATGGGGGGTCTGGATAAGCATCTCTGAGAGACCCGAGAAAAGGGGGAGTGTGGCAGGGAGGCGCTGCGGGAGGTCGTGCAGGTGGCAGGGGGTCGGGGAGAGGAGGGTGGCAGCGTCCGGGTCTAGCTCGTATTCCTGTGGCCCTTCGCAGCAGCCTTAGGATGAGCGGGAAGGCTCCCCCGGGCCTGGAGGGCAGGGTCCGGAAAACACTGCAGAAGGTCTTCGGCTTCGAGTCCTTCAAGACTTCCCTGCAGGAAAGTGCGACCATGGCTGTGGCGAGAGGTGAGGCTCGGCATGGGAGGCGTGTGGAACACGGCCGGGTGTCCATCCCGCTGTGGGAGTTGCTGTTGTGTCTGCCGTGAGCAGATGTCGCCTGGACCAAGCAGGAGTGCCCAGCCCTCCACACCCTCCTCTGTTCTGAGATGGTTTTGGTGGCCCAGGAGCTGCACACCAGCTCTGCATCTCCTCCTGTCATTTGTTTTGTAACACCGTCATTGCATCATCCATGCAAATGGGAAATGGGAAGGTTCAGCATTGTTGGTGTCTTTCCTAGTTGTCTCCTTACACCTGCCAGCATGTTTGTGGTCAGATGACATCAAACCTGTTAACATTCAGACATTTTCAGAGTAAAACTGTACTTGTGTCAAAGACAGTACCAGTAGAGGACTTGATTTCTTGGCACAGCTGAGATCCTCAGAATCGTGGGGCCATTATCAGAAACATTTCTGTGCTGATGTTGACAGCCCCAACAGCCAGCTGGGGGGTGAGTAGGCAGCTCACACAAACAAGCTGTCAGCTCCCTCAGCAGCTCTCTCAGTGTGTCAGAACAGTGCCCATCCATTCAGTTTCCATCTATCACCATTCACAGCTGACAACACACCTGTCAGAAATGGGATTCTGTGTGCAAGGTGTCTCTGCCTGTTAACCTGGTGTCACTGGCACCTTCCTGGCTTGAACTGGATCCTGGTTAGTGCAGGAGCAGACACTCACTGGAGGATATTGTCAATGTGCTTGAGATTCCCAACTCCTGTTTCATGTGAGGGGCCTTTCTGGGATAAGCTTTAAGAGGATGTGGTGAAGTTCTGTCATGGGGCTGGTAATGTGGTGAGTGGAGGTCTGTAAAATGAGTGAAAGCAGCTTTTCTGGAGGACATTCAGCATGAATAACTTCTCTTTATCTTGGTTTCTATGTATCTTCTGGTACTTTTGTACAGCTGCCTCTAAATGTTTACAAAGCAATCTGAGGTTCTTTGAAGGAAACCACTGCTGGCATGCAAAGTATGGCTGTGCTTTTAGAACTAAACTGAAGAGTTTTGTTGCTGTACCACCTGGTACATGCACACATGTGCTGTTCCTGCCCACCCCTCCAGCCCAAGCCCCAGGAACTCAACACCACTCAGAGGCCTTGAGCTTTCTTCTGTTGTTTTGCAGGAGAGAAGGATGTCTTTGTGTGCATGCCCACAGGGGCAGGGAAATCCTTGTGCTACCAGCTTCCTGCAGTTCTGGCAGTGGGCATCACCATTGTCATTTCACCTCTGATTGCATTGATTCAGGTAACTGTCTCCTGTGAGCTGGGGAACAGCACTCAGGGAAGGGGTTGGGAGCCTCTGCAGGCACAGCAGCTGCCCTCTTGTCTTTCTGCCCACGAGTCTCTGCTGCTGACCTGCCTCTGGATTCTCTTGATGTCTCAGTGTGCTTTCCTTACCCTGGGATAGGTGAGGACAGCAGAGTATCTCTGGTATGATACTTTGCATTTCTCTAAAAGGATGGGTTTGCCTTTAATAATAACCTGGTGGTTTTTATACCTGGGCCTTTCTCCGTTTTCTCCAGACCTAAACAGCAAAGCAGAGTAACTCAAATGCACCAAAAGATGGATCTTTCCTCAGAATAAAACTTGCCACTTTACCTATAAAGTAATAACTCCAGGAGTGATGAAGTTGCCTTTGAAGGCACAATTCATTCTGCACCAAAATGTCTTTTTGTTGCAGTCAATCTGTGATGGGAAGAAGCTGGTTTAGCAGAGCTGCTCCATGAGCACTTTCATCTGTGAGACTTTTTTTTCCTCTATTCTGCCTTTTCTGCTGTTTCATCACCTGTTGGGAGAAACAATTCCCTGTAAAAGCAGCTGTAGCATTGCTTAGACTTGTGTAGACCATCAGCACTGCCTGACATCTGGAGCTGCAGGCTGCTGCTTTGGGATTTGTTATTTGTGGAGTTATTTTAACTCCTTTACAGTCTCAATGTAATACACATTAAGAACCATAGCAGGCTTGCTGATACTTCTCAGAAAGATACAATAAAGAGTGAATTTGTTCCAAGTGTGAGGATTACTGATTTAACTCCAGCATGGCCAATATTAGTGAAATTGAGGTTAAGATAGACCATTGATAAGAGAGTTATAAATAGATTGAGATGGGCTCGATGAGTCTTAGGGGAAAGAGTAAAGCCCCAGAGTCTTCTCATCAAGCCCTGAGAAGGGGTTGCTGTGCCTGAAATGATCATGATGTATTTCAGTGTAGCTAAACTTCAAGAGTTCAGCCTGTGCAGTTCATTATAGGGAAGGCTGAGGGGTAACTGTGAATGGAAAACAGAAACAGACATTAAATCAATGACTGAAACCAAATACTGAGTAAAATAATGAGATACCTGTTTTTCAGGACTCTTCATATCCTGAAATGTCAGGTGCTAGTCAAGTGCAAGTGAGCAGGGGGCAGGGAAGTGAATTTGGATGGCCAGTGTTCATCTGGATGTGATGCCACGTTCTCTTCTTGGTTTTCATGACACGATTCTCATCCGTGCTTCTGGTTCTGCTGCAGTGGTGATTTGTGTGATCCTTTTACTTTGTCCTGTCTCAGTTGTGTTAGGACATCCTTCAGTTATTTTGGAGTGAACTGCTCCCTGTTCTTGCAGGATAGGAGTGTTTATTTTCCATCTGTGACAACTCTAGTGTTCAGGTCACGGTGCCTGTGATGAGTTGTTTTGCACAGATCCCTGCTAGTGTTCCATAGCAGCAAAAAGACTGTCTTAAAGTGAATGGATGCACAGAAATGCAGTTAAATGTAAGAGCTGGATGGAGCTCACAGGTGAAGAAAAAGGCATCTAGAGCTGAAGTTTTAAATAACAGGACTGTAGGTGTGTATTGTCCTGGGCTTTGATCCAGGAGGTGGAAGCTGGGGCCTCACCCTACTGATGGTTCTTGGTGCTGGTGACTTTCTTTATTCCCATTTGATTTTCATTTCTATTTTGTATTTACTCTAGGATCAAGTGGATCACCTTCTGGCTTTGAAGATCAAAGCCTGCTCTCTGAACTCCAAGCTGTCTGCCCAGGAGAAGAAAACCATCCTGGCTGACTTGGCAAGCGAGAAGCCTCAAGTAAAGCTCCTGTACATCACCCCAGAGATGGCAGCTGCCTCTTCCTTCCAGCCAACACTGAACTCCCTGGTGTCCAGGGATCTCCTGTCCTACCTGGTGGTTGATGAAGCTCACTGTGTGTCGCAGTGGGGACACGACTTCCGCCCCGACTACCTGCGCCTGGGCTCGCTGCGCTCCCGCATCCCCCACACCCCCTGCGTTGCCCTGACTGCCACTGCCACCAGGCAGGTCCAGGAGGACGTGGTGGCAGCCCTCAAGCTCAAGCAGCCACTTGCCACCTTTAAGACTCCTTGTTTCAGATCTAACTTGTTCTATGACGTGCAGTTCAAAGAGCTCCTGACTGATCCGTACACCGACTTGAAGGATTTCTGTCTGAAGGCGCTTGAAGTGAAGGGCGCCACTGGGGTAGGTTTGTCCTTTAGGGAAGAAAACTAAACTGGACAGAATCTACCTTAATGGTCCCTGACCTTCTAGGGGTTGGTGGGGTCTTGACAGGTCTGTGCCAGGAAAAGAGGGGGTCCCAGGAAGGAAAGTGCTCGTGTGTATTTTCTAAGTCCTCTAAAAGTGCACATGTATTTTTTTTAGTTCCTCTAAAACAGGTAGAATGTGAAGGCTGTGTTCCTGTCAGAGGTGTCCTCAGAAGGGGGTTAGTCTAAAAGAAAATTGATTAGGAATATGGAACAGGCATTTCCACCTGGTTTGTCACATCCTCCGTGACCATTTTAGTGTGGTGGGGGTGAGCAGAAGCATTTGAAGTGTTGAATTTCCCGCTCTAATTCTCCAAATGACTCTCTGCTGCTCAGCTATAACCCCTGCACCTGGGTGTGTTTGTGAGATGCTTCTTGCCTTGTGTCTACTGGGAGGATGAGGGGCTGTATTTGCAGCTTTGTTGTTTGACTTCAGGCAGTGTCCTGGCCTTTGTCTCCTGGCTGCCAGGTGTACTCCGGCTGTGGCATTGTGTACTGCAGGATGAGGGATGTGTGTGACCAGCTGGCCATTGAGCTGAGCTACCGAGGGCTGAAAGCCAAGGCCTACCATGCAGGTACTGCAGTCTGCATCTCTCACTAGCTGGGAGAACTGAACTCTGCCACCTGGGTTGGGGCTACCTAGAAAAGAGCTTTCTAGGCATGCTCTGCACTCTGTGTGATGCTCACACATCAGGTCTGTGAGGTAAGTGCAGGCCTTTCACCACCATTCCCTTGTCTCCAGAACTGTTGGTTTTGTAGGATCTTTCATGGCCTGGATATAACAACGGCTTTTATCTGGGGTGGGGAGCTAGATTTTTTTCTTTGGAATAGAAACAGCTGTTGCTGACTTCTGCTTGGTCCCAGGCCAGTTTAAACACTGAGAAGAGAGGAGTGTGTACATCAGTCAGTTTTAGTAAGGGAATTGGCCTGCAGTGGAGGAATGGATGAGAAAGAAAACCCTCTTGTTTCTTTCCTTCTTGCTTTTTCGGGGTTTTGTTTTGTTTGTGGTTTTTAGGGTTGGGTTTTTGTTTGTTTTTGTTTAGTTTGTTTGGGTTTTTTGTTTGTTTGGGTTGTTTGGGTTTTTTTGATTGGTTGGTTGGGATTTTTTTGTTTGTGGGGGGGGTTGTTGTATTTTTTTTTTCTTTTTTAGGGGGCACAATTTGTTTGTTTGTTTTGTTGTGGTGGTGTTTACTTTCTTTTCCTTTCCAGGGCTCAAGGCAGCTGACAGGACTTCTGTCCAGAATGAATGGATGGAGGAGAAGATCCCTGTCATTGTTGCAACCATCAGTTTTGGAATGGGAGTAGACAAAGCAAACGTCAGGTGTGTGAGGCTGGGTGTTGTGCACCATCAGAGACTGAAACCCGAGCAGGGGGAAGGAAAAGTCTCTGGCTCTGTTACCTAATACACCTGACTCAACTGCCTGAAGAACACTTGCTTAAGTCAACAAAAGCAGTGCTGGAAAATTTTTTCTTAGAAGAGGCAAAACTAAACCTGGGAGGGCTTTGTGAAAACATTAAACACAAGGCAGCAGAGCTCCTTTTTGCCAGTCATCCTCAAAATCAAGAAAATTGGAGGAATGCTTTTCTGCCACACCCTGCAGGGTTTCAGAAAGAGCCATCTCAGTGCAATCACAGCTGTCTCTTTCACTTCTCTTAGTCCAATGGTTGCTGTTTAAAAACACTGGAAAGAAAATCTGCACCTAAAATAATTCATCCACCCTCTATTAAAATAGTCAGAGCCAGCTGTTTTTGGAGATCTCTTGCAATGCAATGGGGAAAAAATAGCCCTTCACAAATGGCAATAACTATAAAAATACAGCTTCAGTCCAAGGACTGAAACTTGTCACGTGGTTTCCATTGCTGTCCCTCTGAGATTGCTGTGCCCATAAGGGCTCTGTGTTAGAATTCCTGCCCTGCAATATGGCTGTGCTGAGTTATTATTGTGATCACTTACTAGAGGGATAATTCAGGTGCAGCTCAGACAACACCCACAACAGACCTGATCTTTACACATACAGAAGTTGCTCTGAATACTGAGAGAAGGGCAGGATAACACTGAGCCAATCCCATCAGTTCACAACTGTGCCATCCCTCTGCTTGTGTCACTGTGCTGCCAGGAAACAGGATCCCATAGCAGTGACAATTTCACTCCTTGATGCATCTTTCCAAACAGAGAAGTGAGGAGTCTCCTAGGACATGAATTAATGACCTGCTGAAGCCACTCTGCCCTGTCCAGTAGTCATTGAAAAAGGCAAAGAGTAACTGAAATGCATAGGGCTGACTGAAAGTGAAATATAGCTGAAATATGCTGGTAATCTGGTTAGTTTACAAGGAATGGAGTTAAAATGACTCTTTACAGGATTTTTTAAAAAATAACTTAAAGAACATTATACCCAAGCTGAGTCAACAAGGCACTGCTGCTTAGCCTTTGCTCTGTGTTGGCAGATTTCTGAGTGTTCATGCATATGTTATCAAATAAGATCAGGTCTGACAACTTCTGGAGGTGACTCTTCTGGACAAAAGGGAAAACAGAGGTGGTGTCCCTTTTTTTTCTCATGGAATCTGGTCCTCTCTCTTCATTGTTAATTCAGTTCTGCTTAAAATTATTTATCAATTTCTTCAGCAAACTTCCTGATGGGGTTTAAATGTGCAGAGCTCTGATGCTTCCTGCTTGGCCTGTTCCTGGTCTGTTTGTGTTTGAAGAAACACATTTGCTTGTTATTCTCATTTAATCTTTAGCTACACCCATATGCATCATACCTGCCCTTGGGTCATGCTGGCTTTGAGGAAGATTTGAAAACATTGGCAGCATTACTGTGCTGTCCAATTCTCTCCAAACAGGTATAAGCAGAATTGCTGAATAGTCAGGTACAAGCAGGTTTAAAGCAGTCTTGCAGTGCCGTGTTGAAAACCTTCCTGCAGAGATTACATAAAATTTAGTAATGATTCTGTAGTCATATTTGCTGGTTAGGAAGGTTGCCTTCATCTGAGAAGCACAGTGAGGTGGAGTTTCCCATGGAGATTTTGGCTAAATGTCTTTTTTAAAAAAGTATTTAAAATTGTGTTTCATAATGGCGCAGTTGTGGCCCACAAAATAAATACAACTTTTTTTATTAATGCTGTATTTTATGGTAAAATCTCCCAAACTCCTTAATTCAGTATCTTTATTCTCAGTTTTCATAGCTGCACAGCTGCATGCATGTTTGGGATACTTATGTGCTCATTCTTTTCCATCCATTTGGAGTGGCATCCTGCTCACGTGCTGTCCAGGTGCATTTGTTTTCTTACAGCTCTGTTACTTTCCATGTCTTGTGTGTTAAGAAGACTAAAACTTCAGTGTGCAAATTCAAATTCTCTTGCTGTGCTCCATCCTCTTTTATGTTTTGCTGCCCTGTTTTTTGCTGTTGTTGATACCCACTGACACCACACTGGTGTGTGCAGTGCTCTGAGAAACCTGCAGCCTCATGTTCCCTGTTTTATTTTACCACATGCAGATTTGTTGCCCACTGGAATATTGCCAAGTCCATGGCTGGATATTACCAGGAGTCTGGCAGAGCTGGGAGAGATGGAAAACCATCCTGCTGCCGCCTCTATTACTCAAGGAATGACCGGGATCAAGTCAGCTTCCTGATCAAGAAGGAGCTCTCTAACCTCCAGGTGAGAGCTGCAGAACAGTCCCCACCTGCCTGGATACACTGCCTTGCCTCTGGTCTGGTTTGCCTGCAGTAACAAACAGGTATGAAAAGATGAAATGAAATTTTCTGAGTATAGAGCTGTGTCGAGCCCCATTTCACGGGATAGCAAAGGAAGGGAAGGAAAAGGCTGCCAGAGCCAGCTCTGTTAGAGAGGAATGGGGGAGCAGAAGTTGGAGCAGAGACAGGGAGGTGTCTGTAGCTGTTCGCCACGTAGCTCAGAAGGGTTGGATTTGATCATTGCTAGAGTTACTCTGTCTGTGTATATTTAAATTGGAGACTACAGTTCTTTTTCCTATCTACTTTCAGGAAAAAAAAGGCACCTTAAAAGAGTCTGACAAAGCTGTGCTGACAGCTTTTGATGCCATTGTGAGCTTCTGTGAGGAGCTGGGGTGAGTGCATTTCTTTCAAACACCACTGTAAACACTGGGGAAAACGTGCCCTGTTCTTCCAGAAACTGTTATGGCTGAGATCTTGCATGTGTCCCTGAGAAATCTTTCATCACTCCCACCTCTGAGTTAACTGAGATATTGGTCTTGGAGTCTGACCAAGTCAGGGGGATGTTTAACTTCTCTGGTGACGCATTTTACAATCTTCTATCTTGGATGATGGGTTGACTTAGTTGCATTTGCTTTTGTTTTGATTCTCCTCCTTCAGTACAACACCCCTCTCCTAAGGGGGCAAACAGAGAGCCATGGGATGGAAGCATTTAGATTTAATTTTTCTGTAAATCTCAGTGTCTCCACTCTGCAAAGTGTCTGTGATTCTCACTGACCTTAGAGGGACCTGATGGTGCTTAGAATGTTTCAGAAACAGGTTCAAATTATGGATGTGCCCAATCTAAATGCAGACTAGCAACCACAGCATGCCTTGTTCAGGTTTAGTTCATGTCTTGTATGCTGTAATTGTACTAATTGCTGTTCTATGCTGCATAAGACATCAAAGCTATAATTTTGCCAGGAAGAGAGCAATATGTGTTCACTAAATGAAAATGGTCTTTGTGTGTCATGCTTACAAGTGCTTCATTTTGTTTCACTTTTCACACATGGGCCTAGGACAGCTTTTTCAGCATGAATGTAACACTTGCTGCTTTTCTGGTGCCTTGGTGAGAGTGTTCTCTCCTTGTCATGTTTGGCAAACAAATCCTGGGTTTATGGGATGGTCTTGCTTGTACTGAAATGTGTCACAACACTGAGCCCCAGGGCAGTTGAAGGGGCACTTCTCTGCCCAAAGTCAAGGGGATACTGTGAAGTAGCTGCTGGGAGGCTTCTTGTTCTAAGAATTTGATCCAGTTGTCTGAGGAGCTCTGCTCCTTCTGGGGTGTGTTCCCAGCTCACAGATGGCTGTTGTGGCTGGGTTTTATATAATCATAGAATGGTTTGGGTTGGAAGAGACCTTAAAGATAACCTAGTTCAACCCCTGCCATGGGCAGGGATGCTTTCCCCTAGGCCAGGTTGCTCCAAGCCCCCCCCAGCCTGGTCTCCCAAGGGATGAGGCATCCATAACTTCTCTGGGCAACCTGTGCCAGTACTTCACCACCCTCAAAGTAATAATCTGAGTAAGGGAATATCACTGACCTAATTAGAAATCACCCCTCCCAGACTTTTTCTTCCCTTACTCAGCTTGATCCATTCTTCCAACTGTGTGTCATGGGATGTGCATCCCAGAGTCACATATTGCAGCACCCCTGCCTGGTGTCCCTGCTCAGAACTCTACAGGAAACTGAGGTGCTGTGGAAAGCAAAGCCACGTTGCATTTCTTTTTTACATATTGAATTAATACAGTTCTACTCACTATCCAAACAGTGAAAGCAAACCTCAAAATCTGACCTTGCAAGGTTATAAATAAGAACAAATAAAGACAGACTGTGTACTGGCAAGCAAGTTTTTGCATAGTGTATTTAGGCCTGAGCATGATAGGAGAACAATGGTCTAAGCTGCTTTAGAGAGTGGGTTCAAAGGTTTCAATGGCCAGAGTTTCCTATTCCTCTTTTGCAAGGTGAAAAAAAAAACCCCAACCCACACAGCTGCAGCAGCAGAACACATCTTCATCAGCTTTAGGTGGTGGCTGACCATTTGCCACCTCTAGTTGGTGGTTTTGCTTGAAAGATGAAAATCAGAGAGGAGTTTACTTTGGTATTTGGTGAATGTTGCAGTTCCAGAATCCAGACAGCCTCACGTATTGAGTTTGCTGTGGCCTGCAGAACAACTTGCTGGCATTGGGACATTGCTCTTGATGCAGGGAAGTTACATGGAGAGAAATAACCAGCCAGGGAGTGAGATGAGAGTTTTCTGTGAACACAATCAGGTTGTACCCAGGCTGGTTCTTGCTCAGCTGTACCAGCTTCTGTGTCCCCACTTTGCTGTTTATGAGCCACCCCGTTTGTGCCTTGGAGATGTGCAGCACCCAAAGACAGCAGCAAATAAAATGAGAGCAATAAAAACAAGACAGAAGATGCCAATCACCACCAGCCCTCCAACAGCCCAGTCACTCATTGGAGTCAGTTTCTTTAGGTCTTCCAGAGCTGAGGATGCCTCTTGCTCTAATGACATGCTGGCTTCCACCCTGCTGGGGCCAGACAACAACAGGGTCAGGTGTTGTATTCTCTCTATGCCCTCAGCCATAACCCCAAAACCAGTGCAGGTATGCATGGTGTCTGTGCCTGCAGGCATCCCCCTCCAAAAGGAGGGTCACTCTTCACAGAAATAGCAGCATAAACCAGAGGAAACACAGCTGAGACTGATTTAACAATCAGATCTATAGAGATGTAAAGAAGAAAAGCTGCTTGCTCTACAGCATTGTGGCAATTGAGATTTATTTTAATCACAGCTTATCAATATTTTAAATAATACAGTGTCCCTCCAGCATGTTCAATATGAACTCTTTGTCAGCTGTACAGCCTATACATAAAAGACAAGTATTCAGTGGCAGAAATTCCTTGATACCATTGGAAAGATTTCTGAAAGGGAGAGTTGGGGGCTTAAACTCTGAGGACACAGTGGAAATTAAATGAACACTTATTTAAAAACAAACAAGAAAAAACCCCCACCAATAATAAGCAAATATCATGTACAACTTGTTTCTTCCATAGGGCTTAGAATAGTCCAATTATGTTTAAAAGGGTGTCCTGCTAATGGAGTTTGTTTTAGTAATTGTTTCTGTTATTCTGCAACAGAAGCATCAATTTTCCTCCCACAAGGAGGTCCAGTAATAATTTAAACTGGGATCTCAGTGGGTTCTATTCACTTGCTCTTTCACTGATACTTAGAATAATGACTTGGCTGTCAGCTTTCTAAAGAACATCCAGCATCTCTCCATGAGCATGCTGTGGTTTTACTAAAGCTTCTTTGCTTCTCAAGGGAAAGAATGGAATATTTCTCACACTTTCTTGCAAATGTGACTATGCAGACATAATACAGGAAGAGATATTGGTTATTTTTGAAACTTTGCTTGACTTGCTGCATCTTATGTCTGAATCCTGAATACTCTAAGAAAAATAATTACTCCTGTAAGTGTTTTATCCTCAGCAGGCTGGATTTGACTCAAAGCACAAGCTCACACTTGCTGAAGTTTTTGTTTCTTTCTCAAAAGCTAGATTTATTCAGTTCATAGTCTGTTTTCTGGGTAGATGGCAGATCACTGTGCTCAGCCTTTAACCAACCAGCCCATGGGACATCAAACCTGTTCTGGATTCCTTTGCCTTCAAAAAGGAGGCAGCCTAGATATAAATTCCACAGACCCAAAAGCAGAAATCCTGTGGGACTGCACACCCCAGCAAAGTTCCTGTCTCTTTTGTTAACTGCAGTTCACTTCCCAGAACAGGAGAGCTGTGTGACATTTTATAAATACCTGAAGCTGTTGTGGTTTGTGGTAGGTGTTTCCTCTGTTGCCTCTTCACCCCTCCAAGAGATCTTGGCCTGTGGTGAGGGTCCCCTTGCCGTACCTGGAGACTTACAGAGGTAGCCTGGACGTTGCCTCTTCGGGCTGCAGTAAATGATTAACAGCTGATTGTCTTGCAAAGGTGTGGCTAATCTAATCAATTCAAAGGCCTTGAACCCAACTAAAAAGTCCTAATTCAGTTGTTCCTCAGACATGTCTTTATCCACTCCTACAGCTGTTGCAGTGCTTGCAAAGGCCCACTCTGGCCTCTGTCTGGGGCAGGCTGCAGGATGTGGTGGAGAGAAGAGGGCTCAGTTTCTGCATCCTGACTGGGTCTGTGTTGCAAGCTCCAGTAGGAGACTGGAGTGAGACTGTGAACAGGACTGCCCTGCAGTCCAAAATTCATTGTGACAGTTTAGGTGAATAAACACATTCCAGAGCCTTGCACTGCTGTGAACTGCAATAAAACTCTCTATCACTTTCCTGTCTGGAGAAGACCAGAGGGATGGTGCTGAAGAGAGAAGGGAGGGGAGAAGGAGGAGTGTGGTGTGTGAGACTGCCTGTATGTAAAAGGAAACTTATTTTTCACAAGCCAAGCAAACCAGAGGGATAATGTTACAGAACAGAAGCTATTCCATTAAGTCATCAGTAGAACTTCATCCACTTCTGCTGGAGGGGCTGGCCTTGCTGGCTTTTTGAGGTTCCTCAGGGAAAGAAACTATTTCTGTCATCACAACTGAAGTAACAGCATTCCCATGCAGTTCCTCCTAGGCTTTCACAATATGAATGGCAGTTGCTGTGTTAAGAAGCAGCCTTACCTTATTCTGTGCTTTTCTGAATCTCCCTCTGCAGGTTGAAACTAGAGGATCCACCCTCACTGCTGCTCCCTATAGGTGCCTGTATTTGAGTACTGACTGAAACCAAAACACAAAAGCTTGTGTGAGTGCTGAGCAGGGGGGGACCCAGGGACTAGCAGGGTTGTAGTCAGCAGAAGCTGAAGATCTGCAGGAAGCTGGGCACTTGCTGGCATCTCTCAGGCTACCCTGAATGTATGCAAGGAAGCAGCAGATGAGGCAAACAACTGGAATGTCTGAATCCCAGCTGGAGGAACAGTCCAGCTGAGTGCAATGGTACAAAATAGTCCAAAGCAGAACATTAGGCCTGTGAAGTGCAGACAAGTGTGTAGAAATTGGCCCCCTCTACATGGTGGCTGGTCCTCTGCTCCAGAAAGCCACCTGAATCCTTTAGAGGATTGCTTATTTTTCTTTCCTTCCCTTTCTTTGACAGTGCTGTGTTTATTCTGTTTCTAATTCAGGAACTCACAGTGGCTGAGATAAGACAGAAGCCATTTCTCTTGTTCCTCTGCCTGGTATCTGTCAGTGGTTTAACTTTGTACCACCACTGGGAAACATGCATTTGTGGCTTTTCCTGTTGAGATAAGGCCTGGCAGCTTGTTCCCAGTGACAGCAACCTGTCAGCCCTTGGTGTCTGTCCAGCCTGCCAAGCTTCCCCGTCTTAGCACAGGCTGGCTCTGTGCTGCTGGAACAGCCCTCAATGGGATGCTGTTAATGTCTGCAGCTGGCACTGTCTAGCACAAGCCTGGAAAGAAAGTGAGCTCTGTTATTCCCTGGGTCTTGTGACTTAATCTAGATATAAAAACATCTGTTGAATCTGTGTCTGCAAAAGAGGTTCTGAGGCTCCTGATGTCACTTTGATTGCCACTCATTTGTGAGTGAAATGGGCAAAGACTTACGTGACAGGAGGTTACTGTGATGCACCTCTGAATGTTTAAATTGGTGCTGTGCTTGAGATTGTTTCCCCCTAACATGCTGGTTGGCAGTGAAAGCTTTGGGACAGCCCAATAAATTGGGGTTCTTTTACACTTTGTTAGTCTCAGTGTAACTGTGCATGCAGTAGCTCATGCTAGTGCAGTCTGCTCTTGGCAGTTGTCGAGTCTCAAATATTTATTTCTAAAGAACATCCTCATTTTCTACTGGAAAGTTTTTCTCTTTATTAATTTAAAAGTTACACTGGTAGTTTCAGGAATTTTATTTTTCTTATAATTCTTAGACTATTCACTATGTCTCTGGCTGCAGATATATTCCAATGTGCAGCAGTACAAAAATACCAAATACCTACATCTGGTTTGTTGGCAAAAAATAAAGTGCATTAAATACATAAGAAGCCTTTTACTAATATGGGTAGAGGCAACAGAGAAAATACATTTCTTTACAGACTTTTCTTTATTTTCTGTACCTTCTGAAGTGTAAAGAGTATTTTAAAGCCCACTGTTAAAGACTTGATGATTCTGTTGTCCCTGGCTAGATGTTGACTTTGGTACATACACTTAGTTGGGATACAGAGGCAGAAGATGACTTCTCTATATGCATGTAATTTTTTATACCTTCTCACAAAGGTGGTTGGTCTCCCATTTGGGGCTGAAACACAACTGATTCAGAGTTTAGTGCAGAATTGTGGCCTTCTTGTGCTGTGCCAGCTGTGGAAGTCGTGGCCTGTGCCACAGCCTTGTATGTCCATAAATCCCTTTCGGAAGTTCACCGGAGTGTAAACCAAACATACACAGTGGCTGCAGCATGGAAAAGGGATTTATTTGCACTTGTTAACTCCAGCCCAACAGCCCATTCTTGGCTCTGCTCTGTCACTGTGCCCACTGCAGTCAGCTGCTGCACACATACCCTGAAGTGGTGGCCCCCATCATGTGTCAGTCTTCTGAAATGCCTCTGTGGATGCTCATAAACACAACCCTGGCATCATGTTCATGTCCACTAAAATAAACTGCACACAGTGCAGGGAGTCAGGCACACAGATCCCTCAAGTAAGGATTGGGATTTGTTTATCTCCTGGAGCTCCCATGCTCTGCAAGAACCATTAATCTGCAATATGCAGAAGGGTAGAACCACAGGGGATGGAGAGGGAGCATGTTGAGCAGAGAATGATCAAAATAAGCCATAGGATTGGTGAGATTTTCCCTTTTGCCTTCATCTTTTTGTTTACAAGATTCTGTTTCCACATGATCTGGTTTTTTCTTTGGCAGTTTCCCATCATTGTATCACCAATGAAATGACACTGGGGGCAGTTGTTACCAGCTGTACCCAGAACCTCAGCTGGCACATCTGGATCAGAAGGTCCACCATTTGTTATTTTCAGCTAAACATGTCTCCTGCAGCAGGTTTGGCCTTGATCCATGATGACCTGAGCAATTGTACCTCCCAGTGGTGTCAGTGGCTTTGCTAATGCCCAGTAGCATCCTTCTGGTGAGGAGAGCAGGCAGTGCCTCCTGTGTGGCTGTGTGTGTGGCCTCTGTGTGGCTCCGTGGCTCCACGTCCCAGAGGGGATCCTCAGCTGGCCCAGCTGCAGGGCTGTCTTTGGGAAAGCTGTCTCTTTTCTCAGCAATCTGTGTCCATGCCCTCCCACCCCATCCTGGCCCAGAAGAAGGAGACAATGGTGGTAAAGGAGCTTTACCTTTCTGGTCACAGTAGTGGCAGTCACAGAGAGAAGGAATTCCACGCTGTGATTTCTGGTCCTTTGAGTCATGTTAATTAATATTGTTATTGCCATTTTCAGTGGGCTAGTGTGGAAAGTCATTCCCATAGCACTGAATCATGATATCCATGCATGTCCTTGATAACAGGTTGTGTCACTTCATGAATGGGCAGCTGGGCGGACTTGGCTCTTCCTGTGTCTGGGGTCAGGGCGTGCACCACAGCCACAGCAGCTGTAGCAGCAGCAACTGCAGGCAATGATGGTGAGCACCAGCACAGTAACTGGGAAGAGAAACAAAGGATATTGCTTCAGAGCATAGGAATAATCCCTGCAGAGTAATCCTATGTCTCCTCCAAGTTGTTTGGTGAGCAGCAAAATGAACAAAGCCTGGTTTCTTGAGAATTTTTTTTTGCCCTATATCCCCATCTTCCTCGCCCTAAGTTCCTGCTCCTTTTTATTGGTTTTCCATTTAATCTGGACAATCATTACCAGGCATTTCAAGACTTTAAGAGCTACATTCCAAACCCTGTGAGGGTTTCCTCACACACTTAATGGGCTGTTGTTTGGGAGCTGACATGCAGTACCTAAGCATACCTATGTGCCTGGAAAGGATGAAAACCCAACTTTGGATTTTTGAGTAACCAAACTCAAAGGAGTTTGAATTTGAGGAGAATTTCTGAAGAGTGAGTTCAGAATACTCTTTAAGCATAGAGACTCATGACTGGGTTGGCTTTACTTTTCTATATTTAGCTTGAAAAGATAAGATACTTCAAATGCAGGGGTTCGTTTCACAGAACAGTGGGCCAGCTTACTGTCCTCTACTCTAGCCAGGATGATTGGTGTTGGCAGGGATGTGTTAGTTTATCTGGAGTAGAAAAGGATGACATGTTCCATCCTGCAGACCTTGTAAGAGTGTGAGCATGCCTCTTTGTGTGCACGTGTTCCTTTAAAGCCTGGACCTGGGCTGCCAGGTAACCAGACCTGTGGGGAACCAGGTGTAGGTATGAACTAAATAAAGCAGCAGGTGTGACTGTGAATTCCAGCCCAGGGAGGAGTGTCCAGCTGTATACACACCCTTCCTTTTGGCCAGGAGCAAGCCCTGTCTTTGAGGAGAAGGGCCTGTCTTCCTTCCTGCTTGTCTTCCCATTGTATAAACAAACTTCATGCCCCTTGATCCAGCAGTTCTCTGTTATTCCTTCCATGTCATCCCCACAAAGAGCAGCAGAAGGGATCTTGCCATTACCAGAGGAGAATAAATAGGCTCATCTGAAGCATATTGGCTTCCACTGAGCCAATAAAGGAATGACACTCTGAGTCTCTCAAGTGTCTTCTGTGGCAGGGAGATGCTCTAATACCATTTGTCATAACCTGTCTCCTATGCATGAAAACATTACAGCAGCTCTGGATTGGTTAAAATATTGCTGCTTTAACTAATGTTTAAAATGGGAGCTTTGGGGAAAGCTGTACTGTTGCCTGTCATGCCCTGCAATCATGTAGGGGTACATGCTGAGTGTTAAAAAATTACCTAGGAATTAACCTGGGCCTTAGAGCACAGCCTAGAAAACAACAGCCAACACCACCAACCCACCTACACATCCTGTGGAGCAAGTTGCCCCCATAGGAGAGGAGAGAAATTCTGACACCCCTTTGCCTCCACCCACAAACTCACCAATAAACAGAAGAACCACACAAAAGCTGGCAATCTCCACTGGCTCAGCCTTGGGCAGTTTCTGGAGCTTAAGGAGAAACTTCTCACCAATGTCTTGAATTTCCTTCAGAAAGCCTTCAGAAGACATTCTGCCACAACCTCTCCAGGCTTTATGCTGCGGGAGAACCAAACAGAGAATAAACCTTTACACTGACTAACGCTAGGGAGCTGCCAGCCTTCTTATACAGCTGGTGATCACAAGGAAAACAAGTTTATCTGGTCTCAGTCCTTGTTCCCACTAGGTAAGGTGGAGGACTATTAATTGTCTACATGTTCTGGCACTGTTTTTATTTCAAAATCCAGCTTCAAGGGTGTTTTTGTCAACTGCACTGTTAAGCAAAGTCCAAACAGTGTTTCTTCCACAAGGACACTTTTTCCAGCAGGCACTGAGTTAGACTGGACAGTGCCTGCCCTTGGCCCTCACCCAATCAAAGTACTTTTTTTTCCAGTTGTGCTAACTTGTCCTTCCAGAAACAAATGCAATTCTACCCCAACTTGAATTCTGAATGCTGAACTCCACTGTACATAGTCTTCAGTTTTTTCTTACTGAATAACACAAAATACATTTGTGGCTGCTGTCCCTTGAAGGCTTCTTGCACTTTGAGCTACAGAAACACCTTTCAAAAACAAGGATATTTACCTCAACTCCTCAATACAATAGCACTAATAATGTTTTATTAACCAGTTTTACTGTATGTGTATGTGATAAAGTTCAAGTCTGCATTCACTAGGCACAGCTGGATGCTTTTCAAATTCTTACAGATTAATGCAATTTTATAAAGAAAGCTAAATTTAGCAGGTTTCTTTTCCTTTTAAGCCACTGAGCAATATATGAATTGAACAATGGATTCGACCCATCACTGCTGATGATGAGCAAAGCAAAAACCCCTGGATCTGTCAGGGAGATATCTCCCTTGTGGAGCTAATCCCTCCTGCCCTGCTCAGTAATCTTAGGCCTTCTTTATTCTCCAAGTGATCATCAGGAGCTATTGTTACTGAAAATATTATTAGTCTAGCTAAAGTTAAGTGCCTCAGTTTTGTCACTAGTATTTGCTGTTCTTTTACCCCATGAGCAAGATTTTGGAAGGCATTGCAACAAACTAGCTGGCATGAGACCTGTGGATCTTCAAATTTTGCTTCAGTCAGGAACTGGAATTGGGTATTTTTGAGAAATATCCACAGTTCCACCTAAAACAAGTGTTTGGACAGGTCAACAATTGAATGGGTTATAACTCTTATTTTATTATTATATCAAAATGTACTGATTTGTGTGTGTTTTAACAGTCAACACTGGGTTTAGGGACTTGAACACTGCAATTTAATGTCTTGATCTTGGTGATAACACAAAGCCAAGTGACCAAGACAGCACTTCCAAAACAAACCAGCTAGTTCCTTATTGCACATCTGGCTTGGTTCTCAAACAAATGGATGCTTGGAGTTCAGTTTTTCTAAACACACTGAGGACAGAGAGACCTTGGCTGTTGCTTTGCATGCTGGGCTTAAGTACTACAGTGCCAAGTTAAATTAGTTTTGTATGTTTATGCAATTCAAAAAGGGTTTTCTTTGTTCTTTTAAATCCAAGTTAAGGAATAAAAATCGGAACCAGCTGGTTTCTTAGAAATGGGGGTGGATGGAAAATCTACATCCACAGAAAGATTGCTGTGCAACTTAGGAAGGAGGCAGAGCTGTGGTCTTTTGGCCTGAAAAGGTCACTTTTGAGACTAGGGTTAAACACTTCTTTCCAGATGACTGCATACCCCAAGTGAGCTGGTCCAGAAATGGCCGGTTTATCCTTAGTGCTGCAGGATTCTGTGTCAGCAGGTTTTCAATTTTGTTTCCATTCCAAGAGATGGTGCAGGAGGCAGAGGTGGTTTGTGTTTTGTGTTCTTGGCTCTAGAAGAAAAAAATTCAAAAAATAAAATTTCTGGCTCTAACATTGTGAAAATGTTTGTTCCCTTTGGAGGTGTTTCTGCCTGTCCAGAAGCTCTCCTCCTTCACAGGGAATTTGCTGTAAACTTCCATGCCATGCTTTGGGCTTGCACCAGAAGCAACAGGTGTGAGAACCAGGTTTGTGAAGTTTGGTTATACAGAGTAAAATTACTGATCAGGATTGTAGAACTCCATGTGGATTAGCAAAGTGCTTAGAGGAAAATTATAAAGCCTGTCTCTGTAATGGACATTCCTCTCTGCCCATGGTACCTGATCTGGAGCTAAGTGAAGGAGTTTTTATTCTAAAACTTGCAAGGAATGTTGCTTGTTTACCTTGGTCTGAGTTACATCAGGGACAAAGTTTGATGGTGGTGGTGCAGTCTCCAACCTGTGAGGAAGCAAATGTTTTTCTGCTTGACTGCACTTTCTGCTGCTTCCAAGGGCTCTCTGCTTTGGGATTTCTGCTTCTGCAGCAAGGCAAAAGGGTGAAGAATAAAGTAATTCTTAAAGGAACAAAGTAAAACTCCCCCAAGTAAGCCAGTTACATTAATGGACTTCTGTATGTTGCATTCTACTTGTGATGTAAAATCTTTGTTGTGGACTGGTTTTGGTGTGACCTTTTCACAACTGATTTCAGTGGAACTAAGATTTTACCCTTGAGATTAGCACAAGGATAAGGATAATGTGATTTAAACCAGTTGTCTTATGCATCTGCCTCATTTACAACACAAAGGTGGTGACATTAATTACAATAACAGAGTGGAGCTGTGAGAATTAATTCCTTTTGTTTTATTATATTGTGTTCAAATAAGCTTCCAGTCACCAACAGTAGTAAAGGCCAGGTGGTGGAGGATATTCAGTTGAAGCAGTGTGATGATTATTATTAAAACAGGGAAGTCTTAAGGTTGTAGGCCTTAACTGACAGTTTACTTTCTAGGCCTGGAGTGCTGTTTTAGAGCCTGGAAGAGCCACTCAAGTTACTACCTCAGAGATTCTCAGGGGTTTGGAGCAAACATAATTGTCTGCCAGTGTTTTCCTCAGTTGGGAATTTCTTCTTGCTCATCATCCTTCCTCAAAACTTCACCCAGTGAGGATGGGAACCCTCCAGAGCAGAGGAGACTTGGCTGTAGGGCAGCAGAGCTGATGGAACTCATCCATGTTATGGAAAAAATCCTGAATGACCACAGTGCAATGTGGTCTTCATAACATGTTGTCAGGCTGAAGTCAGGAAATTCTGCTCCACAGTTGTAGTTAGGGCTCACATGAAGTGAAAATCAGATAAGGAGAGGCAAGATAAGAATCTCACATAGGAAAGAAAGCAACACAATGTTTTTTGGCAGGCAGTTTGTGACATCCTGCTGGGATGGGGTAGCAGGCTGATATTCATGCTTTTGACTTAAGAAATAACTCATCTAATCAATGATGCCAGTGGAACTAGACAATCAAACCTTTCTGCCCTCCTCTAATGTTGCAAGGCCCAGCAGGGGGGAGGGAATAAAACAAATCATTTAATTTGGGTTTATATGGTTTTGATGAAAAAAAAGGCCCATTCTGCCATGTGCCATGAGTTATTAGCCTTGGTTGAAAGGACAGAGCACAGAAATGATGCAGGGGAATGGCAAACAGCTGCAGGTGTGCTGCTCAGCTGCAAGGATTACATGACCCTGTAAAACCAAAGTGCATGTCCTGTGTTTAGGACTTAAATAGATTTAGATTCCCAGAAAGCACTAATGCAGATTCATCTTGCTGTGCCCACTGAAGAAAGCTGTGAAAATTGCCATAATGGCACTGAAATTATCTTTCTGAGTTGTTTTAATGGACTCATGCCATGCTGAAGCACTCAAAGAAGTTGGCTGCTCAGTCCTTTGGAGAATAAAGCCATTAAAAAGCCTCAATCTAGACAGTCAAGAGAAAAGCCTCCATCAAGGTTCCTTTTTGCTGTGAACTGCCTGTATATGGAGGCTTCTTTTTCCAAGAAAAAGAGCTTTGGGGTGACCATGTACAGTGGGGTCTGACATCCCTGTGTCTGCCTGAAGCTGGTGAGGCTGCTGTGAGTCTTTTAGAATTGCTGTACATTGATCAGGGTTTTTTGGTCTGTCCTGAGCTGTGTGTGGACACAGCTGCATCCAAAGGTGAACTGTAGGGAGTGGGTGAGCTGAAATTTACTGCTGAGAATGAGACACTTGTTTACACATAGCCCTGGGGGTATTTGAGCAGCCTTTTTTAGTGCAAAAGGCACAAATTTAAGTTTGTGGTTTAGCCCTA
This sequence comes from Illadopsis cleaveri, assembly GCA_013399915.1. Taxonomy (NCBI): domain Eukaryota; kingdom Metazoa; phylum Chordata; class Aves; order Passeriformes; family Timaliidae; genus Illadopsis; species Illadopsis cleaveri. Next base: position 316,504 of record VXBB01006443.1, on the reverse strand, counting down.
GGACTGAAACTTAGTAAATACAGGCAGTCTCCCTGGCCTGCCAGTGATGCTCCCTGGTTATGTGACTTTAGGTAAGTAATCACATCCCACTGTTGGGTGACTTCATCTCTGCAAGACAGACACATCACGGAACCACATCAGAGCTTTGTTTGTTAATTGTTGTGTGTCCAAGTTTCCAGCATGCTTGGGAATCTTTAGATAGAAAGGCAACAAGTCCCTGGTTTTGCTGCAGTTACAAACTGAACTGGCCATTGTTTTGCTCAGTACTTACACTTGGTTCACTGAGCCTGTTTAGGATGGATGTAGATGAAAGTGTGGTTTCCACTCTTGTTTGCTTCTAACCCACCCATGCTCCTCAGACTGCTCTTGCCATGATCCTGATCCATTGATTTTACTGTGCTTGCATGGGCTTGTTGCTTTAGTAACCTAAAAGTGGAGATAAAGCTTTGGAGGGGGGACTTGGGGGGGAACAAGAAGCTGCCAATGCCTCTAGTCCTAATGCAGCAAGTCCCAGTGACGATGAGTTGGATCCCCTCCACTGCCCACAGCAAGAGTGCTCCAGAGACCTAACAAAGCAGAACCTTCCTGATGTTCCCATCAAGTAGAATGCCATGGCAACATTCTCATTACAACCTTGGCTCTTCCTTGAGACTGTGAAGAAGCAAATGTTGTGTTGTTCTTACTCAGACAAGTCCAGTAAGCTGGTTGAAATTGGACCTGCACAGGGATGGGAAGCCTGTATGGATTGTGGGGGCTTATCTGGTGGGAAATCTTACAAGTCAAGCCCAACCTCATGGAAGGAGGGTGCTGAGCAGCCAAAGGGGAGGGGATGCTTTTTATTCTGGTCTAAAACTCTAAAATAAGCTCTGACTGTACTTGGCCATGTTCTAAAGAACATGAAGGCTTGGCCAGTTTCAAAACATACCAGCTTTGTTCTTGGTCCCTGAAATGTCCTTCTGATTTTATATGGATAAGGTCTGCAGTGCTTCCTGTTCTCAAACAATGCTGGGTTGCTAGGTGTGCCTACAGTGTGGATGCATTTTGGTATAACATGTCATAATTCCTACATGATTGTTTATTGTTCTAAGCTTTTAGTGTACTGCTGAGATGAAAAGGGCCATAGAAATGCAGTTGTATTATCAGTGCATGGTTTTCCCTCATCATTGTTAATGCAGTGTTTGCTGTCATGACTGTAGTTGACCAGCCATGTGAATCTTAACTATAGTTCAGACAAGCCCATTTTCCTTAAAACAGGAGTGCACTGAGTCAGACAGACCTATAATTCATTCCCAAGCAGATGAAAATAGTTTCCAGTATCAAGAGAATTCAGCCCTTTAACAGCACACACCCAAACTGGTAAATTGTAGCTCAATACCATGGGAGAAAAGCTGGGACTTTGTCAGTTGGTTTGGAACAGAAGGCCACACATTCCTGAGATTTTAAAGCTGCCCTGCCTGGGTCACCCTTTGGCTGGAATACCCTGTCATCTCCACCACTCACTGTTTGGAGATGGCTTTTGAGGTAACACTGTAAATGTGTCTTCTCTTCCCTACAACCTAATATTAGACTAATGTAAAAAGGCACTGAATTCCCAGTTTCAGTAGTAGAGGTACCCACAGGGGCACCGAGCTGGGAGTCTTTACACCTCTGCAGAGCACCCTGGTTTTCTCCAGTCCATCCCACAAAGACGTCCACAAAACCCCATGAGATAATTCCTCACTACTAGAAACTTTTTAAGTGGGGAACCAAAACACTGAGCCACCCAATGAAAGGAAAAGGTCAATTTTAAAAATAAACCTGCAGCTCTTCTACAAGAGAACTTTTTTTAGGGTTGGTGATGCTTGAATCTAGTCTGAAAGTCTATTCTAATATTAGCAAAATATCCATTTCCCAGGAAGCTGACTGAGAGGTAGTTGTGTGCCTGTGAAAGCCTTTCAGTGACTTAACAAACATAGTGGGATCTATCAGTAGTTGGTGTTTGAGGTCCAGCATCTGGAGGTCCTGAGAGTGCTGGGAACTCCTCCACCTTTTAACAGCCACCTCTGTGCCCTGTCCTTGATCTCACATCTACAAGTCTAATCAATTACATGCATTTTTGAGTTTTTTGAAATATCCTGGACTAATCCTAGTAAAGGTGCCACTGGGGCATAGGAACTCAAAACCAAAATCTGCAGCAGCTGCTGCCTCAGAAGGAATTGTTTGGAACCTCATCAGCTGTGGCTGTATGGGGTAATGGGGAGAGCCTGCAGGGAGGTGTGGGGTGGGTGCTGCTCCCTGCCCCCAGCTCTCTCCCAGCCCCTCACACTCCCTGCTATCCAGTGGGTGCCTCTGGCCCACTGCAGGCTCTGTGATCAAATGGTTGTCTTACAGAGAGGAGCTACTTTATCTAACTTGGATTATTTTGTACCTTCATTCCCACAAGCACCGTTGGTTGCAGTCAGGCTGAGGCCCGTGCACTGTGACAGCTGTAACACAAGCCATGTCCTGCTGCTTTTATCCAGACATATGTTTCACGTTGCTGTGCCTCTCCCCCCACACATGAACAGCATGGCTGCAGCTGAACGAGCCCCCAGCCAAACCCATTAAGATTTTCTTTTGGCCAGGAAAATTTGGCACGTTTCTCTACCTCCTTCCCTCCCTTGCCCTTCTCCCCTCACTCCTCCCTCTTTTTTTTTTTTCTTTTTGGTCTTGTTGTTTCCATAAACTTTGCTTTTTCACATGCCTTATTTAAGAAACTATCTTAACTGCAACAACCAACCTACAGAGACTCTCCAGTAGCAGGGTGGAAACTTCCCTCAATTCCCTTGAGCCTTAGGCCTCCCTCTGAGGTGTGTGGATCTGAACTACTACATCTCCTCGCTCAAGCAGTTCCAATTCCATGTTTGTACAACACACAGGTCAGAAAGACCTGCTCTCCATTCCTAGTTAATGGGAATGGAGAGAAGTGGAAATACCTGATCCTTAACATTCCTCCCTACAGGCACGTGTAGGATTGGGAAGACCTCTTTCTGTGAGAATTGGCTTTCTGCTCCTATTTGTAAACAGCTGACTGCCCATGCGCCTCCTGGCAGAGGCAGAGGGGTCCCAGCTCAGTGCAGGGAGCTGCAGCAGCTTCCAAACAGAGAAGTCAGCATCAGATGGCAGAAAATGTGGATTTATATGGCTCTGTTACCAGCCTCTCTTCCTGTACTCAACAGCAAAATGGAGATGGGAGCGCAGGTGGTGGAACACCTCTGTAAAACCAACGCTTGGACACAATGGCTAAAATGTCTTTTTCAACCTAAATGATTCTGTATTGTATAATTTAATGTATTTAGGTGATCCTTTACCTCTTCCTTCCCTTCTCACTGCATTCAGACTTGACGGTCTGGTTACTGTAAACCATGAGCCGTGTATGTGCATGAGCGTGTCTCTCAGAGCAGTGGGTTCCCATGCTGCTTTGAACACTCAGCCAGCATCTGTGCCTGATACACTAGCTGAATTCTTCTTCTTTTTAAAATGTTCTCATTAGAAACTGTGTTAAATCTTTCCGTTTATTTCTATTGGACACAGATGCTCAACGTGCACAATGTGCTAGTTCCCCGACCAGGGTTTGTTTTCTAAGCGCTCTCTGCTTCAGGATTTGGGGGATAAAACTTAGCTGGGAGGAGCTCCGGGGAAAGCTGTGGCTGGCACCCGCCGGGTTTCATACGCGCCTGCCTGTGCTGCCAGCTCCTCGCTAAAGGCACGCACAGCCTCGGACCCAGCTGCCTTGTCCACACCGACTATTTCTGTATCAGGTCACCAGCTTATCAGGACACACGTTCTGTAAGAACACAGAAACCCGAGCAGCCTGCCTTTGTCACCGGCAGAGGAGTTGCAGAGTCCCGCTCGGGCTCGGAGCTCTTTTGTTACAGGGCGGCTGCGGCGCAGCTCTCCGCAATCCCATTAAAAGCTTTTCTCCTGCCACCTTCGCTCCTCGGTGTCCCTGGCAAGCAAATTCAGCCTCCCAAGCTCTGCCTCCACGGCTCACCGAGCAGGGGGAGCTCCCCAGGCTCCAGCCCCTCGCTAAGCAGCGGAGGGTGCCGCGCCTGACCGAACAGCAGCGATAGCTCAGCCTTACCCCGACCGCGAGCTCTTCTTCTCCTTTTGTTTTTCTTTCCGTCTTCTTAAAACTTTCACGTCATCTCTCCTCTCATCATGTCTTGCGGCTCTCTGCTCGTCTGCTCGCTCCTCGCTCGCTCCTCTCCGCTCGGCTGCTGACAGCCAGCTGTTGTCTCTGCCTTTTTTTTTTTTTTTTTTTTTGTTGCTGGTTGTCCTGGAGATGCGAAGTTTCGTGTTACATGTGTGCCAAAGAGGGAGGGAGGGGAGCCACCGCAGGCTGAGCCGGAGCCGGTGCCAGCTCCCCGGGGCGCCCCAGGGCCGGCACTTGTTGCTGGCTGCCACTGTGCATCTCCTCCGAGAGAGGAGTTTCTTCTTTACCTTTTAATGACGGCTTTTTCTGGCCTGAGACTTGAATCGATTCCCTGCCTGCGATAGTTTGGGGCAATGTTAAAGCAAATAACTTTTCTTTATGCTGCCCAGTTTCCTTCCGGCTCCCGGGGGAAGGAGCTTTTTTCTCTTGTGTTCATTGAAGGGGTAGAGCAAGTACTCACAAGGACAGTGCAGCACTGTAAGAGACCTGCTACGGACAGGGCAGCAGGGACAACGCTGGGACCGTGAATTTGATGCTGGGATGGTGAATTTGCTCCGTGCCCTTGGCCAAGTCATTTACTCTCTTGATGCTGATTTTTTCACTTTTTCTATTCTGGACAGAGATGACTGTCACTGTCTTGTCTCAGAGGGTGAAGCTCAGGTGATGCTGAAAGGACACAGTCCTTCAGAGTGGTGCAAAATTAGAAGTTCCCATCAACCTCATGACTTGCTCTTCTGTTTGATAAAGCTCGTTAAGTGGCTTTGGCTTGACAACTGCATAACTAATTTGCCGTCATATGTTTTTTATCTTTTTTAACCCTTTCACTTCACATTATTCCAAGACTGGCTGAGTTGTTTATTTCAGGGAGCATTTCTGATGAGGCTCTGTACTCTTTGGCTTATACAATGGAATGCTTTTTTCCTGGTGTTTTTTGGGAGAGGCAGAGCTTCTTTTGGGATATGTGACTTTGCTTCTTTTCTCTAGCAGTCCATCTGCTTCTCCTAATTGCAGGAATAGAGCTCCTGTTTTATGTGGTGTATAAAACAAAGACTGTCAAAACGACACAGGTGCAGACGGCTTTGTGGTCAGTTTAGCACTTTCCTGAAATGCATTGCTGCAGACAAAAATGTGTTAATGAACCTCGTTATTTGCTCTTCATCCCGTTCCATAATGTCAGATGGGGAGGGGGGGAGGGGATGTCTAAAATGACATAATGATTTTGTTTAGACATTTTAAAGACCAATGGTCAGTTCATACGTACTCTTTTTGAAGGGTGAGTGGAGACAAATAATACAGTTGCATATTTAGAAGATGAAATAATTTTAGGACATGTATAATAATACAAATTACCATTAATTTATGTAAATCATCTCCATCTCGTGGGCATTAGTCAGGTATTGGTGTGACTGGGGAAGCTTTCCCCTCACATGTTAATGCATAACCAACTATTTTCAGGAACTCTTGGGTTAAGCGTTAATCCAGTGATTAACCCCAGCATCCCTGTCGGTAATTTTGTTTTTTGCCTTTTGACCTTAATTACAAGCTTGCAGTTTTAGTTTTGCAACTGAATTTCCGTTATGGCCCAACTCCTGAACACCCTTGGCTAAAGTGGGGCTGTGGCCCCAATCTGAGGGATTGTTCAGGAAGAAAAAGGCAGTTACAGGAGGCTAGGTGGAAAGGGCTTGGCTTTACAAGCCTGATGGGTTAGAAACTGGAACTCTAAATTCCAGTGAGCTCACAGCTGATCTCTCCTTCCACCAAAGCCCTCCCCTGGGGCATCTAAAGGACCGAGGTGTGTGAGGCTGTCCCTCCCCAGCATAAGCCTGGGAGTGGGGAGAGGGCTTGTCCCTCACTGAATGCCTGAGTTAACTCTAACACAGATCAGTGCGTGCGAGGGGAAGAGACACGGACTAATGAGAATGCCTGCCTGTTTTCTTTTGGGGAAACAAAAAGCTGACTTGCAGCTCGCTGACATTTCTATAGTCACGTTGCATTGGCAAGCCAGGCAGCACCAGTAGTTCTTTTGGAAAGGCAGGACAAGGGGGCCGAATGTGTTGCCCCCATCCCAGTCCCCCCACCCTTCCCCTCCATGTGAAAGGAGCTCTTTGAGTGCCGGAGCAGAGTGAGTCAGTGTGGCTCTGCAGGGGGATATAAAGGCAGCTTTGTCGGAGCCCTCTCCAGGCTTTGGTGCCCTGCACGATGCAGACACCCTGCTGCAGCCCCTTACCTGAGCACTGCCAGCTCCCTGGCACTTCAGCACAGTCAGGTCACTGCTGGGGGACAGGAACCTGTGACCTGCTGCTGTGCTGCCTTCCAGATCAACCTCCCAGGCCGTGGGAACGAGTGAGCCAGCAGCCACTGCAGCCCCTTGTGGGGTTTGTTTGGGATGCTTTGGTAACATGCAGTTGTGTTCCCCCCAGACACACACAGAACAAGTGAAGAAGAAAACGGTGTTTGTTAGATCTCTGGCAAGTTCTGACATGCCTTAAAGGGTTTAGAATAAGAGTAAATTAGATGCTCACTCTCTTACTTTTCCCCTCTGTGACTCCCTTTTTGCAGATGAAGTTGGTAAGCCTGCTAGGGCACACCTTGGTAGAGAAGAAAAATTTCCACCTTGTTCTTCCTTGTAGTAAAATAATTTTCTTCTAAAATAACTTTTGTTCCCACTTGGCTGCAGGATTTGATCTCTAAATGCCCGATGAAGTGAATATTTTCATATATTTATTATCAGCATTTCGACTAACGCACAACCAGCCACCTCTGCTGTGAAATTTTAGTTTTAAAAAGCTCCTCTAAATTCTTAAAAGAAAGGAGGAAAGTAACTGCCTGATCATTCTTTGGCAAAATCTGTGTATTCCCTAGTTTAAGTTAGGGAGTGTTTTAGAAGACAAATTGCTTCCTGCCTGTATTGCCAGTGAGCATATTGTCACCAAATTCTTTTTTATGCACCCCAAAACACTGATGCCTGCCAAAAATATTTTGAAAATTTCTGGAAGAATCTAATCATCTTCACATGGCTGGTTTGCTAATCCTGGTAAACTGGTTGTGCAATCCTGTGTGAGTAAATGGACTGGTTTTCATGCATGTAGGACTCTACCCAAACTTTGGGTGCTGATCTGGAGCATGTGTGAGCCCATCAAGATCCAGGCTGTGTTATCTGAATGGTGCTCCCTTGTGACCTCACTCTGGACCCTATTTCTGGGACTTGCTTTACATTCCTGTGTCTTCAAATATATATTTCTTCACCTTCAAATCACAAATAATAAACCTAAAAGCTCTTCAGTGTGATATACAAGTCTACCCTGAGGTGTAGTGATCAGTGGGGCCTCTTCACCTACAGCCATCATGATAGGATGTGGAATATATTTAGCCAATGATACAGAATTAATGACTGTATATTTCATCAACTGCTCCCTTTGCAGATCTCAAAGATCTGAAAGGGTTTAGCAGAAGAGATTAGCATTGATTTTTTTTTTACATATGGGGGAAGTGGAGGCAGAGAGACTTTAAGCAAGGTGCCAGGAACAGAGCCCTAATTCTGCTCCAGGGATTAAACCCTGCGATTCCTGCTGGAATAGACATTCTCTGTGCAAAAACAAGACTCGAATCTTTATCTAAGGACACCCTGCATATGGAGGGTGGAGTTTTTGTGGATAGGAGTGATGACCAGATGATTTTGCCTTGTGTTTCCAAGCTGCCGCCACGCTGCCATAGCGAAGTACTTCGGCGACGTCACCCCACCTTGCAACAAGTGCTGTGACTTCTGCAAGAACCCAGGGGCAGTGAAAAGGCAACTGGAGGCACTGGAACGCTGCAGCAACAGCTGGAGCAAAACCTGCATCGGGCCCACGGGATCCTCCTGGGATAGATACGACCCAGAGCTGTATGAGGGCGGGAGGAGAGGCTGCAAAGGCTTCAGCAGGTCTGTACCAGAGATGTTACACTCATCTCATAGGAGCCATCAGAGAAAAGAGCATCTACCAGCTGTAGGCCCAGCCACTCCTATTTTCAGCACATGTTTCTGTGTGGATGGTATTTTCCTGTAACTTTCTGGCAGCAGCAGCTGGAATTTCATTTTCCACACGCTTTGGCAGCCTCATTCACATTCATGTTCCAGAGAACCAAAAGCTGTTTTGACAAAGCTCAGAATTGCCCTGCACAATGTAATTGGCTCAAGAAACTAGCCTGAAATTTTTGAAAGCAGCAAGTGGGCTCAGCCTGTTCATAGGTACAAGGATCAAAAATGTTTAAAGTTGAGACCAAGATGACATGGTCCAGAGTTCCTTCCTGATTTAACACAACTGTCTGTGGGCCAGTAGGCCAGGGGCCACTGACAGGACTTAGTCACCACACAGGATGTTATGAAGTGCCAGTGTCAGACTGCAGATTGCTGCATTTTCCTATCAGGCTGGCAGCAAAAGGAAGATGTGCAGTGGGTAACATGATGAATTCTGTAAAATGCTTGGCAGTGTGGAGGTGATAACTTGTCTTTCCCCTTGTTCCCTGGCAGAGCTGCAGGGATTGTGCAGCTGTGTCAGGATGAAGTTTCTCTGCTGGCACTGCCCAGTGCTGTAGGCTGGCCAGGCCCTCTGTTTTACCTTAAAAAGCTTGAGATTGGTACCTTTGTTCTTTGGCCAAGTCCTGCTGAGTAAGAGGAAACCAGGACTTGTGACCTAAGCCTGTGTTTGGTCTCAGGACCTGAGAAGTCACAGCCAATGCTGTTGTAACAGAACAGTGTTTTCCACTTGGTTTATTGAACCTTTCCATAATCTGATTGTAGTTTTGCCTTGGAAGTTGTAATAGTCAGCAGCTCTAAAGCTCAGATTTGTGATACCTGTATGTTTGGCAGCTGCGGGAGGCAGTGAACTCCTGGGCTACATCTGGTGAGCATCAGCTGCTGCATTTCAGTGTATTAGAGACGGGGATTTCATTTATTGCAGCAGCCTGTGAACAAGTGAGGCTGAGGAATGGATGTTGTGCCCTCTACTCCTAGAGCAGGAGGGACTGACAGATGGGGTACATGACATGGATCTGGCAGAGCTTCTGAAATGGAGCCCTCCCATTCTCAGGGCACTAAGTACATGCTCTTAGTTCATGCCACTGCCTACTAGTTTATGGGATTAACAAATGCTGTGAATTTTTGGAGTTCACTCAACTGCTGTCCTGGTTGGGGAATGGTGGAGATATTCAAAGTGAAGACATGTTCAAAAAGGATGTGGGATGCATCACTGGGGTGGCTTCCCAAACTTAGCCCCCAGTTAATGCTGCAGTTGCAGAAATGTTTGTTCCTCTTGCTTTCCTGCCTTACCCAGGTATGATGAAGAGGGCAGTGGGAATTGGGAGGAAGAAAATGAGGAGCGTCGGAAACGGGAGTGGGACAACTTCTACAAGAAACAGATGAGTCTGCGCAAAGTGAGTTGGGTCAGTTTTTCAGGGATGCACAGAGGGTTTGCTGTGAGCTTGTCTGACAGCCATAAAGGCTTCCTGGCACTGATGACACTAAATTATTTCATCTTGGTGTTGCTTGTTGTCTTTCACTTCTTGTACCTCTGCTTTTGCTGGGCCAGTCCCATAACAGGAAGAAATGCAGCTTATTCATGTGCTGGTTTCTCTGCAGTGCTAAGCAAGAGGAGCCTGTTGGTTTTAATGCCCGTGGTAGTAGTAGAAACAGATTTTACCATTCAGCTTCTCTTAAATATTCCTATAGCAGAGGTGAACTTTTGGCTTTGATTCTCATTCCTTGTTTTCTTGGCCCTGTTTTGGCACTTACTCAATGCCTTTATAATTTCAATTTTCCCTGGAGCAGGGATATAAAACATGTCTTTTGTACTTCTAAATCTCCATGTGTGTAGTAGGAATGGAAATATTTGACTGATCTTTGTTTTCTTCCAGGGCAAAGAACCAGAAAAGGAAGATTTTGTTCCTCCAAGTAAATATCTTCTTTGATTTATAATGGGTTTTCTTTGGGAGAAGAAAGTCTTGTATTTTGCAGCTGCATGCAATTTGTACAGCATCACCACTGGAGGTATCAGTCCCTAGGCACACAGGTCAAGCTTTTGGCTGTGAAAACTTGGCTGGAGGAGATGGAGCACAGCTTAGCTTTGGTTGGGGTGAAGATATGGAATGCATCTTTCTGAAAAACATTTCCAAATAAGCAATAGAGAAGGAAAACTCTGTCTAACCTGACTTTGTAGTGTTGGCTATTTGTGCAGTGGTTATGCAGCAGCAGTAACAACAACAACAACAACAACAACAACAACAACAACAATAATAATAATAATAATAATAATAATAATAATGCTATAAGGAAACTGCTGAAAACCTTTGCTGTTTGTAACTGTGCTGCTTGGGGGCCTGTCTGGCACTGTTGCAAAAGAATACTTGATAGGTCAGGTTACTCTATCCAGCCTGATTTTTTTGGTTGATGTTGGAGCAGAAAAGATTTGAGTTTCCTAAGAGCCTTAAAGAAAGGTTTTCTGAGGTGGGAAGATTTTTGGAAAGCTGTTAGTCCTAAACTCTAAAGTAGATGTTCTCAATCAGAGAAAACATTCTCACTTTAGTTTCTGCCTACTCTTTTGGAGTGTCCAGATAGAAAGGGTGACCACAGTGTTCCTTGGGGTGACAATGCAGGGAGGAGAAAGCCAGGCAGTCCTGGACCTGCACTTCCCTGTGACAGCTGAGAGGTTCCCCATCAGCTTAGCCCTGCCATGGCTCCTTTCCCAAATTCCTCTCCTGTGGCAGGTGCAGACTGTCCCCTGAAGGATGCTGCCAGCAGGAGGATCTCCAAACTCACTGTGAAGGTAAGTGATGTTGCAAAGAACAACAAGGCTTCTGCCTGGCCTGTCCTTTACTCCTTCAGGGGTGGAAGTCTAAGGGGCACTGAGACTTCTGTAGAGCATGTCTGAGTATCCCATGTTCCCTAGGGCCGGGAACACTGCTTGAAGATGCTGGAAGAAGCTTTGAGCAACAACCAAAAGACTCCAGCAGCAGAAGGAAAATGGTATGAGGAAAACGGGGTGCATAGTGAGTCCCTTAACACAAGGCCTGCTCTTCCCTGAGCACAGTTACCATTCTCAGGGAATGGTGCTTTTTTAAGTTATTTTGTCCAAGGATGTAGTTTCACTTAGCAGCATCTTTCTGGCAGTGATGTTGAAGATCAGACCTGAGGATTCCTGTGGCGCTGTAATCAGTTTGATCCCAGGAGTGGCAGTTCTTCCCTATCCCACAAGATGGGGATAGTGTACTTCTGAAATGAGCAGCAGGCAAAAATCTTGATTTAAAACCGTTTTCATCACCCTTTCCATCCTCGATCACTCACCACTACATCCCTTAGGACTTAACTGAAAGTTATCACTTATTCTTGCACCCGAGGGAGTGGATTTCGTACTTTCTGGGAGATACTTAAGCATTAGTGTTCCCTTTGCAGATGCAGAAGTATGTCTTTGCCAGGAATCACCCCAGGCTGTGTTTCAGGTCAGACCCTGGTGCCTGTGCAGTGGAAATGGAATATGAAGCTTTCCGGAGCAGCAAAATGGCAAATTCCTACAAGGCAGCTGTGCTGAAGAAGGTGGGGACAAACAGCTACATCTGCTGCTCCCTGGCACGTGGGAGCTCCAGGGCAAACAGGGCAGAGTTTGTGTGGGGAAAAGTGAAAGACAAGCTCTGTTTTGCCTTGGGTATCTTAAAAATCTTCCTTCTTGATTTTGTTTCCAGGAGGGCCCAGAGTCACGTTGGGTTCACATCTTTGTTGGCTTTACAGGCTCTGAAAACCTACATAGCAGTGCAAGCTTATCCAGATATGTTCTAGCAATACAGGGATTTGGGAATTCCTCAGGCTGCTGCTGACACTAGAGAAGCCTTGGTTTAGGTTATCTGCCATCATTCTCTCTGAAGATGTTTCTGTTCTTGAGGCAGGTGCCTCTCCAGGGCAGACATTTGTTTTGTTACTATGGCTTTTAGTATGTACAAAGGCAGGAACACAAAAAGATTTTTGGCCATTAGAGAATATTTCTGTTCTTTTTTCAGGTGGCAGAAATCAATAAAGCCTCCAAAGAAGGGGAATTGTTCTCAGTCTTTGGGTCTGGAACAGGTGGTAACAGCAGTTTGGAAACAAAATCTGTGTCTCTAGCAGAAGGGGACTTTGTCCCTGCATCCCAGGTTCCCTCGGTGAGTACTGGTGGGATAGACAGGAGGGAATGGTGTGTTTTGTCTGTCTGCCTTTTTATAAATTTATTTTGTGTCCTTTCTGTGGGCACAACTGCATATTTCTATTGTAATTGCTTTTTCCTGTCTGTCACATTAATGAATATAATGTGTGTGCAGGCCACAGCGTAAATAAGTTCTTTCTCATCCTGCTCTATCCAAGGATGCTGCCTTGTTTTCTCATTGCTGGCCTAGGACTTCCACCTAATCCATTTCCCTCATGTCTCTGTTGATGGGTGTGATGATCAGTCAGATTTAGAGCCTCCCCCAGCTTACATCTGCCCAGACTGGTGCACTGCATGCAGAAACTCAGCTGCTTTCACTGGGCTGCACACAGGGATCTCACATCCAAAATTTCTTCTTCTTCCTGTCTCCCCAGTTCAAACCGAAGCGTGTGGGAGCAGGATTTCCAAAGAAATCCAGCTTGTTCCAGACAGCTTCAGAACTGCTGAAGATCCAGGAGGAGAGTGATGCAAAGCCTGTCAAAAAAGACTGTCCAAGTGGGCAAGACAACAGCTGCTACAGCCTGGACCTGGACACCAGAAACCCTGTTCTCCAGGGGGAAGAAACTGCAGCCAAAGCAGTGGGTGAGAGTGCAGGGGTAGAACTACACCCAGAAAAGAAGGGGCAGCAACCCAGTCCAGACACAAAAACTGCCCTTGGGGAGAGCCCTGCTAAGAAGTCCAAACTTAGCAAGAAGCAGCAACTGCTCGCAGAAGCAGCTAAAAAGGAATCACAGGACATTTCCAAATTCTTCTCCCTCCCCAAAGGTGGCTCTAAAGCCCAAAGCTGCAGCGCAGCAAAGGGAGATGGTTGTTCTGCAAGCACATTACCTCAGGTTTCTTCTGAAAGTGTGTGTCAAGAGAAACCAACACCTCAGGAAAACAAAGATGGCTCTGGAGATCTGACTGGCCAGGTCCAGGCAGAGAATAAAGAACTGAGAGAAACAGAAGTTGCACTGACTGAGAGAGGGGAGAATTCTAAGAGCCAGCAGGCTGCTGAATCTGAATTCCTTGAGGAAGAAATGGATGTGAAGTACAGGTAAAATCTCTACTTCTCTGCTCCCTGTGTTGTCCAGAGCCCCACCAGCCTTGTCCTGGAAACCTGCATGAGATCTCTGGGTGAGTGAGGGAGACTCTTGCTTTACCATGTAGTCTCATGGCCACTGACAGGTGAATGCAGAAATATTTTCACTGTGGAATGATTACAACTGGCCTTCTCTCCACTTTTCCCACTAGTGTTGCTGAAAATGTTGCAGAAACTGAGCTGCCTGTTGTTGGGGAAGGTGACAGTGGGAAGCGGCCAGGATCAGATGAGGTAAGACTTCAATGAATGCTGATTTCCTCTATTTCTTCTACTCATCTTGTGCCAAGTTTCTCTCTGGGAGTGACACTCCTGCTCTAAGAGTATCATCTATTTGGGGAGGGCCCAGCTTCAGCTGCTGCAGAAAGGAGAACCGCAGTGTGTTGCATTCCTGGTGTTTCCTTGCTGCCCTCTGGGCTGTGCCAGCACCTTGGGCTGCAGTGGAGAGCTCCCTCTCCACTGCTTTGTTCCCTCCTGTGTGCAACTCATGTGACTGTGCCCTTGCTGGTGACTTGCCTGGAATGAGTGTCTCCACCCCCTGAGATGTGTCACTCACTATAATTAGGGAGCTGCTTTCTCAAGGCAGGGTCATAAGCACAGGCCAGAAACACATGGGACCATTGGGAAGTGACCCCTGCTCACAGCCTGCCTTGCCATTCAGTCTCTGCTTCTGCATTTGGCAGCTGAGACTACCTGCCAGCTATCTCAGCAACACTGCAGTCTCCTTTCTCTTTCAAACTGAGCAGGAGTGTGGCTTTCCTGATGCAGCTGATTCTTCCTGAGGGGTGTATTCTCAGCTGACATCCTGAGAAATCTTTTCCAGTCAGTTTTCCTCTGTAGGACAGGGTCTAGCAGTTAGCTGCCCCAATAGGACCAAAGGGTAGTTCTAAATGTGGTATTCTTTAAAGGGTTTTTTTTCAAAGACCCTTTGTGTGGGAAATAGTGTCTGCACAGCAGGTTAAAAGGAGTTACAGAGATTCCTACTTGGTATTCACTGGAAGGAGAGGCTGCAGGATGCTGCAAAGACTCGTGTTCTTGGAAGGTGGTGGCTGCTTGGAAGGGCAGTGCTGCCACAGGAATTGGTAGGTTTGGTTTTCTTCTGTCCCCTCTCCAGGATATGGAAAGTCCTGCAAAAAAGCGGCTCCGGACAGCGGCAAAACCTTCAATTCTGACCCAGCCAGAGGGCAAAAGTGTTGGTTCAACAAAGAAGAAGGTGACTTTTGACTCAAACCTAGAACAGTGTGATAAAGAAGGAAGCAACAAGACCATACAGCCAGTGACCAAAGGCATGTCCCTCAGAGAGACTGCAGACATCGTTGTCAAGTATTTGACCCCATTCTACAAGGGGGGAAAATTTGCTTCCAAGGTAGGGTATAGCTCCAGGCCCTCTTTAGCTGAAGGAAAAATCATCTCTCTAGGGATCTGGGGCTCTGAGATGGGGGACATGATCTGGATCCTACCTTTTATTTCCAAGCTATGTTTTGGTATGTGCTGTTTTAGTGACTCCAGGTGCAGTGACTTCCCTCTCCCACAAAAGGGTTGGTGTGTGTTGGTTCCACACTTCCTTGTGATTGTTCATATTTTCACATTAAACCCTGGCACGTTTTTAACTCCCACCTGTGGAGTAGCAACAGCTCAGGTTCAGTGCTGGTGCAGTTTCCTTGCTGTGCCCTGCAAGGCAGGGTGTGTGTGCCTGGGCTTCTCCAGCACTGCAGGGCTGTGTCTGTGCAGTGTAGGAGTGGTTTGTGCTACAGCCAGTCTGTGCTAAGGGCAAGACAAACATGGAAACAGACTGGTGAGGTAACTGGTGGCTGCTTTCTGCTCTTTGTCTTCCCCAATGCTGCAGGATCTCTTCAAGGGCTTTGCCAGGCACCTGTCTCACTTACTGACCCAGGAGCAGAGCCCTGCCCGCAGGACAGGTGTGTGTGGGGTTATTTTAATGCCAGATGTGTTCATGGCTTTAGAAGGGGCAGATGTCTTAATTATCAACTCAAAAGATGGTGTTTCTCCTCTTGCAGTGAAGGAGGAAGCACAGAGACTCATCAAGGAGTTTTTCAAAACAAGGCTCAGGTGTGAGAGTGAGACGGACTGGGAGGAGCTGCAGAGCTCAGAGAGCTGATCCCTGCTGCTTTTGGCTCTTTCTTCCTGCAGCAGCACCACCAGGGGTTGTGGAAGAACTCAGCCATGGAGAATTTATGAGACTGGAGAAATTAGATTTATTTTTCTTTTCCCCACTGCATTTTTGCTCATTTCTGTCCTTAGGGACACACATTCCCAGGGAACAAGGTTTTTGAACTCATGGTGAATTTCCCCTGTAAATGGGGTGCTGAAACCCTCAAGGACCAAGAGGTGTGAAGTTGTACCTGCTGTGTTTGTTAGGGGCTGCTGCCTTGGATGTTCTGCACTGTCTCCAGTCTCTACTACCTGCAGCAATCTGGGCAGGACTCAGACTTTCCAGCTGGGACTCTGCTTTGGGATGGCACCTTGCTTTCTAAATGGCTCCTCCCCTTGCTCCCTCTCTCTTATTTCAGTGTCACCAATAGAAGCCTTATGCTACAAGTTCTCATGCTTTGCTCAGGGCTGCCAGTCACAAACTCAATGCTTGAGTTCCTGGATGGAATATTTTCTTTGGAAGGGCAGGGGAAGAGCATTTTGTAATTACCATGGAGGCAGTGCTTGCTTCCTAAAGGAGGAGAAACTCGGATTCTTTTTCTTTAAATGTGAACTTATTTAACTTTGTCCACTTCTGTCTGCCCTTTAATTTAAGTGGTGATACTCTTTCAGTATTAACCTCTGCAACACTTCCAGCCTTTGCTTGTAATCCCTAAAGCCATATTTGCTCCCTGTGTCTCACCAGAAGTCTGCAGTACAGGGGGCAGTGCTGCTGTTATAGCTGGGTACAGTTCTGCTGTGACCCTCAAACTGACACTGAGGTACCTCTGCTGCTACGTTTATATGGAACCTGAGCCTGATTCCCTGGCACAAGTCCTTCCTGTTGGATTTTTATTGGGTTCTGCCTCTATTCCATACCTACAGGGGCTGGTGGCCTCAGGCTCTAGTGCTGCCAGAGGAATGTGCAGCCTCAGAGGCTGCCCAGGGGTTTGGATCACTGTATTCCACAGATGTATTTTTTTAAATGTTCTGAAGGGTATATGCAGAACTGACAATAAAGCAATGTTACAACTGCTGTGGGTTGTTCCTGAAAGCTTTTTCTTACGACTCAGTCATGCAGACTGCCCAGAGGTACATTAAGCAGCACTCAAAGGGAAGCACCTGCCAGGGAAGATGCTGTAGTTCCCACTGGCATCAGCTCACCAGCAAAAGTCTAACTGTGCACCCTCAGATCTATCCCTCTTACCTGCCAGCAGTGAGAACATTTTCCTCAAGCTTTGCCCATTACATGCAGTTAAGTTTTCCCAGGTTATGTGTAAGGTCTATCATATCATATCATACCTTCAAAACATCTCTGTGCTTATTTTATTGGAATTTCCTAAAGGGCAGTTATTCCTCAGGTTATTAGGAGAGCTGTGGCAATAAAAATAAATATTTTTGTACAACCCAAAACACTTTAGTATAATACAAGTTCTGTTTGAAGATGCTTTCTCTATGGGCATGGAGCCATCATTGAAGTCTGACAGCTGCATGGCCATGACTGACTTCTTTATAGTAGAAGGAAGCATATGTATATAATTATATCAGTGAGAAATTAATTAACAATAAACTTCCTTACCATTGCAGCTCAGTCTGTGCCCCAGCATATGTGTTAATTGTGTGATTAACACTGATCTGCTTTTCAGTTAGGATGCTTTCTACACACTCCTGCTTCACAAATCCTGCAACAGGACCTCTGCATATCAATTCAGAGACAAATCTGGCTCCTGGAAAACACCAGCAGCCCATGCAGGCATTGCACAGCCTCAGCTGGGCATTGGGATACACAAATCTCTAGCAAGCACCAGGCTTTGCTCACGATAATTCATTCAAAACAGAAAGGAGGAGTTGCACAGTGCAAAGCTTGAAGGCAAGTGCTTGCTTTGGGTCAGCTGCTCTTTGTTGGAACAGGCTGTGGTGTGGAGAGGCCCTTGGGGTTTGTTTAGCCACAGCGTGGATTGTTGCAAGGAAGTGCTTGGGGACTGAATGGCAGGTCACGAGAGTTATGGTCACTCCATCAACAAACACTGTGGTGGCATTCTTAGAAAGCAGCTGGCTGAGGTCATGGGTGTGTTCTGGAAGAGTTCTCTCCCAATGACAGGTCAGGGAGCACTTATCAAGTTCAGAGAAAGGGAAATAGTGCTGTTTTCCTTGGCCATTCTCCTCCTTTTAGCTTTAGGAGTGCACCTCTGTTTTATCCAGGATGACAACAATTGTGTGGTACAGTTCTTTGGCCTGTCAAAACAAACCAGCATCAATCACTCTTTGCCTCTGAAAGAGCTGCTTCTCCTAATTCAATATCCCCATAAATCACTTCCCATAATTAAATATCAGCCACGTGCTGGGACCAAGCTGCCCTTTGGAGCCTGGAAGTGCAGTGTCCTTCTCCTCCTTGGGCACAGGAGAGAGGAGCAGCAGCACCGTCCCTTAGCAGAGGCTCAGCTGGGCAGGGGAGGGCAATTTGGGAAGTGCCAGGAGGAAGCTGCAGGGCCAGGCTGACCTCACCTGTGACAGTTCCACCCACATGGCCTTGGGGCTGCCAGGGGAGCCGTAGTTGAGCTCCAGGCCGGGCAGGCCCCCGTCAGAGATGGGCCTCAGGGTGCGCATCTTCTGCAGCTCCTTCAGGGGAACCACCCGGGACACCACCTGCCAAAGGGAAAAGCCACCAGCCACTGTCAGGAGCAGCCCCTCCAAGTGAAACCATCTGATGCCCACCACAAGTCACCTCAAGAGCCTCTTGGAAGCTGAGGGAAGGTCTGGGGCACAGGGTGGGGTGTGCAGGATGCAGGGCTGCCCAGCACAGCCCTGGAACTCCCACAGGATTGGGACAAACAGGAATGTGTTCTACATTTAGTTTTACTGTGGATTGTGCTTGTGAGCGTGAACGCTGGCCTTACAAAAGAGCCCATGGCATGCCTGTTCTACACTCTCTTGCTTTGGGCCAGTGCTGCTGTCAGAGTGGCTGTGATGCAGGAAGTCCAGCCTCTTCCTGCACAGGTTCTTCTAAAGTCACAGTAAGTATCTGACAGACATCAGGGGGAATTGTCTGGCATACCTGGGTGGTGCTATCCACCACAATGATCTCCTCCTTGTTCACACCAAAGAAACAGGGCACAGGGACCGTGTCATCACTGATTCTCTCCACGACAAAGATGGTGTAGCCAAAGAAAGGCAATTTCATCACATGCTCTAGAAGAGAGCAAAAGGTGGCCTGAGGGCAGCAGCTTTCAACCAGCAATTTACTGCACCAGCCTGGGGTCAAAGCTGCCAGTGTTCCCAAGATTTTCTACATTAAAAAGTAATACTGACAATTCCTGCCTCCCTCCCTGGCTTGAGACTCTGTTCTCAGCAGCCTGAGTGGATGTCCTGTCCTTTTCTGACCTGAAAACAAACATGCAGCCAGAACATCAATTAAAACACATCTTGTATGGAGCTCTGAAAATCCACTGCAGACTCCCTCCTACAAGAGATGGAACTTCTACAATGATCACCATGCTAGGGAATAAGATCTAATCCACAGTGAGGAGCTGTCAGGGAATTCCATTCTCATTGCCCATTCCAGGCTCCAGAATCATCAACAACCTCATTAACTGTCCCAAAAGTGCATTCAGAGCAGCTTCCAGAAACCAAAACAGCATAGAAATGGAAGCAGGTCTGGATGTCTCCTCACCTATGAACTGGATTTTTGCCTCCAGTGGCTGGAGGGGCTGCCTTGTCCTCAGCAGTGTGGCCACGTGGTTTTGCAACGCCTTGGGGCTGATGGAGGGCTGCAGGGTCTTTGGAATGTATTCCTTCAGTTCTTCCCTGTGCCAAAAAACAGATTCTAATTCACCCCCTGCCCAGCTAAAATCAAACATCAGCCATTCAGTGGAAGGAGGGGATGAGGCAACAATTTCCAATTGTATGTCTGGGAACAAGGGTGAAGGGGGAGAGGAAGAGCCCAACAGGTGATGCCTGCATTGGATAAGGTGGAAGGAACCATCAGAGACAGTGGGGCCACCCTTGTCCACAGAGAATTCAGCTGTGCACCACTGACCAGGGCATGGAGAGAAATCTCTCCTTTCTGGAGACACCAAGAGCTCCCCAGTGACCAGCAGGGTTATGCCATTTTCTTGCTGCTGGTGCTTTAAGGGGATCTGAGGGAGGCATTACCTCAACTCCAAGTCAAAGTGCATAAGCAAAGGAAGGAGTGGCAAAGTACAGCTTGGAACTGCAGGACTGAAGGTCTCCAGTACCCAGGGACAATTTTGTTCCCATGGGGCATCTCACTACAGATTTCAGGTGTCCAGGGTTGAAACCTCTGACACTTGCGAGAGGGAGCAAAGGAGGATTCACTCAAACCATGAGCTCATACCCTTCCTTCTTGGTGTTACAAATCCATGGCAATCAAATGAAATGACCATGGCACCCTCATGACCCTCTCTGTTCTCCAGAACTGGATATTTCTTAACTATTCCGAGAGGAGTTTCCTTAATTATTCAGAGGTACCTGCCCCCAACCCCTGTGGTGCCTATGGCCATCACAGAGGGATCCCCTCTACCACAGACATACCTGGAGGGAGCAGAGTTCTGCTGCTCCCCTTTGGCCCAGTGCTGGAGCATTGCCAAAAGGCCCACCTGCATCTCCATTTCTTTACTCTGGCTCAGCAGGATCCTCCCATTCAGGTAATCCCACAGCACCTGAGGGACAGCACAGCAAAAAGGCCCTTGTTAAACCTGCCAGAGGGTACAGGCAAGTCTGGGCAGTGCCAGGCTGCACAGACCCGCATCCTGCCTTGCTGATAATGCCAAACAAAGGCTCTCTGAGCTCAGGAAGAGCCTGGGGAGCTGCACAATGTGTGAACAGCACTGCTCCAGGCTAAGGCCACAGGCACAGAGCCTCCATAGCTTCAGTGTTTAGTCACTCCCAGAAACAGCACACAAAGCCTATCAGCCAAAGCTTTCCTGCTTTTTCAGCCTCCCTGGGACATTCCTGTCGTCCAGGACACTACATCTGTCCCTGCATCTGTCACTGGGGGGGTCCTGCTCTTGCTTACCTGTCCATAATGGACATCTGTGTAAATTTGGTTGTCAGAGTGCAGAGGTGTCCTCCAGATGAGCCTGCGTAAGGTCAGATTGACCAGCTTGTCCTCCAGCAGGTAATCATGGAGATACTCCTCCAGTTTTATTGGCCTCACCATTTTACCTACAGATACAGAGAGAGGGTCATCCATCCCTCTTGGTGGAGAGGCTGGCACAGGAGCCTTCCTGCACACCTCAGTTCCACCCTGCCCTGAGACCCCAACCATCAGCCATTCCAAAGGGACAAGGAGCCACACACCTCTTTCAGGAGCAAGAAACACAGTCCCTGAGAAGGATCAATCCCTAACCCTAATACAGAGGGAAACTGCTTAAGAGGACCCTCCCAGGAGCCAGCAAGGATGGAGGAACTATTCCAAGCAGGAGCTGTGATGCTCCCTGTTGCAGAGGCTGCAGGAAGAGAGAAGCTCCATGCTGATCTCTACTTGCCAAGATTTTTGTTGTCACTCCTGACAGCAAAGAGAACAAAGTCCTGGATCTCTTGCTGTTCACCTATTCCCATCTGCTCACAGATCTCCTGCAAGAGCTCCTTGGCCACCTGAAGCAAGAAAAGAAGAAAATTAATACCATGACCAGGCAAGCCCAAGAGCAGGCAGACACATTATTCCTTGTCAGATAAGGGATTTCCCTGGTGTGGCTCAGAGTCCAGACCAGTGAAGGAATTCACAGCTGGAAACTCACAGTGAATGTCCTGATCCTGGTGAGGTACTCCATGCCTCCAGGCATCAGCACCACCAGCCTGCGGGCACCGTGTCCCTTCTGCAAAGGACAACGTTCAGGCAGCAGCACATGCAGGGACCCATCAGCCCCACTCGAGTTCCTCCCTCTCCATCCTCATCCCTGCCTTCCACTGCTTGTCCACAGCACCTGCCCCTTCCCTGCCCACTCCATGGCACTGCACTTCCCAAACTCCTTCCATCCACACGTTCCATTTCCTCTCCTGAACTGCCCCTGTCACTCTGCACCTCCACCAAAGCCTGTTCCCTGTCCCCCTTCCCTCCCCTCCATACCAGCAGTGCCTCCATCTCCACAGGGAAGGGGAGGTGCCGCCGGCCCCCGTACAGGAAGTTTTTGCGCAGGTTGCTCTGGCAGATCTTGGCTATATCTGCAGGAAAAGGAAAAAGCTCCATGTGCTGAGCCAAACAGAGAACTAAACATTGTGCCCTGTGGTGTTGGGTCATCATGGCTGGGTTGAATTTAACCCAGGTCACTGCTAGGGGAGCAAAGAGACTTGACCTCACCTCCCACCCACCATGACAGTGTCCAGGACAGAGGAACGACAGGATGGGGGGATTAGATCTGGAATATTTGCTTTATGGGACACAAACAGTCTTACCGTGGTGGGTGCTGGATGGATCACTGCTGGCCAGCTGCAGGAACTTGGTGGCATAAGGCATCAGGATTTTGGAAGGCAGGAAGTACCCAGTGAGCAAATTTAGGAGCAACCAGCCCCGCAGCTCACTCTCCCTGTGGATCAGAAAGGACTGTGGGCACCTTGGGACAAGACTATTCCTGCTTTGACCAGCTCAAAGTGAGCTTGTGCCCTTCTGAACACCTCTGGCAGTTGGCAGAAAAGGAGGTGTCAGCCCTTGGTCAGAGGTTTCTTGTGCTGAGCAAGAGATTGATTCAGTTATTCCAACAGCAAGCAAAGAAAGGAAACAATCAAAGCCACTCTGATGCCACTGCTGCCACCTCACAGGGCAGTGTGGGGCCAAGCCAGTCCTTGACTGATTTTAATCAATTCCCCAAGGCTTGGAGGACAAAATCAGGGCTCTGAGCAGCACCACGACCAGGAGCCACCAGGAATGTTTACTGGTGCCCAGATAGATCAGCAGCCAAAAATATAAGGAAAAATACCCACTAAAGTGAAGATGCCAGACCCAGTGACAGGCAAAATGCCCTGAGAGCTCAGCAGGAGCTCCAACGCTGGAGCAGCTGGGGACAACCCATCATGAGGGGACACCCTCTCCCCTAGCCCTGGTGTCCCTGCAGTAGATAGTTTCTCTCCAGCTCTGCACACACAGGAGCTGGCAGTGCTGGTACTCACTGCTGAGGGTTGTGGGTGACCTGTTTGATGACCTGGCAGTAGATCTCATCGTGCAAATTCTCCTTCTCCTTGCACAGCTGCATCCAGAGAGGAGAAAACAGCATCAGAGAGAGGACAAGAGCATTGGAGACATTCCCAGGTCATC
The DNA here is from genome assembly GCA_013399915.1 of Illadopsis cleaveri. Lineage (NCBI taxonomy): Eukaryota > Metazoa > Chordata > Aves > Passeriformes > Timaliidae > Illadopsis > Illadopsis cleaveri. The sequence continues at coordinate 293,624 of VXBB01006443.1, read as the reverse complement.
TCTGTGCCCTTCCTCTCCCAGCTTCAGAGCTCTGCTAGTTTGGCTTTAAGTTTGAGCTTTGCAGCCTCTGGTCTCTAGTGCTACTGAGGCTCAAAGGAGAGAGGAGAGGCAGGTTGTGCTCTCATCCAGACAGTGATATCCAGGGAAACTATTCACATGCAACCCCTCCCCACAGTCTGTTTCAGCTCCCTTCCTCATATAGGAGGTGCCATTATGGCTCTCCCTGCTCTTTTCCTTCCCACCAAGGCCTTGGTCCTCCATTCCCACTGGTGCTTCTGCACTTTTCCCAGTGGAAGCTCACAAACCTGAAGGATTTCATAGATGCATTGGATCTCAGTCTGGTGCTTGTGTTTTGGTTGATCCCCCATGAACCGCATCAGCGCTGCAAGGCAAAGCCTGACCTTTAGTCTGAGCAGGGGTGGTTCTGCCATGGGCCTGGCAGTGGACAAGGAAATGTCCTGAAAACTTCTTTGCTGTCATGAGGCTTGCACTGGGCATGTGGAGGTCAGCCCAAAGCCCAGGAAGAATGTTCTGGGATACTTTGCACTCAAGGCAAAGTCCCTTTTGCTAGAAGCTTTCAGCAAGCACACAGGGGGTTATGAACTGTAGAGATGCCTTAGAAGGGGCCCTCCTCACCCAGTTTCCACTCCCACTGAGCCCCACAATGTCTGTGTGTACCCACCCCGACCACCCCACTCCTCCCCTCTGTGTCCTTACTCTGGAAGTTCTTTGTAGCCACCTCGTTCACCTCACTGTCAGAGTACTGGAGCAAAGACGCCTGGATTGGGACCTACAGGGCCAGAGCACAGGGATAAACCAGGGCTGGGGATCACACAGAGCTGTGCTCTGCAGGCTTCACCACAGACTGGAGCTCCCAGGATCCCACAGGGACACCAGGGCTAGGGGAGAGGGTGTCCCCTCATGATGGGTTGTCCCCAGCTGCTCCAGTGCTGAAGCTCCTGCTGAGCACTCAGGACATTTTGCCAGTCACTGGGAAGAGTAGGGGACACCTGCACTTGTCCAGAGACTGCAGCCAAGGATCTGGTTTTGGTCATTTGGCACAAAGCCAGAGGCTTTGTGGAGTTGGGGATTTTCTGGAGCTGGGACTGTGGCTGTGGCCAGGGGGAGAGGCTGAGCTCACCTTGGTGTGCCGCACCAGGTCAGCAACGCTCTTCTTCTCAGCAGGCGTCCCCTTCAGGCCCTGCCTAGACAGAGGAGAGGGAACATGCAGTCCAAGAAATACCCCCAGAAACGGCCTGGTGTGGGTCAGGCTGCCCAGGTCCTGTTTGGGAAGGAGCACAGCCTACTCACATGGACTGAGCCTCTTGGAAGTAGGTGGTGGCAAAGTCAATCATGGTGTAATGGTCACCAGCAGGGACTAACATGGTGTTGGTGGCTTCTGGTGTCAGGCTGAGGAGAGAACTCTGCAGGAACACCACCAAACCTGCCCTAAAACATCAGCTGAGGAACTGCAGTGTGTATTCTCAGCTGCCAGGCCTCATCTGTGTGTGCTGCCTCCCCTCCAGCACTGATGGATTTGTCTCGTCTGCAAAGACTAAGCACTCATCATCTTCCCTCTGCCCTCAGAGGTCAGACACCACCAGAGCCATGGACCCACCCTGGCAGCTCCCACAGAACCCAGCCATGTCCCATGGGTGCTCCTCCCCAAGGACTGCTCACCTCCCTGCTGGTGTTCCTGCTCTCTGGGGAAGCTTTCATGCTCCTCCTCTGCTCTGCCCGTCTGTCCATGCTGGTGCTGAGGTAGTCAGGGGCAGGAGCCAGCTGCACCAGGCTGGTGGGGAAGAGACCACAGCGGCCACCAGTGGAGCCAAACTGCCACCCTGGAAAAGCAGCAGAGGAAGAGTCAGGAACCAGGGCAGCTGCTAAGAGAAATGGGCACTGAAGCTTTCTGCTGAGAGGAGGCAACTGGGACAAACTGAGGCAAAGGAGAGCATCAGACTCACCAGATTTTCCTGCATCCTAAGGAAATATATATATATATATGTGTGTGTGTGTGTGTGTGTATGTGTGTATAACATATATTCCTATAACTGAGGCAACTGGGACAAGGCTTGTCTGGCAGAGCTGGAGGCTGATGATGCCAGCCCACCCTGTATTCCTCTGGTTCTGGGCACCATGGATCCAGCAGGCCCTTGATCCTGATCCTGCCAATCCCAGCACAGCCCTCACCTGGCTCCACACCCTGCATGGGCAGCAGCTCGATGATGTCTCCTTTCTTGAAGCTGAGCAGGCTCTTGTCATCCACAATGTAACTGCGCAGAGCCACCACATAGTTGGTGTCCTGGGGAAAAGGCCATGGCCAGGTCAGATCTCCTCCCAGGGATGGGAAGGGCTCAGGTCATGTCATCCCATGTGTGGACCCGATATTTTCTGAGCCTGAGCTCTTCCCAAGGGAAACTTTTCAACAGTTTTCTTTTTCCCACAACAACCTTGTGTAAACAACATTGTTTTCCCATAACAACAGGTGCTGTTTGCTATTTCTGTTCCTCAGCCAATGGCAGAGGTGTCAGTGCTATGGACCAATAACGTGCCTTTAGCACAGCGTGTTATAAAAGGGCTGAATGAATTGTAAATAAACCTTCTGATTTCTACTGCCTCCTGACTGGAGTCAAGCATCTTTATTTCATGTCCTATTGCAACACCATGGACACTCTCAGGTTCATCTGGGAAACCACCTTCATTCTCCACTGCACTCCAGCTGCTGCCTCACCTGCCTCAGCTCCTGCATGAAGAGTTCCACCATGGTCTTGATGCACGGAGCCTTTGGAGAGTGCAGGATGAGCTGCTCTGTCTTCAGGGAGAACTCCAGGGAATTGCTGCCTTTCATCTCCACTGACAGCACATCTGCAAAGCTGGAACACAAGCCAGCGTGCTCAGGCTCCTTCTGCCAGAGCCTGGGATGCAGAAAATGGGGATGGGAGCCCATTCCAAGGACTGGGAATGGAGACATGCCTCAACATTCTCCATGTTGGCCTTCCACCAGCTGCTCATGGCTTTCACCCAGAGGAGCTCCCTGTGATGACACACACTGAGCTGATTCACCCCCAGCACTCAGTTGTTGTAAGCAAAGCTCAAGGTAGGAAGGCAAAGGAGAAGCCAGACTCATTAAAAGGAGGGTCAGCGAGTCACAGCTGGCCTAGGATAATCCGAGTGAGCACAGCAAAACTCAGAATTTTCAGTTTCCCCCTTCAGTTTGTCTCCAACACCCTGCCAGACACAAACTCTGCTCCTGCAGCAGCCAGGGCCCTTTTGCTCACCCATAGCTGCGTAGGATCTTGAGGTGCTCAGGATGGTATCCAGCTGCTTTCTCCACCTTCAGCAGCCTCATGCCCCGGTGAGAAACACCCAGGATCTGCACATCACTTCCCTTTTCACCCTGTAAGGGAAGTGCAGCACAGAGAATTGAAGGCTCCATCCCACCTGCACAGGTGGCACCAGGGGAAGGAGATGCTACACAAGAGGTGTGAAACCCTGCAAGGAATGGAAGGTGCAGAATCACTGCAGTGACGCTGTTTACACCACAACAACACAAAGACTCCGACTTCAGAAGGCTGAAGATTACTCCTTTATTTTTGGGATGTGTCTGCCTTATATACTATTCTACACAGACCAATTTGATTGGTAGAACAAGGACAAACCTCTTCAATCACATTGGTCAGACCAGAGGGACATCAAGAAGAAGTCCCTCCTAGGGAAAGAATGTAAACTAAGTTTTCAGTTACAAAAACACTTTTCTCCTGTTTACAGAAAATTCCCTGGGAAAGGAATTTCAGAAAACCAAAACACCTCAGGCACGAACCAGGGCTACACTGCAATGTGGGCAGGCAGGGGGACAGAAAGAGTGAACTGGAGCCACAGCTAAAGCCAGCCCAGGGTCTGGTGAGAGAATTAAGACTCACTTGAACTGGGAAAAGGCGAGAGAAATAGTTGGCCCAGTTGTCCCGAGCAGCCACCACAATCCTCTTCTTTATCCCATCCTCCTGAATGGACTGGGCATTGTTGCCAACTCGGAACTCCGCTGGCAGGGTTACAAAACAGTTACTTGCTCAGAAAGACAAAAGTGGCCAAGTCTCCCTCCTCCCAGGGGTTCATTCCCAGCAGTCCCTCTGTGTTCACAGCACAGCAAACCACATGCAGAGGGGACACTTGCACATACCAGTCTACTACTGGTTTCCATCCCTTCCTACACGCAGAGATCACGTCAGAGATCACAGGAAGGTCATGTCAGAGATGACACTTGCAATTTGAAACAAATCAAAATCCTATCTCTGGGCTTCAGTTTCCTCTTCCCACAATAAACATGCCACAACTAAGTTTTTCTGGCTCTCAGAAATTTCAGGGCCATTTGGAATAAGCAGACATTCCTACACCGCACTCTACAAATGTGCTTTCCTGCTGCAGTGACAAACATTTCTCCTCTGCCCTAAGTACTGACTGAAAGGCTTGGAGGCCAGTTTCTCATTCCAAACCAGAAGCTGGGATGGGCACAGAGGGGAAGGGGTGATGGGGCTGTTAATTACTCAGCAGGTCTTTCATCTTGCGCTTCTCCTCCCTGGAGATCCGAAAGCTGGACTCAGAGAAGGTGTCACGGATGATCTGCAGAGGGAACAGGGAGGCTTCCATTGCAAAGGCCACACCTGGCTGTGTTGGAGCATCTGAGGCTGTTAAACAAGTCTCAGAGAGGTGTGAACAGGGTCTGGACTGGATGGATCTGGAGAAGAGACTTGCACTGCTCAGGATGGAGAAGTGAAGGTAACTTATGCAATATAATTATGGAGTATTTTGTCCCCAGAGAGACAACTGGCCTTGAGCCACACTCCAGTGCTTACCTGTTCACACAGCAAGTTCAGACAATAAGGATGGCTGAAATTTTCTTTGGGGTAAAACACCTGCAAGAGGAGAGTAATAGTGGTGTTACAGATATTGCAGAAGTAGCTCCCCAGGGATGTTTTGCAATTCATAAGCCCTGCTGCCAGGGAGGAGTGAGTTCATCTCCAGGGACAGGCAGGGAGGAGACACTGTGAATGTAAACAAAAGGATTAGGCGTGAAAGACCAAAACCTGAGAGATCAGACCAAGGGATGAACCCTGGTGAGTTTAGCACACTCTCCAATACTTGATTTTAAACACATTTGTACTATTTTAACAGGAAAGCACCACGCAACAACAAATTTAGTTTTAGATTTCTCAGTGGTCTTACAGAGGAAGGAAAGGACAGTAGAGAAACTGAGACACAAGTGTCAGTAGGGCAGAGCAGGACCTGGATTCCCCATTTCATGATCCCCTTCCTCCATCTCCTGTGTCTGTGATCCCAGAATTATCTTTGTGCTCTTATTTTACATTGACTGCCTATGACCAAAATAACCCATTTTAACCAAAGATAACCCCCCCCAACAGCCAGTCCTCAGCTAAGGAACTGAACCTCTTTGCGCAGAAAAATTTTCCAAGTGGGGTCGACGTAGGAAAAGCTGACACTGGTGGTGAGCTTGTACAGCTGGGTCTTGATCCCATCATCACCTGCCACTGTCACAGCAGAGTCTGTGTGGGGAGAAAAAGCAGTGAAGATGGGCTGTGAAGGTTACAAAGTCCTTTCCATCCACCAAAGACCTACCAGGAGAAAGGGGACAGTTCCTGATGGAATATTCCTGTCAGTGAATCTCCTGGGGGTCAGTGACCAGCTCATGTGAGCACAAACCAGTCATTCCCAGAATTTCTGGTAGCATTTACACTTCCTGCATTAGCCACAAAGTTCATTGCTAAGAACAGAAACACTCCAGGCACAGGGTGTACTCACCCTCCCACACAAAATGCTCCCTCGGTGCTTGAGGTTGAAGACACAGGCGTCACTTTGTGTCATTATAAACAGGCTGCTAAAGGTTTCAAAGGGACACAAAAGTTCTCCCCTGAGCTTGGAGGCTGCAAGGTTCTGGCACAGGGCACCCAAAACTAGCACTGGATTGTCTCTCTGCAGATGTGTTAAAGACAGGCTCAGTCTGAAGGCAACTGTGCAAAGTTGTTACTCAATGAGGTAGGAATACCTTCATTTAAGCACGTCAAACTTTAAAAACTTCAGAGTTCATAGACAAATAATGTAGTAATTCCCATACTTCAGCTGTTTCTATATCCCTATTCCAAAGCATGAAGGATTTTTTTCAGGCTAATCCAGTTACTTTGATTTACTTTCCCAGAACTTCTTAAAGAACAATTTTTTTAAGAGAGGAGGAGCTAACAGGGAAATTCTTTTATACCAGGGAAGTTGCTGCAGGATGGAGTCCTTCAGTAATGTGTTTGACTGACTGTTCCTTGCAGGTTATGAAATGTGATGCTGACGAGAATTTAAAACAGCTTGAAATACATTGGTACAGGCACCCAATGTATAAAATTAATTCAGGCTCACACTGAAATTCAGAGGCAGAACTAAGACTGAATAACCCTTCTAAACTACTGCTGATAAGCATTAGCTCTACTTTTTTTAAATGGGCAGCATCCAAACACTCTTTATGTGTCCAAGGTCTCCCAGGCTCAGCCCCCTCTGAGAAACATTCCCTCATTCCTCAGCCTGTCTCTAAGATCCCTCCAGAGGTTTGTAAGGTGAAAGCCCTGGTGTCCCATTCCACCCTGGTCTAAAGTCTACCCACTAATTGCCACTTTGATAATTATGCTGCAGGTAAACAATAAAAGTATGGGGGGCTGGGCCTTGATAAAGCTGTGGCCCAAAGGACCTTTCTATTTTTAGCCTCATTTTTCAGAAGGGAAGAGTTAAGAGCTGGGAAGTGCCACGCTGGTGGCTGGGGCAGGCTGGAACTGTGACATCTCTGATTGCTGACAGATCAGATTGCACCATCTCCCTGGGTTCACACAGCTCCCTCAGCCCCTGGCCTCAGCACCTGTGCCATGACTCTCCTGGGCTGGTTCCAGCCCCATCCCCTCCCTGCTACCAAATCCCACATGGAGGAAATCAATATTCACCTTTCCCTGGGGATTCCTTCTTGTCTTGGTCCTCAGGCATTGGTGGGGGAAGGGGGGGAGCCTGAGGGGCCTGGGAAGCTGGTGGGGCACCCTCTGGTCTGAAGATAGACAGGAGAGGCAACTGCTTTTCCTTGATAGAGCTGGAAGCTGGGCCTGGCTTGGGCTTGACAGGTGGAGGTGTTTTCTTCTCCTGTGGCACAGGAGATGGCTGCAAGACAGCAAAACCATTTGAGCCAGTCTTTCCCTGCATTCCTGGGCTCTGTCCTGACACTGCTGCTCTAAATCATCCCAGGGCAGCAGCCCACCCCAGGAGCAAGATCTGTGTGAACAGCCCACCCTGCCTTTAGATCTCTGCAAAGAGATGATCAATCAAACCCAGAGGACCAAGTATTTGAGATCAAAGCCTCCAGTTTGGAAAGGAAAAAAGGATGTTAACAAGCCAAAGCCTTGGTGTCAAATATGGAGAACATGAGTTGCTTGCTTCCAGATCAGCCTTATGCATCTTACAATAGGACTTGCTGCTCCAGAGCCTTTTCTTGAGGATCTCAGATGACTTTACAGACTGGAATCCAATCTAGGGTGGGCAGCACTATGGTATGAGCTCCCAGCTATCTCACAGCCCAACCAGAAATCACCTGGCTGCTACTGCAGCACCAGGAAGATCTCAGCCTGCTGGAAATGGGATGGACAGGCTCTCTCTGCTGAGCTCCTGAAGTAACCAGAGAGCAAAGGACTCACTGATGGCAGAGGTGAGTGATTCATCATTCCCAGCTTGGCCAGAGCCTCATTTTTGGGGTCATTCTTCTTTATAAATGGTTTGGCTACTCTCCTGCAAGGGAACAGGGAACAGCATTATGGGGTTTGGGCACAATGGAGCCATGTGGCAGGACTGAGATAAAGAAGCCCCATGTCCCTCCTGCCCACAGGGGGGATCCCACACTCTCACCTGCTGGGCTCGATGGGCTGGGGCTCAGGGGCTGGTCTGCTCTGGTACATTCTGATGATGTTCCTGATCTCACGGCTGGGCTCAGGACGGGACTCAGGGCCTGAAGGCTTCACTACAGGTGGCTGCTTCTTTGGTTTTGGTGTCTCCTTTATTGGCTTTGGCTCAGGAGGTGGCAGAGGGGAAGCAGGAACTATTGGGGTGACAGCTTTAATCAACAGACCAGCAAAGACACAGACCCTTTATGTCAGTTGACCTTCCCTTTCTTTCCCTCTGATGCTGACTGGCAATGGCCTGACATTCCTCTTTCCTCTCCTGTCAAGATGCAGATTATCAGAAGAGGCAGATCCTTTTGTCCTCTGCCTAAATCCTGGCCTGATGTTCCTGGAAAGTTCTTCCTTGTCAACTTGCTTGGGTCTCCATTGCACATCTTACCTGGCTCTGGTTTAGGGACAGGCTTCACTTCTTTCCTCTTCTCCAGCTCCTCTCTTTTCTCCTCCTCCTCCTCCTTTGGCTGGGGTTTTGCTGGAGGAGTCCAGGTTTTGCTAGGTCTCACTTTCTTTACTCGGATGTGCTGCTCTCCTGCATAGAAAGGGGGACTTGAGCTAGTCAAACCCACACCAAAAACCTGGCACTGGTGGCACAGTTCCCACTCTTGCCTCAGTCAGCAAAACCCTCTTTTCTAGTGTGAGGGAGAATGTGGCAGTCACAAGCCCAGAGATTTCTAGAAAACTGGCCCCACAAAAGCTCACCATCTGAATTGTAGCTAGCTGAACAAGAACCCCAAACTCCTGTACACACATCACCAGTAGCTCCTGCAGGGATTAGCTGGATTCCAGACAGGGAGACAAGAACACCTGGGCATGCCAGGGAGGCTGCAGAGCAAGGTGGTGTAATGAGTGAAATTCCCGAAGTGGCAGATGCTCACCCATCTTCTGGAAGTACTCTCTCTTCTGCTGGAAGGTTTCCCGAGGAGAGTCATCATCTTCACTGCTGGAGAACTCCTCTCCTGTGTAGTCATAATCCTGCAGACAGTGCACAACTTGTTTAGTTGGCACCAGCCAGCAGTACCTCTGCAGTGCCCTTCAGCTCAGAGGTGATTTTGTCTCAAAAAGTTCTGATTTAGAATGTCCCCACATCCAGGAGTGTCCCAATAGGTCAGTTTCTAATACAAGAAACCCTCAGCCAAGCACAGAGAAGGGGGGTTATCTTAGAGGCCCAACACAGCTTGCTGGAAGATAAAGAACTCAGAGTAATTAATTCTCCTGTGGAAAAATTCAGTTTAACTGGAAATGACTAGGCCAACCCTGCAGCCAAACCTCCACAGAGCAGAAGCCACTAAGGTTTGATCCTTAAAGACTCAGCAAGCAGAGTTTGAAAGGTCTCAGTATCATCAGGAGGTGAAAATCTCTGTTCTCCTCTCTGTCAAACCATGGCCACACATGGATGGATGCAGAGCAGACACCAAACACAAAATTCAAACCAAACCCACCACAGCTGTTTGTTTCTCATACCGGCTCTTTTGCCTTTGCTGGTGGCTCTGGGGACCTTGATGGTGCTGCAGCAGCCTGGCTGCTGGGAGGCCTCTTGGGTTTTGGGAGAGTGGCTGGGGCTGAGGCTTGTGCTGGGCTGGAGACTCTTGGCCTTGGGTTCTCAAGAGACTTTTGCCACTTCTGCAGCTCCTGCTGCTGCTGCTGCTGGGAAATGCTCATGGCTTGAAGGGTCATCTGCTGGGCCTGGGGAAGGAATTGCAATGTCCATGAGCTCTAGGCCACACAAACCCAGCCCTCAGTCACAGGCTGTCCAGTTTTTTCACTGTTGATCAACCCCAAAACATCCACATAGTGCATGGCAAATTTCCCAGTGTGTGGACAAGGCATGCCCAGGGAATCTTCTCCTGCCTGGCCAAGGATGCAGAGCTCTTAACACACCCCAAAGCTACCAGCCTGGGACTGCCATGCACTCACAGGGCTTTGCACAGAAAGCAGAACACTGCAGACCTGCATCTGTAGCAAATCCCAGCTTAAAACCACATGGAATTACAGCTGAATCTTCTCAGGGCCTGCTCATGTCCCTGCTCCTCACTCACTGATGGTGCCTCAGTGTCCCCATGGACACAAAGGGGCAAAAAGAGGGTTCCCAGTTTTGCAGTCTGAAATAATCCCCACTGTATAGAGTTCACCCCAACACATAAGCACAGAGTGACACAGAGCAGGCCCAAAGAGGAGGAGAGCTGGGCTCCCCCTCCAAGGCACAAACATCAATATTTTGTGGCTCTTCCTCAGTTCCTGGGGCCCTTCCACTCACCATGAGCATGGCTTGCTGGTTGATGAAGGCTTGCTGCTGTGCTGCCAGCTGGCTGGGATCTACAGCTGGAACCACGGGCTGGGGCATCAAAATGGCTGTGGAACACACACACACCCCTTCAAAATCCTCCAGGTGAACATTTCCCACAGAGCCTGAGCATCAGCCTGGAGTGTTCACCTGACACTGGAATGCACAGGCTCCACTGACAGCCCCCTTCCACCACTCCCCTCTGCAGTCACAGAAACACTGCTGTTACCTGGCATAGGTGCAACTCCACCAGCCCCTGGCACCATGGGCATGGCTGCTGGCATCCCCACCATGGAGGGCATGGGCTGGTAAACTGGTGTTTGAGTCATTCCAGAGAAACCTAGAGGCAAAAGACCAAGTCCACAGTGCTTTGGAGAATCCCAAATGAGAATATCCTGAGCAACCCCAGAGAGCACTTCTGGTGCTCTCCATATGCACCAACCACAGCAAGACACAGCAAAACTCGGGTGGGAAAAGGAAACCTAAGAAAAATGTGTGGCTTGCCAGATTTTAAATTGCAGTATCCAGACTCTGTTTCTGCTGCCCAGCTTAGGACACCACCATTCTTCATGATTAAGCTTATAAATAATTCCTGCCTCTGTATGATTACAGGGGGTTTCTTTTGAGGGCTGGGCAAAAATCTCTGGGGCTGGGACTGTCACCTCCATATCAGTCTCTCTGCAGTGGGTGGCAAGGCTGGATGAACAATGAGCCCTGGCCTCGATGGCATTGTGTGTCATGGGGAGGAGCTGTGGGGAGAAAGAAATTCCTCTGCTCTCAGCAGTTGAGTCCCATGTGGGGCCACAAACAAACCCCACTGAGTGCAAAGCCAGCAGAGCAAGGGGTGTGGGGGTCAGACTCAGCTGGGAGGAGCCAGCACACAGCACAAATCTACTGAATCATGGTGTCCTCACCAGTGAGAATGGCCCTGGGATGCCATGGGGAGATCATCATATACCTCACTCATCTAAGAAGCCACATAAGTGACAAAATGGCCTCAGGCCAATGATCTGTAAAAGGGCTTGTCATGTCCCAAGCCAGAAGTAGTCCCCATCTCAGGAATGACTGAACTGGACATTCCCCACCTTTCTGAGACTGCTGGGTGTGTTCCTACTCATGCAGATTTGTCAGTGTCATTAATATATTGGTGTTTGACTCCACCCTGCTGCAAATGCCAGTCTTAGCTCCACAGAAATGAGGAAAAGTAAAGAAACCAAACACACAAACCAGAACCTCTTCAGGGTTCAGACTTACTAACCCAAGGAATAGCTACAGATGATGGGAAGTTCTGTAAGGAAGCAATAAAAAAGGTTAAAACCACTCCCCATAAAGGCACCAACTGCTCTGTGAAAGCGTGGGGTGAATAGAAGGTGAATATATGACTTAGAATTATTTGTCTAGGGAAGAGGTGGCCTGGGTCAGAAACAAGCTACCTGCTGCCTTGACCCCAAGACCAGCTTTGAAGAGAAATTTAAAGCACAACAAAGTCATTCCTTTATCTAACACCTTCCCCAAAGCATCTGTCCCACCTGGGAGTGAGGAGTGCAGCCTGTGCTAAAGCCCAGTGTTCTGCACGAACCAGCTGAACATGCAATAATTAGCATTTAAAGGGCTCCCTGACTTGTGCTCACTGAAGGTCATGTGGCCCCAGGTGTTCCCAGGTGTCCCCATGCCCCCACAGACCTGTGGAAGGAAGGATTCCTCTCTGTGTGGGTCCAATCTTCCCACCTCCTTTCATGCGCCTGGTGAGAACCTCCCTGTTCTCCATATCCTGCATCAAAATAAACCCAAAACAGTTGTCTGAGCTCAGAGGGACAGACTTCCCAGAGGGGAAGACATTCCAAGGCATGTCTGAGCTGAGCAGGGGCAGTGAATGGGCAGGAAAAAGCTTGAAGGACTCACAGGGAGAGGAGAGCTGCAGAGAAAAGGCAGGAGGGAATATAAGGGGACTTACAGATACTCTGGAGCCCTGATGCAGCACAGGGCTGAAGAGATCATCCACATAGTGATCCAAGCCTACAGGGGTCCTCAGGTCATCTCTAGACCTTGGATCTGGGAGCAGAGAGAAGGCTGGTGACAAGGCAGGTAAGAAGCATTCCCCTGCCTCCATCCCTGTTAGTCCTGTTCCAGAGTGGAGCTCTACAGCAAGAATCACCTGACTCCCCCTCTGCCCTGATGCCCTGGCTGGGCCCATCTGGGCTAAAGCTCACCTGGATGGAGACCAGTGAGTTCAGGAGGCAGGTTGGGTGGGGGGTAGGCAGGGGCCTGGATACCTGGAGCAGGAGGGATCCTGTTGAAGAGGAAAATGAGATGAGGACCAGAGTGCTGAAAGATGGGTGCCAGGGCCACAGGCAGGAGGAATAGGTGGCTCACGTGTCCAGGTCAGAGGACTGGAGGGTGCTCCTGTCCCTTTCTGGAGTGATGGGGTACTCAGTGGGGGCCTGGGAGGAGCTGCTGAAGTTGCTGGTGTCCTCCATCTCTCCAATGAGGTCCAGCACAAAGTCACAGCCCAGCAGGTCCTGCCATGTGTTGCCAGTGAACATGGAGATAGACCACCCTCGAGTCTTCTTGTCACAGCCCCTGGGAGAGGAAAGGTGTTCAGGCAGGCACAGGAAAGAGAAGGAAGGAAAACATTACATTCAGTTTCTTCTTGCCTTGTCTATCCTGGCTTAAGTCCTTTAGATTTAAGCTGTGAATCAACTATTAACTGCCCATGGGTAGAAAAAACTAGAATCGTTCAAGATTTGTCCTTTTTATTAGTTCTTTTCTCTGAAGCTGCTCTCACAGATCACACCAGTGGTTCCTCTGTTCTTAAAGAAGCCCATTGTTTATGGTTGAGGGTTATGTTAAGGGTGAAGAAGGGAGCACAGGCTGGAGTGGGCAAGAAGGGAGTATTCTACATGTGATCATGTAAATCCCAGCCTGCAGACCAAACCAGTCTGAACCTTAATGCTTGTGACAGCCTCTCACACCCCCAGACCTTCTCCCATCCTCTGGCAGTACCTTGCACTCAGAATCCAGGCTGCATACTGCTCCCCAGTCATCCAGGACTCCACCTCAGCTGAGAACTTCTCCTCTGGCACAGAGAGCAAAGTCAGTACCCACAGCCTCCCTGGCAGGGCCCAAAACAATCCCCACATTCCATGGGACACAGGCAGAGCCCAGCTGGAAAGTCTCACACACTCCTGAGCAAGGCCACAGGGGGCCTGAAAGCTCATGGAAGGCTCCACATGGACACAGTCACATCCAAAATATCTGTTTGATGGCACAGGTTGGCATTTCCAACCTGGCAGGTGAAAACCCTTGCAGTGTCCTGGTTTGCTTAGGGATCACTCCACTCACAAGGAGCCAAAGTAGGGATGTTCTGTGTTCAATTCACTGAGCTGCTGCTTGCTCAAGAGGCAGCTTCAGGTAATATTTGAGAAGGGAGAAGGGCATAAAGTCCCTGTAACAAAATACTGCTGCATGGGCTGTGCTGTAATAGATAGCAGCCCTGTAGAGATGCACAGCCTGAACAACCCTCTGTTGAGCAGGGCCCAAACCCAGGACAATCTCATCCCTCACCCTGAGAAGCAGTCCCACCAAGCCCAGACTTTGCAAGTTTTGGGTCTAAATTCAGATGCTTGTTCCCCCTGTGGCTGTACCAGCAAACACTGTTCTGATCCACTTTACTTAGTTGAGCGAATTATTTCCCAAATGCTGATTTCTGCACCGGAAAAGTCCTTAAAGACTAAAAGACAGCAGGAGGGCAGAAGACTGAGTTACCATTAAAGGTATGAACATCCAGCACCATCTTCCCTCTCCTCTGGTTTGCTGTCCACTCCAGCTGGGTGGGAGGGTAAGCCCGGGAGGCTGCAGGCTCAGTCTCTGTGCACTGAGCTGCCGTCAGGATCTTGCGCTGGCAGACAGCGCTGTAGCCCTCCATGCCATAGTCTGACACAAACCTGGGGGAACACAACTGCATGTGGCACTGCTCACCCCTCTTAACCCCTCTGTCAGCCTGCCTTGCTCTTTCCTCCTCTTACTTCAGCAGTGGCTTCTCCAGTGCTGGTGAGGGGCCGAAGCAGCTCAGCAGAGCTGCCATCAGGACCCAGCCTCGCTGGCTGTGCTCCGTGTCCAGGTTCCTCCAGGTCTGGGCAACCACCTGGCTGAAGATTTCATTGCGCAGGACAGCATCACTCAGACCTCTCCCAGCAATGTAGTTGCCCAGCAGGACCCCCTGCCAGCCATGGAGGCTCTTGTCAGCAATGAACCGCAAAATCTGGAAGCATCCATGGGAAGAAAGAGAGAACTGGAGCTGTAACCCTCTGTGCCCAGCTGTGGTGTAGACACCAGGATGTTTGTGAGCCTGAGCAGCCAGCACTCAGATTGGGGTCTGTCCTCAGGTTTCAGTGCACCACCAAAGTGCTGGGCAACTTGGGAGGCAATGTTTATAGAGATTGGATCCTGACTAGAAGTCAGAGTGACTTCAGTCTCTTCTGAGGCATGACTCAGAATTTGGTCTAGGGCAAAATATTTCCCCTTGGGCAGGGCTCAGACACACAAGTAAATTACCACAGGATACTTTCTACTGAGCCCACTGAGTGTTTAAAAGCCTTTGGTACAGTTAATATTATACCAAATACTGTGGGATGTGATGTCTCAACACACTCACTGATGAAATGATTCAGCTTCTTGGCTATGCATATTGATATCTTCAGTGATTTTTTTTTTTAGTTTGTATTTCTCACCCTTAGGTACAGAATGATTTCTTTCATCCTCTACACTTCAATGTGTCACAAATTAAATTTTTTCTGAAATGGACACCTTTGGAAAGAACATTTAAGAGTAACAACACTTGCAGTAACAAGTCTCAGTGTCAGAGATTCACTGAGAAAAGCAGGGGATAGTGGTTGTTAAATTCTCTTGGAATCCTTTGTAGCAAATCCCTAGTTCATTAGCAAGGGAGAAAACGGCCTTTGATCTTTAGAAAAATAATAGTATTCTCCTTAAAAACAATCCTATTCACTAGATTTTATTGAAGCTTATGCTCTTCTATAATTGGGATCACGAGGAAAAAACAAGACTAGTTTTAGGTATTAACTTTCTTAATGGGCTTATTTTAATTCTATGTAATTCCCAAAAAAAGATTACCAGATTTACTTAGAAAGTATCTGAAGTTTCATTCTATTTTCAACCATTTTAAAGAAGAAATATAAAGAAATATATGTTTCCCATCCACAGAGATGAAATTGCACCATCTCCTTCACACAAACAGTACAGAGTGAGGGTGTGGTTCCAGGTGTACTTTTCCTGATGACAAAGTCCCTGCCCTTCTCCAGCCTTTAAGCAACAGTTCACTGTCCCCTGTTGGGAACTGACACATCTGTGAGCCCAAGGTGCAATTGAGATGTTTGCTATAAACCACATCATGGAAAAGATCTCGGTTAAATGAAATTTTTTATGACTGATAGATGAGTAAGTGGTTGAGAAGACAGACTTATTATTACTACTGAGCCTGGAATATTGGGATATTAAACTTTAGCAGTCCTATTTCCTGTATGTCCTGCCAAATTCTGAGGCTCCATCACCAGGCAATTCACTTTGATCCCAGTAGTCTCTGGCTGGTCTGTGCCTCCCCAAAAACACAGCAACCCTAAGGGGCTGCATATGATCTCTGTCAGGCTGCTCCAGGGCCTAGAAGGAGAAATTTATTCTGCTTTTCCAGCCCTCCATGCATTGTAAAAACAGTATCCACCACCAGCAACTTGTTGTTTAAAGGCATCAAAACATTATCTGTTCCCACTTGTTCTTCAGTAAGGTCAAGAACGACGTCTCTTACCAGTTTGTTTATCTCAAGTGCACTCTCCTGGTATTCAGCATCCAGGTGGGTTAAGGGATGCTGCAGAGGCTGACCAGGGGCAGGGAAATCTGGTTTCTACAAAGAAACAAAAAAGGATAGAAATATTTGCTCCTGGTGTTGCTAAAACCAGTGTGTCTGCTCACAGGAGAGGCAGTGAAGAGAGATAAAAAGAGTTCCCACCTGGAAGTGTGATTTGATAAAGGAGGAGAAAGGATAGCTGTTGATGTTGGGTGGGAGGGAAAGGTCATCCTTGACCTTGACTTCTGGGGGCTGTGTCTCAGTTATCTGGTTGGCCTGTGCTCGCTGTCGACCTGCAGGGGAAGGAGGTCTGGTGTGGTGGCAGGACACAAACAATTCACACAGCAGCTCCTGGCTGACCTGCACCTCACCCTGCCCAAGCCCCCTGAACCAGCCCCTGGCTCCAGGGACACCCAGCCCAGCCCTGCTGCCTCAGACCCCCAGCAGGCACAGCCTCACCTCCCTGAGACCACAAGGACTCTCTTCAGGAGGGAGATTTTACAGCTCTGATCTTTCAGACTCTTCTCCTCAGGGAACACCAGGAGATTCAAGTAGATGCTGCTCTGCAGCATTTACAGGCAGGAAATGCTGAGCCCATACAGAGATACTGCTGACAACTGCCCAGTCCACAAGG
Source organism: Illadopsis cleaveri (assembly GCA_013399915.1). Classification (NCBI taxonomy): domain Eukaryota; kingdom Metazoa; phylum Chordata; class Aves; order Passeriformes; family Timaliidae; genus Illadopsis; species Illadopsis cleaveri. The sequence goes on along the minus strand of VXBB01006443.1, from coordinate 276,864 downwards.
AAATGACAGCTCTTTATAATGAGGGATTTATCATGGATAAGAGAGGAGCAAACATCACTAAATGAAGGGATTTCTCAATGCAGCATGGCTCTTGTGTATTCCTCTATTTCCAGCCGTGTCCCCTGATGCTCTCCCATCCTCCCCATTTACATCCCATCAGCTTTCATTTCCAGCAGTTTCACTGTTCCCTGAGCTCCTCTGGCTTACATTGCTCACTAGACCAGCTGATAGTCCCTGGAGGGCTCTGCCATGAAATGTGAGATATTTGGGAATCCAGCACAATCTGCTCCAATTCACAAGACTCTTCTGCCTGATTGTCTCCCTTACTGTCCCCCACAGAAGGCCACAGGCACAGCTGGCTTTGAGTTTGACACCACACAGACTGAGAGAGGCAAATCCTGCCTCAACCTGTTTGCAGCTTAAATATTCACATTATACAGAGAGCTACAGAGGAAACACAACTGCACATAACGCTCAAGGTCAGATCAACAGCTTGTGAAATTATTGCTGTTAGTGGTATTTTGGTGATTTGAAAAACAATTGGTGCATCCCTAAATTGATAAATTAACACATAATCAACTTGTTACATCGTTATATCTTTATTATTTTGTTATATCCTTGGACTGATAAATTGTTATGTCCCAAGTTATTACATTGTTCCACAATCAAGTTGTTCCCTGTTTGCTACCCTGAGGAAGTAATTTTTAACAAAACCTAAAAATATTTTTTTGAAATTGTCAAAACTGTCATTTTCTTCCCCTTCAATTTCCTTAAAGGTTTTAGAGTAGGTAAAAGATGGGTTTAAGATCTTCCACCCCAGATACCCATCTCTGCCAGAGACCTGGGTTCATTAAGCTGTTTGCTGTCACATAACTTTGACTAAAGAGTTTTGCACCATCTCTACCATCAGTTTTACCAGCTCAGTTCAAAAGAAGAACTGAAAAGTTAACAAAGATATTGATTTTCAGTATCTGCTCCCTGGCCCAAGCTGCTTTTCCTCTCTACCATGTCAGGAAACAACATCCATGGTACCATTTGCCTTTCTCATGTTTACACTGCAAGGATGATGAATCAAATCCAACCCAGTGACAAGCAGCAGGGAGAACAAATGCATACATTGATATAAACAAGGAAATACTCAGTGAAACAGTGCAGGAAAGGGAGGGAAGGAGGAGGATTTCTCACCTTCAACAAAGTGCAGGAGGGCTGCGAGCTCTGCAGGGATCTCCAGCAGCCCCACGTCCTGGAGAGAGAAACAAATCAGTCACTGGCTGCCAGCAGAGAAACCACATAAAAACCCTGAGCTGAGACTGGGTGAAACTGCCTTGGAAAAGCTGCCAGGGCAGGGATGGAGCATCTGGGACAAAGCAGTGACTTCTGCCTCCACAACATTCAGAACCATTGCAAATAGGGAGGTATTGCATGAACACAGCTGTGTGACATGGGTCAGCAAAGGAGGGAAAGGGGAGCAATTCCTAAATTCCTGCCACAAGGGGAATGACAGGAAAGTTGGCTTTGACTCATCCCTCATTCCTATCAAGTCTGGCATATTGCACGGTAGAGATTGCACCTGAAGGGTAATGGCTATTTCCTCCTGCACTTTCCTGGCATTTTTCTTTTGGTTTTTCAGTATCCAAAAGTGCTACAGCATAAAATGAAACCTGATTCTGATCTTTGATACGTGTTGGACATTCCTGAGAAAGCTCAGATCTCTACCTGGGTAATCCAGATGAGGATCTTGCCAATGAGTCTTGATTTTTCACTGGTTTGCACCTTACACTGCTGGCATTAGTTAGAAGTGTTGATACAGGCTAAATGTGTTATGAAGCCTTTAATACATCCCTTCCTCTACATCAGCTTCTGTTTATGTATTTATGCAGACGTGTCTCATTCCCACCCCTCACAACAGAAGATGGTCACCAAAAATAATCTTCCCTCCACCTCTGAAGACCAGGTCCAGTGCTGTGAACAAGCACAGTGCTCTGACTCAGGACTGATTTACTCTGCCCAGAGTTTGGGAAACACTGAGCTAATGAGATATTTCTGTATTAGAAAGCCCTTTATACCATCTAACCTACATTCTGTACTTTGTTCCACACACATGTGCCTCCTCTAGATGTTCTGCTGTTCCCCAGCAAGCCTGAGCTGAGGAGGCACAAGGGAGGGAGAACACCTGGAGAACCTGATTTTTTTGATCTCACACCCTCCCAGACCATTTGACAACTCACCATTCCTTGGTGACATTTGACAACTCACCATTCCTGGGACTATTCTCTGTGTCACCACAGTCCAGGGAGCTCCTTCTTTGTTTCCTTTCCTCTAACTCCTGCTGTTAGGAGATGAAAAGGGGATGGAGGGTGGGAAAATATGTGTATGAAGTCAATTCCAGCTGTTCTGGGGAGAGATGCTGTGGGTGGGCAGGAGGTGGTGACCTGCTCCAGCTGATAAAATGACAGAACAGCTACAGAGCCTTCTTGGGACCCCAACACGGTGTGCTGAGAAGGGGCTGCCCAGGAAAAGACCTGAGCTTTGCTGAAACATCTCCTGCCCTTCACGACACAATTCAAGAGCCAGAGCCTCCAGCACGTGCCCAGCACCCTGCCACACCTCCCCTTGCTGAGCATTTGAGGTGGTTCAGGACAAAAGCACCCAGCAGCTGCCAGAAATATTCACCCATCTCCTTCAGCATCAAAGAACGTGCTAACAGCCTGAACATGAACAGATGGAGAGGAAACCCTTTAGAAAGGTGGGAGGGATACCAACAGCTAAACTCCCTCACAGCTCTGCCCTTTCCCATCCATTCTATTGTTCCCCAGCCTCATCACTCACCTGACTCCTACTCGGAGATGGGGAAGGAGGGTCTCTGACTCTGTCTGTGCCTCTCTCCTGCCTGTCAGTGGTGCAGAGCAGTGTGACTACATGGGAGGTTATGAGGGCTGGGCTGAGAAAGACAGCAACAAGCCAAAGTCCAAAGGGCAGGGCTGTGGGGTGGGGGGAAAGGAGGAACTTTGCAGCAGGTGAACTTTGAGACCTTTGCTGCTGCTACTACATGTACAGAGACCTCAGCAAACAAACACTGAAGGGACAGATACAGATGCAAAAGAGCTGCACTGTTGTGGTTACCTGGGAGAAAGAAAAGCTGGATCTTGTCCAAGTGGGAAGGGCAAGAAACAGAACAGAAACTCACGCTGTGCTGGACATGGCAGGAGAGGAGGCACCTCTGCAGGTTTTGTATCAACACCACTGTCCTTAACCCTCTGCCCCACCATGCCCTCAGCTATGCCAGGAGCTGTGCTGTGTCCTTCTCTTGTAAAGCTGACAGCTATGAGGTGTTTGTTGCTACTCTAAGGATGAGTGGTCTGATCGCAGGTTTGCAATTTTATTTTAATAGAAATACAGAATATAGAAATGCAGAATACATTATAGCCATTTGACAGAACCATGTCTCTCTCCTGTACACTATTTTCCGTCTTCTCAAAAACCTGCCATCCTGTTCTCACCCCACCTGATTTCCAAGAGGCCAAGGGCTTGAGCAGCCTTAGGCAGCTGTGAGGGATCAGGGGAGGATCATCATGGACTGAAAAAATCTTGCATTTCAGTCACCATCAGAAATTGAACTGGGCAACAAAAAAAGCAAGATGAATGACTCCTTACAGCTTGAGCAGAACAGCAGCTCTGAAGACCACAGATGGAACTAGCTCTTGTCTCATGTAGGGCAGCCTGAAGTGATGCATGGAGAGGCTACCTAGAACAGAGGCTAGACAGAGTTAGAGCATAAAGTGGGTATTTATTGAAGGCCTTCAATAGATCCACCTTGGGCAGTACAAAGCCTCCCAGAGGCTACATCCAAGATGGACAACAGTCATGAGTTCTGCAGACAGATATAAGTTTGGTCTATTTGCATATCAGGGGTTAATCCTCCAATTACAGCTTCAGGTAATGAAGTCACATTCCCCCAGTTTGCTTCCCTCAATTCACTTTTGTTTATACTTTTTGGGGCCTGAGGCTGTAGTTGTGACCTTGGTTCTCAGGCCTGGAAGAATCATTTTGTCTGACCAAAATGTGAAGAGAGCTTACTAACACTCTATATGGAGTTCAGAGTTATACCCTAATGCAGTACAGGATCTGAAAAATATAAAAGCTAAAACTTACAGCATCATTCCCAGGCTGGTTCACACAGCTAGACCCATGAATCAGCTGTGTTTGCAATACCTCTGCCAATTCTGAATGTCATTTAGAGAGAGACAGGCTCCAGCCTCTGTGGTTCCTTCATTTGACTACATTTACGTCAGACAGAGGGTGAAGGACACTTCACTGGGTCACTCCCAACAAACCTTTCAAAGCCATCCCTGCCCTGGCCTCACCCAGTCCCCAGCTCGCTCTGCTTAGGGCAGAAATAGCCCCTCCTTGCTCTGAGAGCACTGTTGTTACCTGGCAGCGCTTCCTCCTTTGAATCAAAGGTCTGGAGATTAAAATCATGGTTTTAAATTGCACCAAAGTCTTCTTCAGCCTCCTGTAACGCTTCCTAGAGGATGAGAAAAGAATTCTCTGATGAGGGATGCATCAGCCACACAAACACAAATGTGGCAGGCCGGGAGCCAGCATGAGGAGGGGCATGGACATCCCCTCCTGGCTGTCCCTTGGCAAGGCCAAAGGACTGTCCTTGGCTGGCCTTTGAGCCCTGACCTTGCCTGGTAACCTCGGAAGTGAGCCTGGATGACCGTGGCCTTCTCCTGGAGGACACGGAGGCGCCGGTGGTGAAGGAGGCGTCGGAATTTCCTCTGCAGGGTGACAACGGCCCAGCTCTGCCTCTGGAGCCATCGTCTCTCCAGCAGCTGCCTGGCCTGCTCCTTCAGAAACACCTGGGCAAAGGCAGCAGCTGCTGACCCACGAGGGAAGCAGCAGCTTCTCCCAGAGCTGATCAATAATAAAAACTGCTGGTTTATCCCTTTGTAGCCTTTAAGGGTTCTTGCTGAGGAAACTGGGGAGGGCAGGAGGCACAGGTGCAGGTGACAGAGATGGATGCACTTGTGGTGGACAAGGAATCAGGGACTGATGAAGGCAGCAAAAGAAGAAGCTCAGGAATGCTGGGTAAAGAAAGGACTTGGCCATGCCACAACAGCCTGGAGCTGGAGTCAGTTGTTAATCTGAAGTGCTAAAAATGCCTGCTTAGTGCTTGAGACAAGAGGCAAAGGTGAGAGGGGAGGGTGTGCAAGGCCCTCCGTCTTTGGGCAGAGGCTGAGCTCCTCTCCCTGCTTTGCCAGCCTGGGAATGGGTGGGTGGGGCTGTGCAATCCAGATGGGATTCCCTGCAGGCATCACCTTTGTCACTCCAATCTGATAGAGATCCGAGGGGTTCCCCACCACGTGAGCCAGCACTGCTGCACAGCCTTCTCTCTGCTCCAAGCTGCTGGGCCTGCTCCCAGCCAGGAGCCCGTACCTGGAACAGGGGGAGCGACAAGATGTGACAAAAAACAGGGTATCGCCCTGATTTTTCAGCCTTCTGATGTTTTTCGCATTTCTACTGGAGTTTTCTCGCGCTTATAACAAAAACAAGACTGATATTTTGTAAATATGCATTCCTTTCCAGAGGGAAGGACAAGCTGATGAACTTCTAAGTTGACCACTGGTGTCAGAGAGGTGTTACTCTCATCCCCCAATCCCTAAACAAATTCCAAACCCGATTTAAACCCCAAATCATAATAAACTTCCTCTTTCTGTTCTCACTTCTCAACTTGACGGGTGAGTGTGTCCTCTAGCAACAGCAGGGCTGTACGTGGAGCCCTCAGAAAACAAATCATCCAGGGCTGGGGGATCCCAAGCCAGGACACCCCTGTACCTGGCCAGGAAGCTCTGGAAGGGCAGACGGACTGGATACCCCTCCTTTAGAATGTGGATGGCCTGGAGGATCCCGGAATGGCGCAGCTGACCCCTGACATATTCCACATCAAAGATATCGGGCAGCTGCTAAGATAAAGCAGAAGAAAAAACGAAAAACAAGAAATAAAGAAAAATCAAAGAAAGGAGACTGAAGGCAGGGAGTTTAGGGAGAGTCTCCTCCTCTTGTCCTGTTCTTGGATTGGATCTTGCCATGGAACCAAAATCTGTGGGCCACGGAACACAAAGCCCAAGGAATACTTTGGTGTCCAGCTGACCCTGGCTTCTGCTCCTGCAGCACAGGATTAACTCACATGGCCATAGGGAAGGGTGGGACACAGAAGGAGGGAGATAAGTCTCAAGCCATCAAATGAAACAAAGTTTAAATCCCAGCTCTAAAAGCAGAGCTGTTGGAGAAGAATGAAGGAACTGAGGGACTCCATAAGGAACTCGAGGTGCTGCCTTACCTTCCTGGGATTGGGGGTGATGCATCGGATGAAGAAGGCATGGCTCCTGGAAAACAGAAGGAAGAACCTTGGATCACCCTCCTCTCTGTGCTGACCCTGAAAGACTTCACACTCCTGTGTGCCAACAGCATCTCTCACCCTCTCAGCTTGGCTGTGAGGTCCTGCAAAGACTGCTGGAATTTGGACACCAGTGTGGAGGCCTGAGGCCTGAGGCCTTTTCCCCTGCCCCTCAGCTCCCTTTGCTGACCATAGGCAGCTTTAGCCCTCTGGAAAATGTGAGATACCACCTGCAAAAACAAAGAAATTACCAAAACTCACTCAACTATGTAGAAAGAAGAATCTCTTCCACCTGAAACTTAAGGGGGCCATTTTCCCTTGCCCCTGGGAGTGTCAGGAATGCAGCTGCACCCTTAGGCAGTCTGTGAGTTTTATATATAAACTGCACCAATTTTGAGCAAAGACAATTTGCTCAATTCCCAAGTAAATTTGGTAAAATAAAACTCGTGGCTTCTCCATGTTGTCCTGACACGTGATCAGCAGTTTTCTGCTTCTCACATAAAGACAATGAGTGGATGATTGGGTGTCTGCAATAGAGATCTTCCTCTTGACCCACTGCTGTACCTTGAGGCGGCTCTGGGAGAAGATATCCAACACCTCTGGCCGCAGCTGGTCACGGTTTTTATTGAGAAACTTGTGGACCTGCAGAGGCAAAGTCAGATTTAAAGCACCATTCAGACCTCTCAGACAGGCAAACACCCCTGTTCCACACACTGGGGCTGGGGCCAGGCAGCTGGAGAGGTGGAGCAAGAGGAAAGCCGTGGAGAATGAAGCTGCTTCTTCCTGCTGCTACCAGGGTAGAGAGGACAACGACTTCTGCTTTGAGAAGGGACTGCTCCTTTTCTCCTTCACATCACCCAGCAGGCTTTCACCTCTCTTTTTTTCCCAGCAGCAAGAGCTTTCCTGCATTTCCAGGGCTCTGAGGCTGTTGTGTCACTGAGAGCAATTCCTATTTTGCTTCTGCCCAGAGGCAGCTTAGTTGGCTCTCTTAATAACAATCTGTTCTCATCTGATAAACTGATGCTCTAGAGGGATGTGCAGTTACAAGGGGAGAGCTTGGATCACAGAGTTGGTCCATCAGGACACCCACAGCTTGTCCCCAGGATGGTTTTTTCTCCAGCTCTCTGAGTCCCTGCCAGCTCACCTGGTAGGTGACAGGACCAGCATAGTGCTGCACAGTGAACTCTGGCAAAGGCAGCCTGGGCTTGGTGTACCAAGGGCTGTTTCCATGGTGGTAATGACACTTCTGGAGGAAAGTGTGGTCTGTGGCCTGTAAAAGAGATTTCCTGATGCTGCAACACACTCAGTAGGCAGAAAAGTCACTGTTAAACTGAAGGTAAGAACATTGAATATTTGTGCAATCATTCTGCACCTTAAATATCACCTTAACCATCCTTTGAAAGGGATCCCATGAGAGGCTGAGAGCTCCTCACCTGAGTCAGGGATGTCTGGTCATCCAGGATGCACAGGATGCCGTGGGGCTTTACAGTCAGGAAATCCAGGCACGACTTGCTGCACATCTTGGAAATAGGAATCCAAGCTAATTGCTCCTGGCTGTATTCCTCCTGCATGTTAAAGGCCAAATCCAGCCATGCAAACAGGGACAAATGGAGAGAATGAACAGAAGGGTTTGGGTTGTTTATCAGGAAGTTAGTCTTTCACTGCTGTTAGGAACTTGCCTAGAATTGTCTGGTTTTGTCTCATGAAACTTCTTCTAAAGCCACTAATGATTTTCCTGATTTGAGAGAGGAAGGCTGCTAAGCTGAGTGATAAAGTGAACTGTAGAAGGCAACAAGTCCAATAAATGCACTTTCATCCCCAGGACATAAGTGGTACAGAAAATGCTACAAAGAAGCCAAACAGGCTTTAAAAATACCCACTGAGGTCTGGGCTCTTTGCCCCTGTCCAACTCACCTGTAAAATCTGGAAAAGGGAGCAAGGTGCTGACAAAATCTCCTTCCCTTAATTTACTGTAGAATTAATAAAAGGTATTAAAAACGCAGCTCTTTGGACTAGGATTCCATGGATATTGCTTAAGAGGACCATTCAGTTTCCTGTTCCCTGCTGAGGGATACTCTGAGGGTGCCTCAGCTCAGCTCAGTCCATGTGTGCTACCTTAAGGTGGTGTGAATTCCACTGAGCTGCACTTACCTCTTCCTGGGCAATGACAGTCTGGCTGAAGAACCACTGGAGGTGCTCATTGGCAAAGTTGATGCAGAGCTGCTCTAAGCTGTTCACCCCCAGATCCTGCAAAGAAAAAAAGGGATCATCCCTTCCAAGGCCCAGGGAGCTCTGGCTCCCTGTAAATGTTGCACAGGCTGAGCTGAGCTGAGCTGAGCTGAGCTGCTGGTTCTGGCCAGTGTGAATGAACCCCAGCAGTTCAAACCAACTTCTCTCTGGTTTGCAAGCTCTTGGCCTGGCTTACTGACTAGGCTGAACAGAGGTGAGACAGGCTGTGAAGGAGCATAAAGAAGAAAAGATCTACTCTTGGATGCACAGCCCTGTAGCTCCAGTTCGTGCTTGAGATGTTTGGTTTTCTGAAATGCCTTTCCCAGGGAATTTTCTGTAAACAAGAGACATGTTTTTGTAATGGCAAATTTGTTTACATATTTTTCCTAGGAGGGACTTCTTCTTGATGTCCCTCTGCTCTGACCAATGTGATTGAAGAGGTTTGTCCTCTTGTCACCAAGTGAATTGCTCTGTGTAGAATAATATAAAAGAAGAAACACTTCCCAAAAATAAAAGAGTCTTTGTCAGCCTTCTGAAGTCAGAGTCTTTGCATCGTAGTGTGCTACAGTGTCACAGCCCCACCTCTGTATTCCATTGTTTTCAGCATTCATTGGGACAGACAGGATTTAACAGGGGCCCTAAGTAAAATACTCCAAAGCCTTGGTGGGCACATGCCCTCAGTGCCCAGGCCATAGCAAAAGAACATGAAAAATAACCTCAAACCCATGGATGTCCACAATGCCCACAGCACTGTCAGACTCCCAGGGAGCCAACCACTCATTGATCCTCAGCAGCAGCCACTCAAAGAGCAAGTAGTACAGAGCCTTGGCAATGGAGTCCCTGAGTGGGAGAGGGGAGAAGAACCAGTTACTGCAAAGACAGCACCTCTGGGTGCATCTTACCCACCCAGATATCAGCAGAAGTCACCTGGCATCAATGGCTCCTTCTACAGACAGAGGGGTGAAGATCCGATCATAAGATGTAACCTGGATACATAAATAGACAGAATTTACTCTTATTATCTCACAAAACCACCTTTTTTCTTTTTTTTTTAAATCCACAAGGAAGTCAGTCCAGTTAACAAATGGATTTTTTTTTCTATTTGGCTGAGAGTTTACCCAGACATCAAAAGAAAAACTAAACCCAGAATTTTGCTTCCAATCAACTGGCCAAAGTGATAAACCTGAAGCCACTCATGTAAGAAAAGAGCCCTCCTAGATGTGAGTTCTGCCATCTTTATGGACCTGCCTTGAGGGGTTCAGCTCATCCCAACCATTTTACTCCTGCTGTCAACTCCCAGATTTTGAGCCTTCTAAGTTTAGGACAGTGGGGGAGGACATTCTGTGCCTCAGGGGGAACGAAAAATCAGCAGAAAGGTACTCACAGTGACACGGTGGGTGACAGCCCTCTGCAGGAGTTCTGCTGAGACACACAACAGGTTGGCCACAATCTGAATCTCAGTGTCACTGGCAATGGCTGCATGTTCAAGGGATTCTTTCTAAATAATAAAATGTTCTTTATTATGTATTACTATCTATATACATTACTATCGATATTACTATATATTATAGATAGGAACAATGGGTGGCATACAAGGTCCCTCTTGTATTAAAATTCTCAAGAGCTCCTCAGCTGCACAGAGCTGGTCACAGCCTGGGCAGAACACTGGGTTCATTTTGGCTCCTTAAAAAGCCACCTGAGCTGTAATGACCTTTGATTGCCTCACATCTTCTGTCCCTGCCTAGACCAGTCTAGAGCCCAAAACTGAAAGGACAGGAAGGTCTTCAAAGGATGTCATCCTCAGTCAGGAACCACGTCCTCAGTCCCACCACATTGAATGTCCCACAACAGCAACATTCAGCACAAATATCCCGTCCCCGAGCTGTTGGGGTTACTGTACCTCATAGGAGGTAAAGCAGATGTTCCCCAGCTGCAGAATGGCAGCCAGGACAGCCCAGGTGGAGCTCAGCTGATCATCTGAGAGGCTGATTCCCTCCAGAGCTTGCACCAAGACCAGAAAATCCTGACTGTCCTCCTTGCCCGGGATGTCACATGCTCTGCCCTAAGGGAAAAGGGACAGATAATCGTGATTAGCCCCTTTAGCCTCAGGCAGGGGTTAAGCCACCGTCAGGAATCTTCAGAGAAGTAGTTCAATGTTTTAAGGACTGGAGGAATCTGAAGAGATGAAAGACACCGCTAGTGGAAACTCAGCATTTGTGAGGGGCCAGTCTCTTTACCCTCTGGAGTTTTGAGATTAAGATCTCTCTACCTACACATGCCAAGTTTCTGTTGGAATTCCAGTACAAGCTTCCCAGGATCCCCCTGGGGAGGAACTTGAGAAGTGGCGCCTGAGTCGACTCCCAGGTAAATCATGGCAGAGTTGCTCCCCGAAATGGCCCCAGATGGGGTTCTGTGCACCCAGGGAGCCACCCAGGGTCACAGCCTGTCTCACCTCGGCCACGGAGCATCACTACAACATGAGCTTATCACTCCTCAGCTTCTTTTTTTCCTCTACGGGAGGACACTCACTGCTTGTGACCCTAAAGGTCACAGAAGTCCTGGGTCAGGGGGGTTCTGCAGAACCTGTTTGTGTTCAAGGGCATTCTTTGACCATAGTTCCCAGCTCTCAGCAGATTTTGGTGAGACAAGGATGGGGTCCAGGCAGCCCTTGGGCTTCTTGCCAAGATCCAAGATAGATTTTGTCAGTCTCTGCTAACTCTTTTGTGTATAATCTGATCTTTTTCCTTCTCTGGAGCAGGCTGGGATACTCCTGTTAATTATCACCTTGAAGACTTTGTTTTACAATGCTTTGCCAGCCAGGAACCATTAATCACCCATTAAGGGCTGAGCCCTTAATTGCCCTCCATCCTTGAGTCATTAATGTTACTTGTCCATTCCTCGCCTGAAGGCGAGGTGATAGCAATCACTGTCGAGGATTCCTCCGGACCGCAGCTGCTGTGAAGAATTTGAATTTGCCACCTGGGAAAGCTGACTCACGCTGAAATAGGAAAAATCTCTTGCTATTGTTGTGACCTCGTTAATTATGGAAAACAATCTTAAAAGAAACTCAAACAAAGCAAAATCAAACCCACACCCACAAAAAACAAAACAAAAAACCCCCCGGTGTTCCAAGACTGTGACTTGATTATATAAGTCTGACAAACAAATTCAATTTAAATAATTGCAATCAGCAGTATATATCAGTAGTTTAAAATCTGCACCCTTTGACTCAGTCAATAAGTGTTCTGCAGAAGGTGGAAAGAAATCCTCCCTGCTTCTTGCAGTCCCACAGTAAACTGCAAATACGAGGAAAGAAAATGACAAAAGGGGTTTTACACCACACGATGGAGCCATGAGTCTACACAACGACTCCTCGTTAAAGTCCATCCGTTCAGACTAGAAGGGGCCTGAAAGTTGAGAAAATGATCACAAAAGAGACTAAGATGTCGATTCTTATATTAGGTATGAGAAGGAGCAGAGTATGAGAAGGAGCAGAGCTGACTTTAGCATAGTCCTGAGAGTCTTTTGAAGGGGAGCAAAGTGATTTGGTGCCTCTCTAACCAAACAGAAGGGATGCCTGGGCCATTTCTCTCTGCCAGCTGCTGCAGAGCACCCTCAGCTCACTCACCTGGTTCAGGTAAAAGTAGGACTCTGCCTCTTGCAGGTACATCTCCTCTTTCTGCTCCATGGGCAGCCCTGCCAGCAGCTCGTAAAACACATGGTAGTTCCTCTCACCATGGGCCTGATGGGACACATTCATGGAATTGATCCATATCCAGCTCCAAATCCCTCCAGAACACATTCACAGAGCAGGATACAGATTCTGGGGTCAGCAGGACAAAATCAGAACCACTTCATTTGAAAAGTTTCCAGGGTTTCCCACTGACACCTTGAGAACATTCCATCTGAGAGAAGTCCTTTTCACACACCTCTAATATCTGACCATTTCCACGCTCTAGACATTAAGAAAAACTGATTGAGGGAAGATTCAACTTTCAGTAATCCCTAATAAGTGGCCTAATTCAACCTGTTTGAGACAGAGAAACCTCCTATTTTATTCAAGTAAAATAAGTGATCACCCTGTGCTACATGGAGGGGACATAGTTCTTGCTAGTAGAAGAAATGGAAAGCAATTCTTATACTAATTCCCACCCCTGTTATTCAACAGTAAATTTAAGATTAAATGTTAATAAGGGAGAGAGGAGCCACTGGTCCTCACCTGAAACACCACACGAGACTTCTCCAGCAGGTACTGGGAGATGGATGTTCCCACCACGATGCCACTGAGCATAAAACAACAAATCCTGTCAGAAGCTGGGGACAGGTTTTCTGCAGACTTGTGTCTCTGCAGATAAGGATGATCTTAGGGACATTATCTACATGAATATCCAAAATTTTTTGACAAAATTGTGAGACTTTCAGAGGAAACCAAGCAAGCATAGAATAAGAAAGAAAGTCCTAACATGGGTAGGAATAAAGGTGAATTCTCTTAACAGTCTGAAACAACCATCAGGGTTCCACAAAGTGTCTGTACCTGACCTGTGAGTGCAACTGAGGGTTTGGTAAGTGACTAGAAGAGGAGCTGAACAGCAATGGGACAAAGCTTCCTGCCTGTATGAAATTATTTGGGGTAGTGAGGATGAAGGCCAACTGTGAGTAAATGCAGACAGACCTTACAGTGCAGAGTGAGTGAGCAGGAAAATGGCACATGAAACCCACTGTAGATAAATGTGAAGTGATGGGTACAGAGCCAGCTTCAGATATAAACAGTCAGGCTCCAATTTAACCATTGCTCCTTAGGACTGAGACCTGAGGGTTTTGAAAGACAATTCCGTGAAAGAATCAGCTCAGTGCTTGGCAACAGTTAGAAAAAAACCCTAAACAAACCAACCAAACCCAGAAGTTAGAAAGGAGGCAGGCTCAAAACAGAAAGGTGTTTTTAACAGAACTGGTTAGACCTGTGGAACCCTTGTTGAAGGCTGTTGCAGAGGCATCAAGTTTGTGTGAGTCCAGGAGGAAACTGGAAAACCTCAGGAGACTGAGAAAAATTCCTGAGCTGCTGCAAATGTTAAAGAGCTCAAGGGGTTTTAGGGAAAAGCATTGTGTGTTTGGGCTGTTCTTGCCTCAGGCAGTGCCTGAGGTCAGTGCTTAGGGGACAGCAGGATATCAGATGGGTCCTGGTGTAAATCAGTTCAGCCATTCTTATGTTTTTAATTTAACACTCATGTTGAGAGCTAAGATCTGTTCTTTTGCAGAGGAAACACAAAAAAAGCAAAATAGGGGTGGAAATTCATCCTCTGCCTAACCCGATGATAACAAGAGTGAAAGGTAGAGAAGATTATTGTGTGAACTCTCAGCTCTGCTGCACCTGGTCTCACCCAAACACCCCTTGGCAGCTGGAGGGACTTGAGGAGATTTTTCAACTCACTGTCGCAGATGGACATTCAGCAGCTTTCCAAAACGGCTGGAGTTGTCATTGAGGATGGTTCTTGCATTTCCAAAACTCTCCAGGATGGGTAGGACATTGCAGGGCTGTAAAGAAAAGAGGGTGGGAACACTTCAGTAGCAACCATAGGTTTTTATACTCGAAAGGGTTTATGTACTTGTCAGTTTGAAAAGATTAAAAAAAAAAAAAAGGGACTTCACTGATATAATTCTCACATCGGTAAAAGATGTCTTTTTAAATGTATCCTGGTTTCATTATCTCTAGCCAGGGTGAGTTTCTCTCTGAGTTCTTTATCCTCACTGCTGTAATCTTTCACTTTACTTCTGCTCTGTGTTTGTTCAGATTCACCTCCCAGACTCTGCTAAAAGCTCTCCATGGCAGCTACCAGCTCTCTGTTCAAACAGATATAGCACTTTTCACAACATCAGACCTCCCAGGTATTAAAATACAGAACTACAAATACACCAGCTGTCCTCAAGTCCTTACGGGAGCTTCACCTTCGAGCACAAACCCTCCCAAGTCCAGCCAAAGAAATAATATCAGCAGCATGGCCTCTCCCCCCTGTCTTTGGCTTCTTTTCCCTGCCCAACCCTCACGGCCTCCAGCCAAGCTCACTTGCCTGTTACCTGTCTGATCCTGTGGCTGTCAGATCCCTGGTACACCATGGTCAGGTATTGCACAATGGCTTTGGCAGCTTCTGTTTTACCTGATCCACTGTGCCCACTGCAGGAGCAAGAGGTGGAGAAGTTGGCATCAAAACAGAGGTACCTGATCTAGGCACATCAGAGGCCCTGCTACACAAAATCAGATGGGTTGTGCTGATTTACAGCTGAAGATCTATCACCCATTGCTTGAAACATTGAGACAACCTGACAAAAAGGGCCCAAACAGGATTCCACTGAGGAATATCAGACTCCTACTCCCCCACTCCTCTGAACTGCAGTCAAATCTAATTCAAACTATTTGCACAGAGTGAAATAAAAACCCACCTTATTCAGGTTCTCCACAGGCAGCTCTCATGTAAGAGCCAGAAGGACCAACTTGAAGGCAGTGAAATACAAAAGTGGAATTTTACATAAAGAAATTAAACAAAGCCCCTCACTTCCTACCTGATGAGGACACACTGCTCCTGCCCTGACGACTGGGACAGCGTGTAGGCCATCTCTGCTATGGCAAAGATGTGTCTGCATGGACAGAGAGAAACCCTCATTAACTGACCCCACATTTCCACCTCACCAGTGCAGCACCGAAGGGTTCCTCATCAGGGATCTACATTGAAGATGGGCCAGTGTTTTCATCAAAGAGACTTTACCTAAAAATCACATAATTGTTTGGGTTGGAGGGGCCTTAAAGACCATCTCATTCCTCTGCCATGGATAGGGACAATTTCCACTAGACTTGATTTTTCCAAGCCCTGTCCAGCCTGGCCTCGGACACTTGCAGGGATGAACTTTAGCTCTGTAGAATTATAGGCCAAAGCAGCTACAGCTTTGCCAAATGGGCTGTTCACTTCCTATGACATTCATCCTGCTCTACCAGAGAACTGGAGGAAAATACAATTCTTTCTGGAGCACAAACAGAACAGGGTTTAGAGAGTTATTTGAGAAAGAAAAACATACGGGGCATTTTTGGAGACAGTCCCTTGCTGGTACTTGGTAGCCACATCTTCCGAGTAGATACTGAGGTCCTTGAAAGGATTCACAGAAATCAAAATTTGCCCAATGTAAGTCTAGGACAAAAATAAGAAAGAGGGAAAAACTCTGGTGGCTTCTTAGAATTTTCTGAATGAGGAATGGAGCTTAATGCATATATTAATACAAATATACAAATTCCCTTTAAAGGAATATTATTTATTCTGCTATACTGCCAACTTATCGAGGACACAGCTTTTCAGTGTCATTTCAAATCTCTATCATTAATAATTTGGGATAAGTGAGCACTCACTGTTCTGCAGTCATCTTCTCTGGCCACTATCTATTCTCCAAGCTTCACATGAAATTACAGGCACAGGTTTGAACACTTGAGCCAGTAAATGGAAAAGAGAACAATTAACCATCCACAACCAGATCTGGACTGCAACACTGTGAAATGTTTGCAGAAACTCTGAGGTTTCTTTTCAAGATCCACAATTTTTAATTCAGAACTTCTCTGCTAAAATAGGAGATTCCCACTAGGAGCAGCTGAGGCTAAAATGGAGCCCAAGTATGCTCACGGCAATGAATACCAAAATTACAGTGAAACTCTGGAATTTTCAGATTTTGTCCCAAATATTCCATTCCACCTGATTTCTGAGGAAAAGCTGTGTGAGTGTACTTTTAATCATTGTTCCTGGTAATGAGTGAGGTACTTGGTGCATTATTAAAGCTTGATGGCATAATATAAATTATTTTCTCTTAAAGCTCATTGCTCAGAGTGAATAAGCACTGAAGAAAACCAAACCAGGCATCACTGTCCATACATAAATGAGATTGCGATGGAACCTTTTCTTCAGGCACAGCAGGACTGAGCTTTCACAGACTTCCCTACAAACAGAGGAAAGGATTTGTCAGCCATAAGCTTCACTTGCATGTGTTAATATTAAATATTAACCTTTCTGCCCTCCCAGGGATCACAAAATATTCTGAGTTGGAAGGGCCCCACAAGGATCATGGAGTCCAACTCTTGAGTGAATGGCCCATATGGGGATTGAAGAGTTTCTGGGGAGCTGGGACTGAAACCCTTCACTGCCTTCATGTGGTTCCAACATTTCCAGGATTAAACACATCAGAAAATGGAGCATTCAAAGCTCAGAACTTCCTCTGTGTGATCACGGCTCCTTGCACAGCCTTTACAGGTGTTTGTCTCAACAGGATGACAGGAGGGGAGGACGTGTGAGGAGCAGTGTCAGGGGCTTATCTTTCAACAACAGCAGTCAGCCAAGGGTTTAACAGCTCTTAAAGATGTAGGAGCTGAATTTTCCACAGCTGAAGGCAACAGGAGTCACTAAAGCCACAAATGCCAATGTCAGTAGGCAAAGAACATGGAAATGTGCTTCTCATCCTGCAAGCTGTCCTTTCTTACCACTCACTTCACACAATAAGAAAGGTGTGTTAAATTCCCAATTCTGCCTTTCTGCTGCATCACAGAAGTCACATCAGCCTCTAAACCTAATTTCCCTTACCCAGTAAGTATTTTGGGGTTTGGGAACCATTTAACAGGAGACACAGAGTTCCAGGGATGCAGCTGTACAGAAGTCTGTTACCCAGGCTGAGCTGCTGGCTCTGGGGCGTGACAGCAGAGGTTCAATGTGCCCTCTCTGTGCAGCAGAGCCTGGGGACATGCTCTACATAACAGTCAGGAGTTCCCTCAGCACCTCTGCTCCTCCCCAGTGGTTCAGCTTAGGTCCATGACTTAAATACTAAAATTCAGTCTTTTACTTAGCTTTTCGGCAGAGCATCAGTTATTCAGCTATGGTATGCATCCAATCAATTCTATTTGCTCCCACAGAGGAAAAATTTTATTTTCTCCTATCTAGCTATGGATCTGTAATGTGTTTTCTATTGTTGAGCCACCTTTGCAGGATAACAAGCAAGCCCCTGTGACCTGAATGAGCTGCAGACACTGAGGACACCTACTCCAGTCTGGTTAGATCTTCAATCTCCTCAACTTCTGCACAGTGCTCTTCACACAGGTATACCTGAAATGCACAGATACATGACTGAAAATCAGAGGAAGTTCAGTTCCATTCCAGTACTGGGGACAACTCCTGTACCTCTTTCTGCATGAACTCCATCTCCAGCACGTTGTCAACAACATCTTCTGCCTCCCACTGGTCCTTGCAGACCCTCACACGGCTGCTGGCCAGCTGGGGCTCCTTGGAGATGACCCATTTGCTCAGGTTCTCCATGGTGGGCTGTGGCAGCAGCAGCTCAGAGTTCAGCCACGCTGCAGGGTCACATCCCTGCCCCTGCTGCTGGGACCAGTGCACACCAGGAGTGACCATGGATCCTGCAGTCTGGAGGACATCTGAACCCTCCTTGATATCTACCTCACTGCAATAATCTGATGTGTGAATTGGCTCCTCTCCTCGATGTGGGAGGAAGCCCTGCTCACTGTTTCTCTGGCTTGGATCCACCAGAGACCTGGGAATGTCACATTGGAATCTGCAACCCTGTTGCACAAGAGTGACAGATTTTCTCTCTGATGGAGATTTCATTTTCTGCAGGGAATAACTATTGCCAGAGCCCCTGGACAAGGAGTTCTTAACCTTCACCAAGCTGTGGACTCTGGGGAACACTACAGCAAACTTGGCATCAGTAGCACTGTTCTTCTCATCCGAGCACGGAAAGGAACTGGTTCCACGAAGAGGGGAATCACCAGGAGACAAATCAATGTGTCCCACTTCCTCTACCATTTTAGGATCAGGACCTTTAGGACCTTTCCCCTCCACTAATGAAGCAGAAGATTCTTTGTCTCTTAGCTCAGCCCTGTCCAGCTGTCCAGCTGCACCAGGGCCAGCTTTGCCAGGCCGACCAGCCCACCCAGCAGTGCTCAGAATCCGGATTGCCATTCTGCTTCTGAATCCAAAATGTTTGCTGCTCCTCTTCTTCTTCCCAAATTTCTTCAACAGCCATCTGGAGATACCAATTGCACGTGCCACACTCAGCAGTCGAGCTTTCAGCCTTGCTTTCTTGGCAGGTTTTTTGCCAAGCCAGCTGGTGACTTTTCTAAATGAAGAACGGGTGTACAAGTGCTTGGATCCTTCCCCACCGTGCACAGGTTCTGTTTCAGAAGGTGCCTCTGCAACCACTTCTTCTGCTTTCTCTTTTTTTCCCTTTGTAGATTGGCCTGAACTCTGTTTAACTTCTCCAATAACTTTTCCAACTTTCTTTTTCTTTCCAGTGAGCTGCTTGTCAGATGATTTTTTTGTAATCATGGAGCAGCTTGAAGTATTTATTCTTTTCTCTCCAAAACTCTGAGCTGTGTTGGGTTCTTTTTGTTTACTGGGAGTTTCTAGAGTCATGGGTTTTGAACAGATGCTTTCAACATTATTCAGGTCTGAGCTGGCTCCCAAAGCCATCTGGGCAGGATTTGGTTTCTGGCTCGGTGATAGTTTGGTCTCAGTGCTTTTATGCTGGTTTTCCAGACTGAGGGGGATTTGGGATCTAGAAGAACATTTCTTTGTAAGCATCAGTGCTGGTAGGTCCTGCCTGCTGCAGTCTGAACTGTCACTCTGTCTATTTCCAGCCTCTTCACCTTGTTCTGGGATCTCACACTTCCCAGGTTTCTCCTTCAATGTCCTCTGCTGCCTGGAGAGGAAAGAGCCATCTTCTACCTCTCTGCCTTCATCATTCACCTTCTTCTCCTGTTCACATTTGCTAATGTGAACGTGGAGTTTTGCTTTCACAGCAGTTGGGAGTGGTTCTATTTTGTTTTCCTTTACTACATCAATGTTCTCTGAAGTGCTGCTCTCCCCACTGCTGCCAGAATTCACATGTCCATCTTTTGACATATCTTCAACTCTGTCATTTTCTAGTATATTTTCTTTGTCTGCTTCAGTATTTTCCCTGTTCTTAACACTCTCAACTTGGAGTCCTGAAGTGCTTAACTGATCATCTGCCTCACTGCTCTCAGCTGGAGCACATTCTGGTTGTCTCAGCATCTTGTCTGGCTTCCTCATCTTCTCCTCTGCCTCCAGTGCTGCAAATTCAGTGCCTTCAGTCTCAGATTCAGTTTTGCTACCTGTGGTCACCTGCTCCTTTTCAGGTTCAATAGATGCATCCTTGCTTTCATCAGTCAGTTCCTTGTAGCCTTTTCCTTCACTCACAGGAGGATCTTCAAGCACAGCATTTTTCTCACTGTTGCCATCTTCCTCCGAAGAGCTGCTTGTCTCTTCAGAAGAGCTGCTCTTGTCTTCACTGCAGGAAGTGCTGCCCACCACAGCCTCCTTTGCACCCATTCTGTGTGTCCTATGGCCTTCACTGCTGGAGTCAGAGCAGGAGCTACCTGAGGCTTCCAGAATATTTTCATCCTCACTTTCAGTGATGACAATCCTGGTAAGGGCTTCGAGTTGCTTTTTCCCAGTCCTCTCACCTTTTTCCTGTGCTGTACTGCCTTGGGATTGAGAACCTGATTTCTGCTCAGAAGCCTCCTTGAAGTCCTGATTCCCTCTGTGCCTTCTCCTGGGGTTGTGTGCCTTTACTGCCGAGTTCTGTTTGTGGGAAGAACCTCCAGCACCTTGCTCTGTGATCACCTTTCCAGCCCTCATCTCAGTGCCTGTTTCACCAACACCAAGTCTCTTTCCCCTCCTCTTTCTAAAACTCCATTTCTTTCTGTTTGTGATGGCCTTTGCCTCCTTGTCACTGCTGTCCTCACTCTCCTGCCCTGATGTCATTTCCCATTGCTTGCAGGCCTTTCCTTTTTTCTCCTGCAACCTGGACACTCGGTGTTTTCTCCCCAGACCAGATTCACTTTTATCATTTCTCCTGCTGACTTTTTTCCTCCGGAATAACTTCTTGTGGTCATTTTCTTTGCTTTCCTGAGGCCTCCCCAGCCTTTGGATTTTTAAGGGCTCTTCTCCAAGGCTGTCCCCCTGTCCAGGCAGTGACTCTTTACCCTTCACTTGGCCTCTGCACTTCCCTTCCCTCTGCCTCCCACAGCAGATCTTTGAGTCTCCTCTGGAGTTTTTCTCACAATTGAACACCTTCTCTTTTCCAGCCTTTCTCTGCCAAGTTTTGGATCGGGAAGGAGGCATTTCCTCAGAGTTCAGGAATGTTTGAGGGCTTATCTCGACTCACCTGTGAAAAAAAACATTGTGCATTTTGCTGTGAAATAAGCTACAAAGGGAGGCCAGGTGCTCCTGAGCACTAATTTACCTCATTTTTGTGGAGCCAAATAAATGTTTGCAGAGCCTTGCCTGTGCAGTGCCAAACTCACTGCCCTGTTCCAGGTTAATCTCTGGCTTACTTTGTCACAAATCACCCTGATTTTCTTCTTTTATTAGAATCATACCATCATAGAATATGATGACTTAAAAGGGACCCATCAGGATCATCCAAGTCCGACTCCTGGGCCTGCCCCAAGAATCCCATCATTAGGCCACGTGTCCCTGATTTTCTACAGCTGACAAAGGTTTGGACACACTGTAGTTCAAGATAGAATGTAGTTCAAGGTAGTTTTATTTCAGTTTCTGCTTCTCCAGTATCCTTCCTTGTGCTGAAGAAGAGAGGAACACATCTAATGATCTATGTGAAATAAATGTCAGATGCAAACACAACTCCACTGTGTCCATCACATCTCCACTCAACCACCCCTGAGTGCACTGTCCTTCCCTGGCTCTGTGGGAAATGTTCAGTATCCCAGGTGTTAACCTGTT
The DNA here is from genome assembly GCA_013399915.1 of Illadopsis cleaveri. Taxonomy (NCBI): domain Eukaryota; kingdom Metazoa; phylum Chordata; class Aves; order Passeriformes; family Timaliidae; genus Illadopsis; species Illadopsis cleaveri. Next base: position 255,435 of record VXBB01006443.1, on the reverse strand, counting down.
CATCTCTTTATCTTTCCTCTAATCATATGCATGGAATAAAGGATGTAAAAGGACCAAAGGATTGGTCCTGATCTTTCAGGCTGATGCAAAATATCACTTCTATCCTTTCCAGCTATCCAGACCCTTTATTTTATGAGTCAACCTCTTACTGCTTCAGATATCCCACTGGGGCCCCTGGGAGTGAATGAAGTGCTGATGGCAGAGCCTGGGTTTGGGTCCCCTGCACAAAACACTGCAAGGAAAGGCTCCAAACCACAAAACAGTAAGAGCAAAACTGAAAGGAAATGATGGATCAGAGAAAGGAAAACTTGGAGGTGAGTGGATGAGGAGAATGCGACTAAGGGAAAAATCTTACAGCAAGGAAACCCATCAGTCTGCAACATCTTCCCAAAGAAAAAAAGATAAAAAGGCTCTTGTTGGGGCTATTTGGAACTATCTTGGAAATTACATTACCCAGTGATGGGCAGGGAACAAACCAGCACATGGGACAGGGAAATTCCATTATATATTTTGTCCTCTCATCTCTTTCTCTGTTAAATTCTTCTCTCCATTTTCTCCTTTATCTTTCTCATTGTTTTTCAGCCAGTTCTGTGGATTCTCCACAGGCAGAAGAGAAACTTCCAGCCACCACAGATGTACAAATTCTGTCAGTGGGTAACAGAGGATGGAGCAGTCAAGATTTTGTTACTGATTCCTCCTAACTCCACCGAGCATTAACTTATTTAAAGGCTGAAATCCAGCATCTGGAAGCCTCCAGTCACTTGTTAGACTATTATGGGATGAATATTTTTACCTGTCTAACACTCTGACCCTGCACCCCAGTGGCCATGGATGCAATGTCTGTACACAGTCTACAAGCCCAAAAGAGTTTTGGCCAAGGTTTCCTGGAACTTCCATCCACAGGCATCCCCCCAGGGAAGGGGATGGGGGGAAAACACACAGTCAAGATTGCAATTCAGCAAGCTTTAAAAGCTTTAAACTTTTACAGCTGCTATAAAGTCTGACAAGGAATGAGAATTTTTAGCACTTAGTACCTCAAGAAAGATGGAAATCCAGCCACTTGATAATATCTTATGACCTGATTGCAGACTGAAACTTGTCCAAGTGTATTTACAAGTTATTAAATTTTGAAAAAAAGCCATTAAAAAGTACATTCCAATACTCTGGGAGCAACCCTGGAAGAAACCACTCAGTGAATCAAAAAGTTTGGCTCACCTCAGTCACTCCAAGGAGGGCAGCAAAACCACATTTGAGATTTCCACAGCTCAGGAAGGATGATGCTCTAAGAAAAGCACATTTGGTGTGTATAAAGCATGGGGGTTTATTGAAAATGGTGGTTCCTTTTCTGTACCACCTATTTGGTGCTGTTCTGCCCCACAGAACAATCTGCAATGGGGAAAAACAGCATCTACCTATGTAAAAGGACCAAAGGATTGGTCCTGATCTTTCAGGCTGATGCAAAATATCACTTCTATCCTTTCCAGCTATCCAGACCCTTTATTTTATGAGTCAACCTCTTGCTGCTTCAGCCCCCAGCTGCAACTCTGATACTGAAGCAAAAAGCTGCTGCCCTGAAAGCAGTTACACACAATTAAGGGTTCCCCAACGTGTCCTTAGGGTTCCCTCTAAACTTGCTTTTTTTTTGTTCTGTTCTAGAGTTGACTCTGTTCAAACCCTCCTGGACATCTGCACAGTGCAGAGTTCATCTCTTAACACCAATCCTCTTCCCTCCCTCTCTCTGAACAGGACTGTCACATGTAGGTGTCTGGTCACCTCATTTCAGCCCCCCCTCCCCACTTAATACACCAATACTCCTGGCCTAGATCTCTAAATCCTGCAACAAGACTTTTGTTACCAAGATTAATGGGAGCTGAATTAGACCCTAAATCCCCAGTACAGAATATTTGTTAATATTCTGTCCTCCTGGGGGCTTAAAGTTGATTCAGCCTCGCTACAGTGCCAAAAGCAGAGAAAATAATAAATAAAAGTCTGCTTTTATGTGCTGTTGCTAGATAGTCATATGTCTGCAGAGCTAAAGCCTTCCACAAAACAAAAGTGCTGAAATTCTTGGAAGAGGAGGAAGGTCAGAAGCACTGCCCAAAATTGTAGGGAGCTTAGACACAGGAGTTTGGTTTGACTCACTGTAAAGACAGGACCCCAGACTGAATCTGGGTTAGAAAGTGAAAAACTGGAGTTCACAATTCTTCAGAGACAGGGTTTTAGAGCAGATTGGTTTGTGACACCACTGTTATTACTGGGAATGGGAAGATGAATCACTGCTTATATAAACAATTCCTTTGACATCAGACCTGCTCTGATTAACTGCCCTGGACCATCTGCCTGCTGGACACACTGCAGCAGGTGAAAGATGCTGCTCATCTGTTTTTCAGCTTCCCTCACCACACCAACTCCACCTAAATCACTGCAGGAAAAAGAATAATTTGATTACATTCTCCCTTTTTAGAAGAAATGAGAATAACTCACATCAGAGAAAGGAGATCCTGAGTGCTGTCAAGAATCACAGCATGAACCTACAGATAAAAAGAAGAGCAGAAAGCTCACGCTGCTATTTTAAGACCCATAGGGAATTGTCTCTCTTCCCTGAGCACAGTGGATTCTCCCAACTCATACAGAGAACAGTACAATCATTAATATTAAAGGGATCTGCCTGGAACTTAATTCTTTAGTTTCTATTTTCATTCACTGTACAAATTTCTCAAACCCCTTCTTTTATCACTCTGCACAGTAATTTTTTGTAACATACCTACACTGATTCCAGCCAGCTGCCCCATACCTGGGTCACAGGTCACATCCATGCAATGGTAACAGGTTCCCTCTCCCATGCCTTGTTTCCATGCAGCCCAGAGTCATTCCAGAGCTCTTGCAAGCCTGCCCAGCTGTGGAGTTTAACAGGGATTCTGGCTGGGCTGTGCCTCAAGAGCAGATAATTACACGTATATGGAAGGAAAGTGGCATCAATAATTCAAGCTTTCTCATGGTACCTTTTGAACTTTTCAACCAGCAATATCAGCAGCTGGCTTGCAGCGTTTGGGATAAAAGAAGAGGTGGTATTTCACCTGGGTCAGGGTCAGGGTCAGATGTGGTATGATTAGATGCAGCCCCAAAGAAAGACTGAAAGGCTCAATTCCAAAACCAAAACACATCTGCTGTAATGCAAGAGGCTACCAGACAAGGAACAGTGAAAACTACCTACAAAAAAAAAAAGCTTAGGCCAGTGAAAAGAATTAAATCATAGGACCCTTTCTCCTGCAGCCCTGGAGTTTTATTGCAGGGAGCCAAGCACGGATAGCTCAGCCTCTGCTCTCTCCTTGCCAATACCAAGCTCTCTGCTGAAACAGGAAAGCAGTTTCCAGCTCAGCACTGAAAAGACAGTGAAACTGGCACCATTTTTGCCCTCATTATGCCTAAATCTCAGTCCAAATCAAGCAGAATGACTAAATCTCCTTTCAACTCGGATTTCCAAATAAAGTCGTTCTCTTCTTGCAGACAGGCTGAGGTTACTCACAGCCAGTGCTTATGTCCATGAAACTCTGTTTAATTCAGGGATGGTTTTGGGCTGTTCCCAAGAAATCAGGTAACAGAGCAGGCACAAATGCTCAGTGTGAGCTGGACATGCAGCCTCCCCCTGCTCTCCCCAGGCTGCAAAGGGCCAGTGCAGGGAGAGCAGGATTTACCTGCTCTGAGGATGTCCCTGGCTCTGTAAAATTTCCTGCCTCCTCTCAAAAAGCCTTTCCAGAGGAGCTGGAGATTCAACAAAATGAACTCAGGTCTGGCCAGCCACCACAACAAGTGACCCAAACACAAAATGTGATAAGATTTTAGATGCTTTGCAGCATTAGTTTGGGGGGGACCTGTTTGTCCATCTCCTTCCAAGAGCCCCTGGCTGTTTCATTCTGTGCCTTGAGGATTCCTCCATTAAGAAGCAAAGATAAAAACTGAGGGTTGAGCTGGAGAACTCAAGAAACATTTTACCTGAGCTTTCTGTCCCTGGATGCTCCACTTCTCTTAGCTGACAAGAAAGAGGCTGTAGAGCAACAGTGTAGTTAATTATTTCATCCCATTCTTTTATTAACTATCCACAAATAACTGTCTATCCCTCTCTGCAGAAAAGGGAAATCTCTCCTGTAAAGCCCGGAATGATTGATGGCATCTGGATCGTTAATTCATTAACGAATCTTGGAGAAAAGCCCCGAGGCTCTTAGCTCCAAGCTTCTATTGTGTATGTGTGGCAGGGAGGAGAAGCTGCTCTGAGGAGGAAATGGCTCTAACAAACTCCATCAGCATCAGCTGCAGCTTCTTCAAGGCTCTGCATAGCCCGGGCAGAGCTGCTTTGATTTCTGTGATTTGTCAGAAGCCTCAGATATTTGGGGTTCACCCTGGGATGGATGAGATGAAGCCATTGATCACATTCACTGCAGACTCCTGTCTGCTCTGGGCTACCTGAGACAAGAAAGGCTAAATTGATGCTGTGCAAATGCTCCCTCCCCACCCAGTCTCCAGCCTGGCTGTCCCAGCACCTCTAACCTGAATTCTCTGCACAGACTGAACACATTTGTTTGCCTTTTAAAGTGCTTCTGGCAAGATGCTGGCAGTTGGTTCATATCTCGTTAAGGGAGAGGGAGATAAGCACCAGGAAAGATGAAACCCTTCCAGATTTCAGCTCCAGATCCCTGAGTAGACTGGATAGTGGAGTTTCCTAAAGATTCCTTCATTTATGCACAATACCAGGTCCCTTCAGCCAGAATTCAGCCACTATGATTTTAGAAAGTTATTAGAGAGTGATAAAACATGAGAATAACCTTTTCACTGCAAATTCTTAAGTCAATTACATAAAAGCTTTTGATGTTGTTGCATATAAGAGACATGAAAAGGTAACTCAATTTTTAAAAATTACTAAATCACCCAAATAAAAGAGTAGAAACTGGCTGTGATTGATTAGAGAAATTACATTTGCATAAATTCCCTTGTTTGCTTGGTAAATAGCTCAGGTAAAGAGATTGGTCAAAGCTATTCTTAGGACCATCTGGTTTTAAGATTAAACTCGCTAAATGTATAAATAGGGTCTCCTCTTGGTTTGACTCCACAGCAAGTAGAATTGACAATCCAATCAGGACCCTGAAGCCTGTAAAACTTGTTTAAAAATATATCTTTTTTTATATATGTCCCCTCCTTCCCCCCACGCCCCACTGCATTAATATAAAATATCTCCACTTTTGCTTCCATATCACATGCTGCTTCATATTGACAGAAGATATTCTCCTTTGAGCCTGTACCCCTGGCTACTGAGGGAGAATTCCTGACCTCTCATTCCTGACCTCTCCCTGTTTCAGACTGGTAAGGGCTCTGCTGCCTTCTTCCAGCTATTTTAAGATACAGAGCCAAAAGGTCTCCAAGGGCCTCTTCCCCAGCCATAACCCGAGGAAGCCAAATAAAATATTCATGATTGCAAGGAGAAACCAAAACAATTAAGTTACATAGGTTTGAAAACAGCCCCCTTAAATATTTCAGGAGCACTTTGTTGCCCAGTTGTCTGCCGTTCAGCAGGGCTGGATGATCCTGTTACACTTCTGCAGTGTCCTGTAGCCCCATCCCAGGGGTCAGAGGCAGCCCCAGGCTCTGGGCAGGGATAGACCTGATCTGGGTGAGCTGGAGGACTCTGCCCTGTACTCAGACACGGCTCAGACTTCTCCCTTCTAATCCCCTGAGTGACCTCTGTGGTTGGTGTCTAAAAGGAGCAAACCGAGGGGGCAAGGCCAGGCAAGCCTGTGCTAAATCCTGGTTTGGTAGCACCAGTTTGGTAACACCAGTGAGTTTTAAAGTCCAAATGGGCCACCTGCTCTGCTCGTGCCAGCAGCAGCAACTCTGGCATGGGCAGCAGACAGAAACAGGCCCATGGGTCATCCCACTGCTCCTTGCTGCTGCTGCTGCTGTGTCCTGTGCTGCTCTGGGACTCAGGATGTGATGTTTGTACTTTGTTTTTACTGGGCACGCCAAGGAACCTGGGTGGCCTCAAATGAGCTGCCCTTGCTCTCCTTCCCCATTTCTGCATAGCTGGGAACCATGGGTTTGATAGAGAATTCCTTTGAATCAGTGAAATCCCCTGGATTTAAACTGGGTTTTAACCTAATTATACATGAAAGCAAGAGGCTTTTTAATAGTGGGGGGTGGGCGACAGCCCCCAGGGCTGTTCTTCTGTGGAAAATGAGTGCTCTGCAGAAAGCAGCTGAGCCCCTGAAGTACAAATCAAAGGCTCAAAGTGGAATGTCAGATTGTGCAGACCGAAATGATTACACCCAGGTAGTTGAAAATCCCCAGAAGATTCTAATAAGCTTGTAGAGATAAAGGCAGAAGGAATCATGCAGCTAAGGGTGAGGTCTCATGTTACAGCCAAACTGACTTTATGGGGCCACTCCTTCCTTCCAGTGGCTTCTATATTCCCCAGCTGTTTCCTTTGCACCAGTGCTAGTGGTCACCTCAGTGCAATTTGATCTTACAGGTAAGCTGACCTAATGCTGTGCTTCCTCCTAAATGAGTGGCCTACTTGCCTGGAATTGCTCTTGCTGGTTATTCCCTTATTCCATTTCATAAGGCATTAGTTAGTTAAAAATTAAATTAAAAAGCACAAATGTGCACCAAAAGAAAGGGAGCAGGAACAACGAACACAGGAGGGCAGAAGAGACTTTACCCACAAAGGTGAAACTCTTTTGGAGCTCCTGAACTCTGGGAGGGAATGAGGAGGAGGGTACATAAAGGTCACTGTACCTGGAAGAAAGTTTGGTTTGGAACCTTGGACAGAGGGTCTGTCAAAAGCAGATTATCCTACAGTGGAATAACAAACTTTCATGAGATATTGGGCCACTCACATTTTTTATGCCCTGTGATAAAATCTTTACAGTTTTGAGGCACAGGCACTGTTATTATGCTTTGCTGCTGAAGATCTGAAACAAACTGGGAGTTGTTTGCTGAACCAGGCATTTGAAGACACTCACTGACTCTTCTCAAGGGGATTGCTTCCAAAACTTGACATTTATTTTATAGGATGACAAACATTTTATCTCATTTAATATTAACTGCCCTGTATCTTATGCTCTGTTCCACTGCAGATGTTTAACTCCCTTAATCTTCTCTAGATAGATCCCTCTTCATTTTGTGAGAGGTCTCACCTCTCCCTGTGCACAGGAGAAACCCTCACATAAATCTCTCTCACCCCATATCACAGTGACAAGGAAATGGTTTATAAAATTTGAGCCACTTCCATGCAGGATACATTCAAATGGAAAAGTTCTTTCTGTGCATAAGCAGATCCAGAACAAGCATATCAGTGAGCAAGTTCACCTGCAGAATCAAACCTGGTCAGTCTTATCAAACAAGAAGTGATCAAAGCTACTTTCTGTTCCTTCTCCTCAAAGAAAATCTACCAGGTTAATGGTACCTGCACCCCATGTTATTAATTAATGAGGCACATGGAGCTCTGATACATTAATTTATGCCTGTGAATTGAGTTACTGAGAAATGAGCATTTTTCTTGTGCACTAAAAATTACTAGTTGAAGATCTTACCCTCAAACAGGATTTTTTAATGGTTTAAACAAACCTCTAAGGAACAGCTGAATGGGCACAGAGAACTGTCAGGAGGGATCTGCCTGTGCAACATCAGTTAACAGAGATTAATTGGAGCAGGAGTGGTTTCCATCCAATCCAAGGTCTGAGGCTTTAAAAGGGCAAAGCACTTCAGAGAGATGACATGATATTATTTCACTTTGAAATTCCCATGTGTCACTTACCACAGTTCCAAAACAGGGTGTTTTGAGGATGGAGCCTGGATGCTGCACAACAGAAATCCCAGTGTCTAGACTGACACTGCTCTTAGCAAAGGGCTTCAGGAGCCTTGAGGGCTGAAGGAATTGCCACCTGCTCTGGAGCTCCAGTAAATTAAGTATAAATTTAAACCAGTCTTTTTTAAAGGTTAAATCCATAGTAAGTAACTATCACTTAATGCTTAAATTTTATTATTTCTGGAAATTGCCTCATGGACCTACCCTGACGGAACTGAATTTCCTTGAGACGGATTTTTTTTTTACATCTTCATTACTATTAATTTACATTCAAAACATCTTCCTGTAATGAAAGTACAGGCAAATGTCATCAGGACTGAACTGTGAGCAAACTGTCACAGCACTGACAAGATCACAGGTAATCAAACTGATTAGGACTGTGATACCTCCTTTGGTCACAGCCTGCATTTCATCTGCTCTTATCTGTGTCAGAATAAAGTCAGGATGATGTGTTTGTCTGCAGAAAAATCACACCCTTGAAAAATACCTCTCCCAAATTCCACTCCTGTGGCTAACTTGCAGTTTGGAGCAAAGCTCCCCCAGCTATAGCTGAAGCCACTCTTGCCTCAATATACTGCCTAAGAAGTAACACCAAGCCTTTTCTTGATCCTGCCATATTCTCTGCTTCCTTGGACTCTTACCCCATCAGGGCTTGAGCTGCAGTATTTGACTTTTGGGGCAATGCTCAGCAGCTCAGAGATGTCCTTGTGTTGCCAATTTGTGTTTTTTAGGAGCTCAGCCTGCTTGTTAAGGGCTCAGCCCAGCAATCTGATACAGATAAGTTCCCTTTAAGGAGGGAGAGTGTGGGCAGAATCCGAGCTTCATTTTTTGAAGCCCCTGCCTTAAGCATAAGCAGAGGAGAGATTGGCTTTCAACAAATGAACAATATGCAGTCTGTAGGAATAAGCACACAATCTGCCAGAGGAGCAAACAGGAGGAAGAGATCCTTGTCTTTTGAAGGACAAGAGTCAGGGACAGGCTGGGCTCTGCCCTTGCAGATACAGGTCCTTCCAACCTTGAGTGACTCTGCTGTCAGCATGTGCTCACGACCATCCATCCCAAAGAGGGCTCCCTTGCCAAAAAGCTCTTTTAAAATATAACTTAGCTCTGCATAGAAGAGCTGTGCCACAAAGAGGTGGAGAGATCAGTTTCTACTCATTTAGCTGAGGAAGAGGTGAGCAGAGGGAAGAGCCTCAAAGTACCTTTTTATCTGTTTTCCTCCCTACTGAAACAGGCCACAAGTTCAAGGAGCCTTTTAGCTCTCCTGTCATGGTTGTGTTTCCAGCAAACTCAGCCCTCCCATCCCCATGGATCAGCCAACATACATAAAAGGCACAAGAGGCAAGATGGAAATGAGGAGTTTGGTCATACAACGGTTTCATTACAAGAAAATCACTCTTGGGTGAGTGACTCTCTAGCTGAGCAACAGTTGGGCCAAATTAACCAACACCAGGATGATGTCAAGGACCATCCCCTACTGCTACAGCAGCCTTTTCACACAGGGATTTGCAGGTCCTCTGGGAAGCTGCACCTAACCCAGAAAGCTTGTCAGACATCCCCATCACCATCATGTTGGAGAAAGAGGTTGAGGTGTTGCATGGAAATAACCCAAGCACTTGGGGCTTGTGGCTGTAAGTGAAGACATTGAGTTCTCTGTGACCAAGGGCTTGTGGCAGATATTGAAGGGATTTTTCCACCCCGTTTACCCAGGGAATCAGCTACAGCTGCAACACAACCTTGGTCTTTGCTTGAAAGAGATAAAGTCTAAGGTAGCTTAGCAAGAACTGCTGGGCTTTAGAAGGAAATTTCCACTAAAGTCTGTCTCATCTTTCAGCCATACCAATTCCTGCTCCAATTAAAGACATCCCAATCCATGAGACCACATAGGCAGTGGTTTGGAGGCTGAATTCAGGACCACAGTCCAGGCATGAAATTGTTTGAGCTGCCACAGACACAGACCATATTCTAAGAAACAGACCAATTAAACTGTAAAAAAAATTCATTCTCTCACTAACCAGACAGGCCTCGGGCTTCATGACAAAGATGAGAAGTACTTTTCCTTCCAACATTATGTTCTTCTAATAGAACTGTTAGACAAATTCTGCAAATATTCAATTGTTAAGCATCTGAGGAAAGCTTGTATTACTATTGAAAAGTGAGGGGATAAAAAAAAAAAAGAAAAAAAGCTCCAGGCCAAGCTTTTCTAGGAGTAGAGAATTTTGGCAGCAAATACACCATCATATAAAAGGGCTCACGTTACCAGAAAGCATTTGACCTAAAACTCAGGCCACTATAAAACAGCATCCCATATTAGAGACCCAATATGTGTACTCAGATGTGGAAAATTTGTTCTTTAGTTGTGATCCAAGACTGTCCCCTCTGCAGAGCAGCAGGTCTGTGGGGGTCAGGGATCACTGTGCCAGCATTGCTGGAAGAATTTTTTCAAGTCAGTATTAGCAGCAACTCTGGTCCTGCAGCCAAGGGACACTTGCCAGTGCCAGAGCCCTGTGAGGCTGCATAAAGCAGGAGAAGGGGGAAGCACTGCCAAAGCCTGACTGGCAATAACCTTAATAAGCACCAATGAGCCCTCAGAGTGCTGCCAAGCATTAAAGCATTAGCTCTTGGAGAGGGCCAGCAAACTTCTATCAGAACCCAGACAAGGAGTTCAAGTGAAAAGTAGAGGTAGGCACAAAATTCGAGGGGTTTGGCAGCAGCTGAATCCTCTGATCAGAAGCAGGCCATTATTTTTAGTGTCAGCTGAGGGGCAGGCCAAGAGTAACCACAAGGCTCAGAAGGCAGTTCCTGAAAGGGAGAGATGAAGAGGGATATTTTTGCCCCACTAGATTCAAAAGCTGCTTACATTCATTCATTGAAGGCTCCACCCTTCAGGACCATCTCATCCCATCACCGATTTTACTTGCTGCTCATTTTCTGACAGCACAAAAAATACATCCTAATTCCATCACAAGCCTTTCCATCCCTTCCTGCTCAACTCAGAACACAACTGAAAACACAATTCATGAGTTCCAGTCTTGCACTGCTTTGTCCCTTTGCAATTTCTCCTGTATTTTAGGCATAGGAGCTCTAAAAGGGTTCTTAATGTCTCTGCCCACAAGCTAAGGATCTCATTTCAATGAATCCTTTAGTTCCAAAGCTCTGCTAGAAAAAAAAATCTGCCATATCTCAGCACATATCCTAAACTACTCAATCCCATTTTTAGTCTAGCTTGTGCCTTGAGGAAAAGAAGAAGCCTGGATTAATTTTATTTTCTGTTGGTTTTGAATCTAAATGCACTTTAGGGTTTGCAAGAAATGGTAGCATTTTTGTGACTCTCTCACTCTTCCAGTGGACCTACTGGATTTTTCAAGTTATGTGGGTGAAAAGAGGGAGAAGATAATAAATTGCTTCTGCCCTTTCTGAGTAGGACTGTCACAGCCCTTCCCCCAAACCTGCCAACAAATAAATACTCAGAAAAGGCTTTTGAGTCAGTCCATCTGTGTGGAGTAGAAAGAAGCAGCTGGGTGCACCAGGATGATGCACATGCACAGGGTCACACCAGCTCAGAAGCTGCTGATTAAACCATAATTTCCTGTAAATTTGCAGCATCAATGCCTGGCACAAGAGGTGGAAGCAGCAGGAAACCTCCCTGCCAGCTTCAGTCCTGCAGCAAGAGACAAGGAAATAATGAACCAAACAGAAATAAGGAAGTGAAAACCACTTTGGAAATGGAAACTGAAAGAGAAGGCTCCCTAAAACCTCACTAGCAATAAATTAGGTCTCAAAGGAGGTATTAACACTTTTAGAAGGAAGGGTGCCTGAAGCACCAGCTGAGCAACTCTACAAGCACTTTCTCCTGCAGGATAGAATGTGTCATCCTAGTGCTGTGGGTAAGACAGGATCCCTCAGCCTTGCTTGGGAAGATCAAGAGAGAGCCTGAAACAAGAGGGCTTCCCAGGAGAGGTTTCCAAAGCATGCCAAGGACAGCAACTCAGCACCATTCCAGGAGGATTTAGTTCTTCCTCACTGGTTGTCACAGTGCTACAAGCAAGTTACAGCAGAGAAATTTCAGAATACTTTGTTCTTTTTCTCAGGTGGAAAAAAAGTGGTGTTAGGTGAGGGATAAAGGAAGAAAATTTTAAAGAGGAGCAAACTGCTCTCTGCAGAGTTTCACCAGCTTCAATTCCAAATCCACTGGCAGACAGCACAGAGGCACTGCCAGATCAATCCTGTCTCCCTTCAGTGTCTTCACCCAGGTTACTTCAGGACAAAGCAGCAATGACCTTCCAGGAACTATAATCTGAAGCAGTGCCCTTTCCTGGCACCATCCCCCATCCCATATGGATTGCAGGATGGTGACACAATCACCTTGCTTCTCCCACCCACCACCTTGCTTTGCCTCCAGGAGTGCTCTTTGCCCCCCTCAGCTCAGAGGGCAGCTCCACCTTCTCCCAGGGATCTGTGGGCAATATAAAAGAAGCTGCTGAAGGGCAGAATAGATAAAGAGAGGAGACAAGGATCACAAAAGGGAATTCAGAGTTTTATTTCCAAAAAAAAGAGCAATGTAGTATTGAAACAAAAATCAAATTCAATTAGTTTTCCTCCAATTTGAATGGCTACAAAAATAGATTCTACCCAAATCCGTAAAGCCAGTTAACAGTACCATAACAAACAAACCCCAAAATTACTCATTCAGATACCACATACAGCAGTCACAGGAATCTAGCATATATTACTTAAAGTTTTTTTTTTCTTAAAGTAAATTTCTAAATGTTTCCGTTAAAACTGAAATACCCATAAGATTTTTAAAAAATGTACAAAAAATAATTGTTGGAGGTAACAGTGTGCGTTTATTAAAATCCTGCACCAAGGCAGTAAAACATTTATAATTTAAAACCCAGCCCAGTAGAAAAGAGAAATGTGCAAACATTTGAATGTTAGATGTACTCAGAGGCTTGTGGTGCATCAGACCTGGCATCCACTGCTGTCCTAAAGCAAGGCAGGCTCCAGCAGGAGAAGTCTCCAAGAGGCACTAAAGGGGAGGCAGAAGCACAGCACAGGAGCTGCAGCCCCCCAGCCTGGCTGCTGGGAGCACTGGTGCCCTCTCCCCAGGGACGGTTTGCCCAGTCAGTAGTGTTATGGCACTCGATGCAATGCCAGGAAGTCCTCGATGAGTTCTGGTCAATCTGCTGGAGGAGGGAAGAATGCAAAAGCCATTTGAAAAGGCAGGCACTGAAAGCTAATGAGAGCTAATGAACTGACACACTCAGATTGCTGCTGGGAGCTCTGGCTCTAGCTCACTTTGTGATAAGGGTAAGAGTCGGGAGCCTTCAAAGGATTTTTAGCTCTGCCTTTACCACTGGTGTAGCACGTAAGGGGCTGAACAGTGCTCACACACCACTCAGCCAGCAGATTCCCACCCCAAAAATTCAGGTCAGAATCCTGCACAAAGCATTTAAATAAGCTGACGCTTATAAAGAAATTTCATTCTACTTTCTGCTTCCTTTGGCTCCTTCAAACATCTTCAGCCTCACCTACCTCCTCCATTACTTAGTCCATGTCCTAACGGACTTCTTGCCAAATTTCTTTCTGCATAACTCCTGCAATGACACAAGAAGAGACTCCTTATTGCAATGCAGTCTCATCCCATCCACTCCCAGATGCCGACAGAAGACCAGGATGAGGTAGTGTCCAGAGGAAGTGCACAGAGCAGAGCATGTCAGGCAGTCACTGATCCTTCCACACCAGCAGTTACCAATCCCACCAAGCTTCCTGCATCCGTTGCAGACAGTAGTCCTTTGCCTACACTTGGTAGCCCCTGACCGTTCTAGGGAGATGAGATAAAGCCCCGCAGCCGTGGTGGTAGCTCAGCTCTATTGTACAGACAGAATGGGAGCAGGGACACTGAACACATCCAAGGGACAGTGTCAAGCCAGGATTAAAACTCCAGAGTCCCATCCTTGACCAACTAAGCCCGTGTGGCCTGCCCTTAGATCAGTATGGGTTGACACAAATAGAAACCTGTATGCGAATACTCAGAGTCCTGTTCCTTGGGGATGTGGGAATGTGATCTCTCCTGCTTTTCGGAGAGAAAGAGACAAAGCATTATTCATTAAAAAAACGTCAAGGGACAGCATGTGAAAGAGAACCTGCCTCTCGTTATTGCCCTTGGGTAGCTTGTGGGATGCACATGTGACCAGATTCCAGAAGAAGGATCCCTGCCATCAAGTGGGCATCCCCCTGCTGTCACCTCAAGCTGCCCTCCCCTGCCAGCCCCAGCCATCAGGAAGAGAAGTTGGTCGATACTCACCCTCTGCCCCCCTCCAGAGTACTCTGGATCTCCTTCAGCACTTCTGGAAAGCAGAGGGTTAAAGCAGTGAGCTAAACCAGCGGGGATCTGCTTTCAGGCAGCTGCCTGACCACATTCCACCACCCCAAGGAACAGCCTCCAGAACCTGCCTCCCCCACAGCTCAGAGGTCAGTCCTTAGATCACCACTGCCTCTTCAACCAGGTTTTTACTGGGCAGGCTGGCACACAGGACTGAAGCAGTCACTTGCCAGAGGAAATGTTGCCAATCCCCGTGTACCAGAGCCCCAAAGGAACTGTCTGTTCCAGCTGTCATCTTACACAAGTCCTGCTGGAAATAAAGATCCTTCTCTTATCTCGGCAGGGAATGCAGCTCTGCTGAACAACCCCTGCCCAAGGGCATGGCTATCTGTCCAATCCCTCATTTCTGGGGATTCAAGAAAACCCAGCATTTCTACCAGTAATTACAGATCCCTTGGAACTGGAATCCACAATTTTCCCAGCAGCTTTCTTCTTTTCCCACCCAGAAAGGCACCTTCCCTCTCAGCAGCAAGACTTCATCTCACTCACTTTCGTCATTGAGTAAGGCATGTTCCATCAGCCTCCCAGACTTCCTTTCTAAAAAAGAGTAGGAAAAAAAGCTTTTACCCAACATTATTTTCCCCTTTTCCTAAAATAAGTGCCATTTTGGAGAAATGCACAATGGAACTGTATTTTTTCCCCACGTTAAGTACTTTTTGACTTTACTGAAAGCTTCACAGCTAATCCTTAAAGTCTTTCACACACTGAACTGTTTTTTCAGCAATACTAGTTTGGATAACAGAAGATCTAAATAAGCTCAGACCTTTCCTCCAGCAAAAACTCTGCTTTATCCTTTAAGGGAATCTTTCACATGCAACTTGCTTCAGAGCTACCAACTAAAATACAGTCCAGCCAGGTCACAATGTTTGGCTCTCATCCCCCCATATTTCTCCCTTTCTTAGGTAGAAAATATCAACTGTAGCAATAGGAAAGATATTTTGAGGTTTACACACACCATGCTACCCTCAGTACGCTTATTTTTTTTCCACTTACCATCTTCTCCACAGTCACCTGGACTTTTTCCTGGTCCCCTAAAGAAGGAAAGGAGGCAGAAAACAATTACTGATGTGAGGAACAGGGGTGCAGGGAATTCCTGTGTGTTCTTGGCAGCTACAAGAGGCTCCAGTGCACATCAACTAAATGGTTTGTTGAGTGTAGGAAGGGCTTCACCACATGCTGGTGATGCAGAGGTCTGCAGGCACCACAGAACACTTCTAAACTCTTGGAATAAAATTCCTGTAGGATGTCTGTGAGTGTCAGATCTACTGTTACTCAATGATGTTCCAAGTGGAGAGGAGGAACGCTGCATTTTCCTTCACAGAGCAACAGCTCAGCCTCAGCACTTGGGAACAAGCAAAGCAAGCCAGGGCTTGCTCGAAGTTTGTGACTCCAGCTTAGGGATACCAGCTCCAAAGCTTGCTGCTTTGTCCTACCCAATGTACTACAAGTAGGAAAACCATCAGGGGGAAGGTGACATTTCCTGATGCCAGTCCCTCTGTGGATGTTAACTTCAGAGGGGTTTTCTTTCCTCCCTGCTCAGACACCGTCGGTGTGCAAGGGCATGACAGACATTACCTGCATTTCCTTGCAGCGTTCTCTGTGCCACACTTGTTGTGCACGTGATTGTTGCTTGTCACTTCTGGCATGTCCACAATGCACCGAGGCTCCACCAACCATTTGGTGGAAAGGGAAAACCTCTCAAACTCCGACGGCGAGATCAGATAGAAACCTACAGGGGATTGGGAATTTATAAGTGCAATTCTCAGGAAACAGTTCCAGAAACAAAGGTGATCCTAAAACCAGAACAGATCTAGGCATGATCTATGTTTGGCACTAAGGGTTTGCTTTTTCTTCCATCTAAGCAAGGAGGGATCATTGCCCCAGCTCCCCTCTGGTTAGCCTAGAGACTGTGCAATTTAAGGTTATGCTGAGACATAATTCTGCTGTCCTGTGCTGACAGTTGGGAAAAATAGCACAGACAGACACAAAAAATGAACTGGAAAACAGCAATCCATCTTCAGCAGCCATAGGATGTTGGATCCCAGTTTTGCAATGTGAGTGCTGAGACACAGGCATGTACAGGAGGCACAGGAGCCTGCTGCTTAGAGAGCCATTCCCCCCACACCAGACAAGAGGAGGGTGGCCAGGTGGAAGTTATCTAAGGGGCACATCCAAGCTGAAAACCACTATTCACTCCTGTATTCATTAACAGCAATGGAATAAGCTCACTCCTACTTTTTCTAACTCACGTGTTGGTACCTGTTGGCAGCTGGTACTGCCCAGGAACACACGATGAACACATTTCTGAAACAGTCTCACATGTGTACACAGCCAGCTAAAAACCACTAAGCCATTTCCCATTGTCTCAAACACACAACAAGAGGGATGATGTGGGAGAAGCCCACCTCACCTTGGCCATATTTGGTGAAGACACAGGATGCAATGCCACTGACATCCTCCTTGCGGATGCAGGGGTAGCGGATCTGCAGCTTGAGGAAGGGCAGGGAGATGATCTGGATGTCCCCCAGGTTGGTCAGCACTGCCAGGTCGTTCTCACTGTAATCATCAGTCTTGCAGCTGCCAAAGTTGGCAACTGTCACCTTCCGTACCCTGCAGCCCTCCAGGGCTGTCAGCTTCAGCTTCAGTTTGGAGCTGACCTTGGGCAACGTGAAGACCTGTCACAGAAATGAGACACTGACACCTCTTCCTGCACAAAGGAAGCAGCAGCTCCCCAGGACATCTGCTGCTTCCTCCCTGGATAATGTTTCCATTCACAGGGAATACACACAGGTGTAACCAGAGCCAACCCCCTGCTCATGGCATGAGAACAGATCAGCCACAGGCAGTGTGAGAATTTCTTTCTGTTCTGACATCAGTTTTACCCTCCAGGCTGTAACTGCACTTCTCCCCTGTTTTTTCAAAACTTTTCCCTATTTGGCCACAAATTAATACAGAAAGAGAACAGGGTTTGAGTTAGTGTGCAAAACAAGAAACTTTTAACCTACTTCACAGAAATACCTACAAATTCCTGCTTCTGCACTAACGACAGAAAAGCTCTTACCCAAAAGCAGAAGCAGCCTTGTCCAAAGAGTATAATGTAATATAGGCATAAAATTTCTACATTCAGCATGTGCAGCACTATGCTAAACACCCAGTTTGCCAGCACACACCTGATTTATGGACTGCACCAAACAGAAATGCTGTCCCAGGGCTGTTCTTCAGGTACAGGAGAACAAGCACTCCCAAGAGTTCTCTCTCCATGGAGCAGTGCCCAGTGCCTTAGCAGATTTCATGCATAATTCATAGGCACCTCCCTCCCTCAATAGGTGACACTCACCTTAAATTGCTCTTCAGATACCACTAGCAGCTGGTGGCTGCCTTGCATATCAGGACTCTTGGAAAGGTCATGTGCTACTTCTAGAGGTTCTGGGAGGGGAGTGCTGCGTCCATCCAACACAAGTATCCCCACAACAGGAGCCCTGTGCATCAGCTGAATCTCTTTGGCTAGACAGGTGAGATAAGGAGGAAAAACAAACAGAAAAAACAAACAGAAGTCTAGTCAGAAACACAGTTAGAAACTCATTCACATCCTCTCAGCACTGGAGACCTGTATACTGTGGTTATAGAAATGCTGCCTAAAAAGATTTAGTAGTTGAAAGGCATTAGGACATTCTAACTGGACTGATCTGTGTTAAACACAAACCATTGTTACATAAAGACAACAGGCCCAGCTGTCAGAACAAGGGACACATGCAGCGAGGATTGATGGCAAACTTCAGTGACAGCTGACACAAATTAACATTTCTGAAGTGAGTAGGAAATGAGGCTGAGGCACATGAAGCAGTGCTGAGGCTCCAGTTCAGCTGCTGCAGTGAGCATTTCTTAGCTCAGACACTGCCACACTTGGCTCCAATCACTGATGAACAGCACTAATTGAGCGACCCTGCTTTTCTGGCCATAACTCCTGTGAGTGATGGCTCAGACCCAGCAGAACCATGATTTCATGAGGCACTTACCCTGCTCTGCCCTCACAGGCTCATCCATCCTCCTCTCAGCTGGAGGAACACGTAAACAGAAAGCGTAGACTGTCCCTCCATTGGTGCCAGCCCACAGGGATGGGCAGTGCCGGGAGCCTGGAGTGACAAAAAAGCCCATCAGCAAGGCACCATCCATGACATAACGGCTTTCCCTGGCTATACAAAATCTCCCTGTTTGCACCCTAAATATCTTTGCATTAGGGGAGACCTGCCAGGCAAACTGCAAGTTCTTAACATTCTTTTCCCAATACATGACCACCAGCAGCCCTGAGAAAGGGCACTGCATGTGAGCACAGGCAAAAGTACCATCACACGAACCACCACAATTGCTGTGTCCAGTTTTCACACATTTTTATCACGGATGAGCAGAGTAAACTTTTGCAGGCTATCAGTTTGGGCTGTGATGCACAACCAGCCACCATCTTCACCAAAATTAAAAGGCTCTGCTGGAGACAGGGGTGAACTTTAGAGCAATGAAAGAAGGAAAACTTTATACTAAAAAGTCAGATGCCAATCCAGCACGTTTGAAAATCATACATAAAGGCTTGATTCAAAGATGAACTGCCACTTGCCTTGGATTAGCCAGCAGCCCAGAATGGCTAAATAACAATTATACATGACAACATATGCTCCTGTTCTATATTGGTTTTTCAGCACAGCACAAAGTAGGACACAGGAGGTGCCGAGCTTTCCTGGCAGTAAATCCTAATACACTCCTTGGCAGAAGATGTAAAAACCCATTTGGAAGAAGAGAGAGCAGCTTTTCCTACTCACTGTCTCTCAGGAAGGTATCAGCAAAATACAAGGTTCGCACAAAGCCAGTGAAGGAGTCTTCTGCCGAGCGCGCTTCGATCTTGCGCTGGACTGGAGCCAGCTCCATCTCCTGCAACGCGTCCTGGTCAAACTTGGCATTGGCTTCTTGCACCTTCACAGGTGAGGAGACACTCTGTCAGTCAGGGACAGACATGGCAGGAAGAGTGGCAGCAACAGAAAGGCACAGCAGAGTCACTCCAGCGAGCTTGTCCTCTGAACTGATCTCTAAAACGTGCCTGTTTTTATCTAACAGAGCAGCATCAGAAATTGCCAATTTTCCCTCATGCCAATAGCTATTGATTTGATAGCAGGGCTGAGACCACCTCCTGCTCTAGGCAGTCTCAGCAGGCTCCAAGCTGCAAACAGACATACCCCAAAAAGGTGAACCCCTCACCTCTGAGGCATTCCCACCACCTCCTCGCCGCTTCCTACTGGACACGCGGCTTCTTCTGATCCGCCGGAATGACTGACGGAGGGACTTCTTCAAGGATTTCACCCGAGACAGGGGACCTTCCAAGGCCAGCTGGTCACTGGGATGCAGTGTGCACCTAGGAGAAGGAGACAGTAGCCACGTGGTCACTTTCTACTGGGTGGCAATCACTCCCAAGAGTCCAACAGGATACACACCAATGTTGGAACACACTTATATATTCTGGAAGATCTTCAAGGATGGAGAAAAAAGAAGCAGAGCTTTTTGCTACAATGACAGCTCTTGAGCTCACTTAACACACCTTGCTTTGTTAGTAATTCCAGGTCATCATTAATATAAGGATTACCACAGGCCCTCTGGAAAGATGACACTTACTTGACAAAGACCAGTCGCTTCTGCTGATGGTCAAAAAGCCCAAATCCATGACTGGTACCAAAGGCCACAAGCTTCCACTCCGAGTGCAGAGCCAAAGATGTAACCACAGCTGGTGGCTGGCACTGGACAAGGACAAATGGCTGAAAACCAGCTTCAAATCGAACAGGCCCATCTCGAGTTTTGAGCTTCTCATGACCTTTCCATCGATAACCCTCTTGGTCCTGCAGGAGATCTGCCTCAGCATGGTCCACCACGTGTTCTGCATCCTCGTCATTCAGTTCCATCACCAGCACCTGAAAGGGAGAGAACAACTTTTGCTGCAGCAGCTTTTGCTGCACAGGCAGATCTCCAAGCTGCAGCCCTTCCTAAACTACAGCACCTCTCAGTACAGATAAATAACAGCAGATAATGTCTAAAATACCAACTAGAGAAAGCAGAAAATCCCAGAATGGTTTTGGTTGGAAGGCACCTTAAAGATCACCTAGTTCTAACCCCTGCCATGCACAGGGACACTTCTGGTCAGAGTTTCATCCAACCTTGCCTTAAACACT